>JAQMCX010000055.1:7249414-7280713 GCA_029814765.1 Acanthurus leucopareius | reverse complement strand
GTGTGTTTCCCTGGAAATCTCCATTATTCAGCAGTGAACACTGAGCCACCTCACTAACCAGCCTGACACACACACACACACACACACACACACACACACACACACACACACACTTTTCTGTCCTGTTTACATGTGAAACTGAGCTGAGTTTTTACAGATGTAACCAGTTTCTTTATATCAATCAATCATATTGAGTTTTTTTTTTATTGATTTTCTTCATTTCAAGCAGCTGCTGGTTTTATTTACATTTATTCATTTGATGGATGCTTTTGTCTAAAAGTTAAGTTATGAGGCAAAATCAGAGGAACAATAAATCAAAGAGAAGCTGTTAAGAAAAATTGCAGGAAATGTCAGAAGGTTTTAGATGCTTTAAGTTAGATTTAAGTGTATTGGAAGTGATTAGTTGTGTTTTTGAGAAGAAAAGGGATCTTGATGTCTCACCGTCTAATTTTAACGGATCACTCTGTGAGGCGGGAGTCAACTAAAACCCTGTCACTCAATATCACAGAGAATCCAGTCCAGACAGAGTGGAAAAGGTTGATTCTCTGCAGGTTGAGCTTTTATTCAAAGCTCTTTGTAGTTTGCTTGTTGTTTTGTTTGCTTGTTGGCTGGATCAGCTGTTTACTCCTGCAAAGAACAAGTTTTCTGATCTAGTCTCCACCAGGGTTTTCTGTGGATTCACAGTCTTCATACCTGTGGTATAAAGACCATTGGCTCCATTACTGAAGGCCAGTTGATCCTCGAAGTCCTCAGCAGCTCTGCAGCAAAGTCTGAGGTCACAGACTCTTTTGCACCAATAAAAGAATTCAGTCGGCTTATTTACAAGTGAAGATATAATCTGAGCTTGAGATGAACAGGTAGATTGGTGCAGTGATGGTGAGCAGTGATGCTGACTACATATGAGACTGTTGTGGTGAAGAGCCAGCTGAGGTTGAAGGTCAAGCTCTTGTTTTACCTCTTGATTTGCTTTCAAACCTTCATCCATGTTCATGAGCTCTGAGTAAAAAAGGAACATCAAGAGTGAAGATACAAGAGGCTGAAAACAGTTTCCTTCGCTGACTGACCCGTCTTACCTTCGTTCGAACACGAGAACTCAAACCCTGAAAGTTCAAGAGGCTCATAATGTTTTTTAATGTAACCACCAAAAAAGATGCAGACCAAGACAGAATGGAGGGATTCAATCAAAAGTTTGCAGCTGGATTTCTAAAACCTCTTCGTCATCTATTACAGGACGTCATCAGTCAGGACGAGTGAAGTTTGATGTCGGTCTGATTGTTGTTACTCAGTGAAATGAAATCTGCCTCAGAGTTCAGACTGCAGAGCTGGCAGGAAGAGAAACTGCAGAGCTCACAGGTTACGTCTGATCCGACGAGGGTGACTCGAACATCTCAGCATCACCATCTTTAATCATCTTCTGCTTTTAGCTTCTCTACTTCTCTTCCTCCAGGCCTTACTCTAGTTCCTCCAGGCTCCTTTCTTTTCTCTGTTTTCTTTGTTTTCATGGTCTGTTTTTTGGTTTCACCTCTAACTTGTTTTTAATCCCGATCAGCCTTCACCTTCTTCGACCCCAATGACCCGGCCTGTTTGGAGATCCTCATGGATCCTCGGACCACCATCCCGGAGCTGTTTGCCATCGTGCGTCAGTGGGTTCCTCAGGTTCAGCACAAGATCGACGTAATCGGCAACGAGGTGAGAGTGAAGGAGTCTCTCCGTGTCAAAATAAGTTGTAGAAAGAAAAAAACAGCCACACTTAATCTTTTTTTAGATAATAAAAGCATAACAAAAGCAAGCTTAATTTTACATTAACATGACTCAGATGTTTCTTGCTAAAGCTAAAGCTAAAGCTAAAGAAGCAAACAGCAGAGTCTCAGAGGCTCCACAGTGAAACAAAAGAGGCTCCAGCAGTCGAATGAATCGTCGTCCCAGTTGTTCTGAATTGGAGCCTGAACACACAGTCAGTTGTCATTGTCACATTGACCCAGATTCAAACCTCTGGACTCACATACACACATATAATGAACAATGAAACCCCCCTGAGCAGTGTGTGTGTGTGTGTGTGTATGGAGCTGTCAGAACAAAGCCTGATTGCTGGACGTGACTTTTCTTATTTAATTAAATTTCTTTAGAATGAATCTTAATCTGAATGTAATAAAAAAAAACAGGACTGAAATCTGACACTTTAAAGCAGCCAAATGTGTTTTTTTAAGCACAACATTTAGCGGCACACATGCATGTTTTGTTGTTTAAAAGACTGACATTGACCTGCATGCCACCTGACCTAGTGGGGACTTTGTGTATGTGTGTGTGTCCACAAGGAGGTGAGTCCTTGCAATGTCAGTAATACAAGTCCACACACACACATATAGACACACAAACATGGTGATAATGGCCCAGTTAAAATGGATGCATGGCTTTGAAAGAGAGAGAGAGAGCAGAGAGGAAGTGGTGCAGAGAGAGAGAGAGGGAGAGTCGGTGAGGCTCGACTATGACTCAGCAGAAACTGAGTCAGTGTGGAGGAATAAAAACAAGGAGCAGACAGTCGGAGGACTCAGAGGGAGGAGGAATGATGGAGAGAAGAACGACTGACATCAAAAATTCACTGTGTTTTTTAGCTTCATGTTATTAGTTTGATTTTAATTTGGGAGAAAATTCTTGAAAATTATTTTATAAAAGGCTGAAGTCAAACTGCATGTTTTGTTTGTTGTTTAAAAACCACATTTTAAATTAAAATAATGACACAGAAAACTAAATGCATCTTTATAACAAAACCCCAGATTCACTCCAGATTATCTTGTTTTTTCACTCTAAAATCAGATAATCATCTTTTACTAAAGCTGTTATTGACTCTGACTCTGATGTGTGTTAAAAACAAAACAGGGTCTTTCAACGATGTGTGTTTTCTGTATCTCAGATCCTGAAACGCGGTTGCCACGTGAACGACCGTGATGGTTTGACCGACATGACGCTGCTTCACTACAGCTGTAAGGCCGGAGCTCATGGCGTCGGTAAGATTCTCATTTGATCAGATTCTGCTAATAAAAGGCCGTCCGTAAAGGCGGAGCTCCTCTCAGTCTCGTCCTCGCCTTGTGTGCAGGCGACCCGGCGGCGGCGCTGCGTCTCAGCAGTCAGCTGATCTCTCTGGGCGCCGACGTGAGTCTGAGGAGCCGCTGGACCAACATGAACGCTCTGCACTACGCCGCCTACTTCGACGTCCCAGAACTGATCCGAGTCCTGCTGAAAGCTGCCAAACCCAGAGGTGCAAACACACACATGCACACACACCCACCCACACACATTATTGTTGTTATTATCCTCATCTTCTGTTCTTCTCCACAGTGTTGAACTCCACTTGCAGTGATTTCCATTACGGCACAGCTCTCCACATCGCTGCCTCCAACCTCTGTCTGGGTGCCGTCAAATGTCTGCTGGAGCACGGCGCCAACCCCACTGTGCGGGTAAGAAACACTAAAAAAACAGCAAACAAACCCATCAGATGGAAATATTCTGGACAAGCCGATCATTTAATACCCACTTACACTCTCTCTGTGCAGAATGAGAAGGGCCTGGTCCCAGCAGACGTGGTTCCTGACCCCATGGACATGAGTCTGGACAAGGCCGAGGCCGCCATGGTGGCCAAAGAGCTGAAGCAGCTGCTGCTGGACGCCGTCCCTCTGAGCTGTAACCTTCCCCGAGCAACGCTGCCCAACTACGACAACATCCCTGGAAACTTGATGCTGACCTCTCTGGGCCTGAAGCTCGGAGATCGCGTGGTGCTGGACGACATGAAGGTCAGAGGAACACTGATGTACAGTTTAATCAGCTGGATTTAATAATAAAGTTATTTATGGAGTCAGTGAGGTTTCAGCAGTTGTTGGTTAAATATAAAGAAGACAAAGTTTCTGCTTGTGAGTGAATTCACTCCAGTGAGACAGCTCAGGTTGTTTCGGGTTGTTTTGTTGGCTGATTCGTCCTTCACGTCGCTGTTCAATCTCTGAACACTGTGTTCTCACGGTGAAGCTCCAGACAAACCAGAGACGACAGGCTGCAAAACTGCAACCAGACTGAACTGCAGTGACTCACCACGCTGACAACAACTTCCTGTCGCATCAAAATATTAAAATCTGTCCACCTTCACTCCGTCTGTGGAGATTCATGCCTCTGTCTCTGTTCCTTCAGACCGGCACTCTGAGGTTTTGTGGAACGACAGAGTTCGCCAGCGGTCAGTGGGTCGGCGTGGAGCTCGATGAGCCCGAGGGAAAAAACGATGGCAGCGTGGGCGGAGTCCGTTACTTCATCTGCCCTCCTAAACTTGGTAGAAACTGTTTGCATGTCTAACATGATGATCATGTTTGTTTTTGTCTGCTGGCTTTGAGGTTTCAGTGTGTTCGTCTTCATCCGTCCTGCAGGGATTTTTGCTCCAGTGTCAAAGATTTCAAAGGCTGTGGATCAGACACCTTCATCCGTCACCTCCACCCCTCGAACCCCCCGCATCGATCTGGCCTCCCGCCTCGCTGGAAAGACCAAGAAGGAGAAAGAGAAGAAGGAGAGAGAGAAAGGTGACACAGATCTTATAGTTATCTTTGTTTTTGGAGAATTAAGTCTGTAATGTTTGTATCGGTCATGTCGTCGGTGTCACAGACTTTATTGTGACTGTGTTTGCTGTGTGTTCATCCTCAGCTCAGAGGAAGAAGGCATCAGTAGCCAGTCTGGATCCGGAGGGACTGAACGTGGAGGTCGGAGATCAGGTTCTGGTGGCAGGACAGAAAAACGGCATTGTGCGTTTTTACGGAAAGACCGACTTCGCTCCAGGTCCGTTTGCAGCTCTGCTCTGTGCAGAGACAGAGACTGTGCAGAAGCAACATTAGCAACATTTAGCTCTCTAATTCAGCCACAAATGCAACACACACATCACATCAACACAGTTCAAATATGCTAATCTGTCATTTTGTTTATGTGGCATCATTTTTTGGGTAATTATTCCGAAAGTTTGAAAAAAGTCTCATTGGACCAAAACCCATTGCTCTGAAAACACACTCTCTCTCACCCAGATGAGATAAAACTTTCATGATTTTGTTTCACATTGTAATTTGTCTGCGACACTAAGACTTAAAATGTCGTTCGGTGTTAGAGCTGACAGATAACCTGTCAAGGGCAAAACCCCATTTCAGCACCTCGGACAGAGCCAACAGTCACAGAGCTGCAGCCTGCAGGGAAAATGTGTGTTTTTCAGAGAATATTTTTGGAATAACTGGCCATCAGATAAACGAGCATTTGGTCCAAATGTGACATTTTTATGACTTTTGGGATTTCAGAAACATATTCAGTCCCAAAAGATGTTTCTCCATATGTGATAGATTTAGATCCACCTCATCATTCTGGCTGATCTGAATAAAAACTCAACTCAACTCTAGAAAAAATAGTTAGAATTGGTTGAAAGACAATATTTATTTTACAAGTTTTATGCAAATGTGAGTTAAACTTCACAGGAAACAGAGTTTGAAAAAGGTAACACAGGCTTTAAGAAAACATGCAAACATGCAAAGCACTATAATCTCATTGTTAGCATTTTTGCATGCTGCCTGTGCAGGTTACCTGGTTACATGGAGTCTCTGTACCTGTTACCTGCGTCTTTTTGGGGAAAAATTATTGTCCAAACAAGTTAAAATGCAAAATATTTATGTTGGTCTTTTAACATGAAACTCATATCAAAACTCCAATCAAATCAGAAACGACTCAGTTTAACCTTCATTGTTGTCTCTGAACTGTTGTGTTTTTGTTGGTTTCTTCAGCTCTGAAATGCTTACAGTGTTGAAGAGGTTTTAAGGTTTTAAGTGTGTGTAAAGTGTCTGTAGGCCTGCTGTGATCTGAGCTGTTCGTGTCCCTGCAGGTTACTGGTTTGGTATTGAGTTGGATCAGCCGACAGGAAAACACGACGGCTCCGTGTTTGGAGTCCGTTACTTCAGCTGTCTGCCCAAATATGGAGTGTTTGCTCCGCCCTCGCGTGTCCAGAGGTGAGAGTGTGTTCATGAACCTGGAAATTTCAGTCTTATTAACTTGATTATGATTTTTGTTTTCCTCATAGCTCACAGTCTGAGCTTCATGGTTTTAATTACAGTGTGTTTTAGTTGAAACCTGCTGTTGCTCATTATAAACCAAAACAACAAAGTCATCTTCTTTTTAAAATAATCAGTGAGTTCACTCCTTAAGCATCTTAACACCATGAACAAACTGACTATCTTCATTGTTGTGTTTTTGTCAGAATCGGAGGCCCTAAAGACGGCTCACAGAATGACAAATCCATGGTGAAGAAGGTCCACCAAGTCACCAGTAAGTGATGATGATGTTCACAGGAAGGTGTCTTTAAACATAGTTATCGTTTTCGTAGTTTAATCCACCTTCCTCCATCAGTTCAGCCCAGTTTAAATGTTACTGAAACCACAGACAAATTGTAAACTCTGTTGTGACTGTTTCTTACATGTCAAAGTTTCCTTCAAACACACATCTGTATTTACTGTACCTGAATTTATTTCAGTTGTGTTGTGCACAAAGTTTTTTAAAAGCTCAAGCAGTCAGTTCAGCTGCATTTCACTTCACTTTGTCTGATAAAGAGGCTCAGACTTGGTTTTCATTGTTATGTTTAAGTGAACCTGTTAACAGCATCACTGGTTGTTTGTGTTAAACATTTAAGCTCAGTGGATTTTATGTTTAACACGTAAGTCAGAAGTTAATGCTGCTCCTCACTTTATGAACCGTTAACTCATCATGGTGTGTTGTGGTTTATGTCCCACAGTGTCGCAGCCCAAACGTAACTTCAACACAATGCGTTCTCCTAAAGACCTGACCTCCGAGAGCTCCATATCCAGGTGAGATACAGACAGGTGTATCTTAAGGAGGATTTCATGTCACAGAGTTGCTTCTTTTACAGAGATGAGGGATGTCAATGAATGTTTGTTTGTCATTTGATGGCTTGCTGTCAGTACAACCCTACATCCATATATAATGGATATAATTGGTTGATGTAGCATTTGTTAGCATATTTAGGCAGCAACAAGAGATAAATCTGTGTTAACCTGAATGTTGATACTGTTTGAATGTGTCTACAAGTTTCTCCTCCTCCTCTTGCTTTTCTTCTTTAACCTCATCCTTCCCTCACACTTCTTTCACTTCTTCACATCCTCTTCCTTCTCATTATCTCCTCTCTATCTCCCTCTTCTTTTTCCTCCTCCTCCTCTGTGCTCCTCCCCCAGGTTGCTGTTTTGCTGTTGGTTTCCGTGGATGCTGCGTGCTGAGATGCAGTCTTAACCACGCCCTCCTTCTTCCTCCTCCACTCCTGCACCAGATCGATCTCTCGGCTCTTCTTTCTCTTCATCCTTTACTTTTGCTTTCCTCTCTCTTTTCGCTGTCAGTCAAACTTCTCGTGGTGAAACCTCGTCCCTCTCCTCTCTCTTACTCTCAGCCCAAATCCCTTCAATTTAGCCGTTCTATAGCAAAATCTATAGTGCCTTGTATCTGATCAAAATGTCCTGTATTCCTTTAACGAAACCGAGAATCCAGCTCTGCTAAAGAAATTCCCCTGAAATACTCTCTTTAGGTCTCATCACTTCGTTTTAGCAAGTCCTCATCTCATAGTCCCAGCTGGGCGTTTGTCCATGTTGTGTCTTTTTTGGGGGGAGAAAAACTGCTGTTCAATCTCTCTAATAATCACAAAATATTAGTTTGTGCTGCTAAATGTTTTGTTTTTGCTGCTGCTCGATTCGAGTCTCACCAAGTTTTGGCACCAGCGAGTTTAAAATTAGAAAATGATGCTGATGATTTGACTTGTAGTTTGCGGTTCACAAATGCATGAAAACTCATCAAATATACTCTGCGTAAGCACCTGAAGACAGACAGGAAGGATGTTTGTCCAATGACACCATTGTACATTATTCCAAGTTCTAATGTAGCTGAGACTCACTGGGTTTGGCCGCCAAGACAGACGTGAGAAAAACGACATTTCTCATGTTTGTTTCATGCTGAGAATTTTCAAAAGTTGTTTTTATTAAAACACATGTGACTAACTGCTAACTTTCCAGGTTTGATCCAATTCATTTTTGGTTTAAATGCTCAGAAATGGTCAAAATCAGGTGCACAAACCAAATGGAAACTGTCCATGCTTGTTAAAAAAGCATGATCACATATGTGACAGTTGACGTAAAGGTCAGAACTTAAGACTCAATCCAAGCAAACTTTGTATCCACCCGCTTGCTTTAACCTCAGATGTCAAACTGAAAACAGGGTCAATCAGCTGCTGACTTATTTGTATTTTTTCATAGTGTTTCAGCCAGTCAGGCCTGTTTTTTTATCTTTAACATGTATGAAGCCGACATCATTTAACTGTTGTGATCTGAGAGAAGAAAATGGTTCTTGGTCTCTGTGAAATAAGGAACACAGCTCTGTTTTCACTGCAGATGCCGACTTTTATTATTGCAAGTTGAATCTAAGGCGGCTGTGCAGCTTAAAGATAAAATTAATCCTCTGAATGCACAGAAAACAGCTGGATTTAACTTTTTCCTTCATTGCTTTGAAAAGAAACATGCAGTTATTTTAATGTTTGATAGATGAAGTTCTGTAGTTAGACATTATAGTGACTGAACGCCTTAGAAAAACATAATTTTTAATCATTTTATCGCCAAATACAAACATTAGTTCATTTAGAGTTAAAAAACAGTATATTATAGAAATCTTATGAAGAGCTGCAATCATTTGACGTTAACCAAAAGTGCTAACAGACCCAAAATGATGACTTTGATGCAAATTTAAAATCAAACATTGTTTTCAGCCCCACAACATGAGATATTAATGCTTCAGAACTACATTTAGCCACATTTGGAATTAAATACATGTTTAAAATAATCAGTTGTACAGTTCTGTGTCTCTTCATCATTGTGAGGTTGTTTTACTTTCCTGATATAGAATTTTAAACCCTTGATAACCTCCCCAGAAAGTCTATGATATTTCTAAAAGTTTCTCTCTTGTTTTCCTCTCCTCTCCTCTCTCATCATTCTTTGAGACTCTGGTACTTTTGTGAATGTGAGCATCTGCGAAAAGACGAAACAAAAACACAGTTAATCTAAACTTACGTGTGTGCTTAATGTTAAAATCTCGCAGTATGTGCATAAATGCAAACAGCAATATGTAAACAGTGTACCTATCTCTGTGTGGAAATGATTCCTATGTTAATGTTTCTTTGCACTCTGTGAACACGGTAATACAGAGGATGAACACACTCAACAACACAGTTACGCTCTGAGGCCACTGGGACAAAACACTCAAAACTAACCAACAACACAAGTTCAAAAGAGTAACAAACAACTCAGAGAAGTCAGTCTGTGGCTGAAAGATTCAGAAGTTCATGATCCAGAGTGATTTTTTTTGTATTTTCAGGTTTTCTTTGAGAAAGTTTGCCACAGCAGCAAAGTGGCAGGAATCTCGATTTCAAGTTCTCTCGATATGCAGACGACTCACTACTTTACCCTGTTAGCCACTCATCCCCTGCCATCCCATTCAAACCTGAACAAAAGAGTCTGATGAACTAAAGTAAATTCACATGTTGTTATTTACATGTTTGTAGTTTCACACACACACACAGGAAATGGTTTGCCACAGATAAACTGCTGCAGCTCGCTGTTCATAGCTAAAGTTCCTGACTCTTTCATTCGGGCTGAACATAGACGTCAGTGGACACAGTGATGGTGAGGTTCGTCTTTGTACAGTAAACGTACAGTTCAGTCAAAATGTCCCAGTGAAGCCTCTGTTGGTTTAAACATAGTGCTCTTTCTGCTGTGTAAATGTGGAGCTTTCTCTGGTTTGGCCACTAAGCGTCACTAGTGAGTCACTGGTTAATCATCTCACAACAACAAAAACGTTACATGAGATTTCTTTATCGCATATTCTCTATTTGTTTCGCTCCATTTAAAGGACTGCACTGTTTTTGAATGTTTTATCTCTTTAACTACAAACTTCTGTATGTAAACTTATTTTCTGACGACTCATTGCCAAAAGCCTCCTTCAGTTTTCAGATTCATTTCCAGGCAGCCCTCCATTCTTGCTCATTTCTAAGAAGAGCAATGTGAAAACAAAGTTATTCACCTTTATATTGTTCACCTCAACATAAAGGGTAAAGTCAAAGAATAAACAAATGCAGAATTAAGACATATACTGCATCAAAAATCTTAATGAACTACACAAGTTCAAGTGTAGCAAGATGTTTAGATACCTTGCTTTAAAACAAAAATTCAGATGACCACAACAAAAGATCACGTTTTGACTTAAAATATCAGGTTTTGTTTTCAGAAACATGGCTGTAAAATGGCTAGAATCATTCAAGGGAATGAAGGGAAGGCACCTCCATCCCCTTCTCTTCTTAATGAGGTCAGCTAATGTATTTGTAACCTGCAACTTTCATATGCATTGTAGAAATGTTGATATGACATGTATGAAAATGTATTAATTTAACATATTTTACAGAAACATTTGATGGCAGCATTTTATTCTGGTACTCAAATCTGAAGCTTCACAATGGAGATTTATTTAAAAATCGTTCCTGGTTGCTGCTTTATCACCACCTGAAAGTAAAATAACTTTACCAGAAGTTGAGTAAATTTCCACTATGCTGCTTAAACTCTTTTCAGTGAGTTTTAAATCCCTGTCAGCTGATTTTCATGTTGATATGAGCTGCTTGGAACGAAGGAAATCAATCAAAAACTGATGGATGATTTGTAAAATGATCATCAGGAATGTGAAGCAGACGCAGTTTGTAGTTGACCGGCTGAAACGTTCAGAATCCCCGGTTCAGTCCTTTAAATGCTCTATAATCGATCGGTGTACGTGTCTGAGAATATAATGTTGAACTCATTCTCATAGAAACTAACTCAGCACTGGTTGTTTTAACAGTAATAAGTCTTAAGAATAAACAGTATATAGCCTATATTTTGATAACTTCACTAAGTGTACTTTTTTGTTCTCTGGTTTTGTAGTGTGTGTGTGTGTTACTTTGTGCTTGGTTACAGTCCATGTGTGTGAGTACCTCCTGTTTCAAAAGTGTGTGAAGCTGATGAACGTTAAAGGTTAAACAGGGGAGAACGAGCATCGGACGTCCTCATCCTAACAGAAACTCACTGCATGCTCTCTCTCTCTCTGTAACTTTCTCTCTCAGTATTTTCTGATTTGACTTCTGTCAGTATGTGTATCTTCTCATCAGCATGGAAGTGCTTCTAATAACAGTGACGACTCGATGACTATAATAAAGAATTTGATGTTGTTTTTCTACCTCTCCTGTCCACTGCTTTCACTCACACAAAAACACTGGGAAGTCTTAAATTCTTCTAATTAAATTTGAATTTATTTGGTAATTTCCACATATAATGAAGCCTAGAGTAAGGCCCTTTCTACAAATGAAAAATCTAAATCTGTGAAGTCGTTTTTTTGGTTTTTAAGTTAAAGAAACTTCATATGCTCAAACCACATTGTTTTTTTCCACTTCTGCTGGTTTCAAGTCTTCAAAAAACATTCGAATCTTGTTTAACACTGACTCCTAGTGGTCAGTTTTCAGAGTGCACCTTCGGTCCAAAAGTAGAAATAATCAACACAATTTTTATTTTCCAATTACTCACAAAAAATATTTTAAACTTAAATAGAACTGGAAAGCATTAAAGCTATCAGTTTGATATGTTAATTTTTAGTGTGCTTTGATCCAAAGCACTTTGTAAATGATGAGTTGATTCAGTTCATAAAACTAAAGCAACAGTAAAAAAACAACACAGGACTGATTTCACATCATGATAACTACATTTATTTCTTCCTTCAGGTTACAAACGGTGCTCTTGTTGAAAAACTGAACACAGCATCTTTAATACACTGATTTCAATAAATTACATAAAAATTCAAAATAATTTAAAACCAGTGCCCTTGAGCAGGATGTTAGATGATCTGTGGAGGCAGGACTCCTCTGAGCAGCAGGCAGACCTCCTGTGGGGTTCATAGGAAGGAGCTGAAGATCTTCTTCTCTGCTCCTGTGCTATGGAGAGGGGAGGGGGATTTGACCTTTGACCCGCAGCGCTGCCGCTTCCTCCTGGCTCTGCGATTCTTAAACCAGACCTGAAAATACAGAGAGAGAGTTTAAACTGCATATTCTCTGAGCAGGAGATTAAAACAAGAAAGAAAAAACAGGTCCTATGTCGTCGGTCATGTACAGCATTAATAAACATCTCCATATTTCGTAAAAAACAAACAAAAACAATCATAAAAAACAAAAACAAAGATATTTGTGATGAATCTCATGTGAAAGCCCAGGTTTGGTTTGAATTCATTTAAGATTTGCTCACTTTGGCAAGAAAGTTTTTTTTTTTTTTTTTGTGAAAAAACAAATCATATCCGTATTTTCAAGGGGAACGTGACTCATCAGACTCACCCTGACGGTCTCCTCGTTCAGCCCGGTGCTCCTCGCCACCTCTGCACGCGCCTCCACTGACGGATAGTCGGTGAGGTCGAACAGTGCCTCGAGCTGTTTGGTCTGACCGTCGGTGAACACCGTCCTCATCCGGGACTTCTGGCGCTGCTGCGGCTGCGCGGACAGCGAGTTCTGGTGGTAGCCATGGTAACCAGCCAATTGCTGAGCATCTAGTAAAAAAAAAAAGAGAAGTAAAACAGTGAGTAAGTCACGCGAGGTTCAGAGAGGTGCGCGAGAAAAAAAATTGCCGAATTCTGTTCTCAATTCAAATTTTGTGAATGTAACTTTGAACTTCTGACATTTTATCGATGTATAGAAAAAAGTTTTTAACATTAGAACTCGGCAGTTTGTGATCAATTTGTGTGTTTGATTTTTATCCTTAGACAAGTTTAGAAGGGTCCTAAAAGTTTGGAAACGTTAACCCTTTAACTAATGAAACTTGCCACGTTTTTGAAACAAAACATGTGAATTAAAGAAACAAACTCATCAAGTTTTTTGCTCCTGGAGGAGTCAGCTGTACCTGCAGAGTCCTGGCTGCTGAAGCGCACATAAACTCCAGGCTTTGAATAAATGCTGCTGAAGTCTGGATGATGGAGACCGAGTCCATACGGGTACAACGGCTCTCCAAAGCTCATCCCCCGGTACTGCAGGCATCCCGGGATCAGCACCGGGACCGGGACAGGGGGTCTGAAGCTCGCAGGGTCGAACCCGCCGGGGAGCCCCTGGAGATACCTGTCCGGGGGAAAGTCCTTCATCGGCGGCTTGTGTCCGAGCTGCGGGGATAGGATGCGCTCGATGCTGAAGTCCGACATTCTGCTTCTGTTCATGATGTGATTTGAGTTTCCTCCAAAGTTTTCAGAGAGCTGCTGCTGAGGCATCTGAGCTCTGAAAGTCCTCCAGAGTTCCGTTTTAAACGGAAACGCACGCGCTGAGCCGCCATCAAGCACCTGACGGCTCTCTAATATGTTAATGAATTCAGCCATCAGAGTGTTTGATGGCTGAAGTTCAGTGGGACATGAAAGAAATCAGGACTTTGATTTGACCTCTTGAACTCTTTGATTCTTTGAACTGAAGATGATGTGAAACTGAATTGAACAGAAATCGATTCTTTTGTTCATTTGATCTCCGTCAACTTTTAACTTTCACTTTTCTTCAAAAGGCCCGATTGTCCCGCGTGAGAGCACGTGGCTGTTAACATGTTATTTATTCAAAAGGGACTTTCAGTGTTCTGTTTATCTGTTTACTTTCGACTAAATACATAAATTGTTTTAATTTTATATTATTTTTTTCCTTTTTCTAAATCCTAATTGATCCGTTTACTTTTGACTTTTTTCCACATGATTTTGTTTTGTAATTTTGCGATTTGAAAGCTGGAAATTAAATGTTTTCTTGTCTTCAAACTTTTGGTTTTATATTTTTTTTCTCTACAGTTTCACTTTAGGAAGTTTTGTTATTTTGTAGAGCAGATAATGTCTCAATATTGTCGACAGCAGACTGAAGACAAAGAAGCGAAAATGGAAACTTTAGCACAAAACTTGCATTGGAAACATTAATAACCATCTGCTGACGGACTGCAGGAACATCTGTGTTAATCTCCTGTTTGCACGCTGAAATTTAAATGTTGCCTTCAATCACAAACTTTCCACTTTTCTTTGTGCGTCTTATGAACTGAGCTTCTTATCCAGTCTGCTGTCAGCTTCTCATGTTTGTGTTCATTCACGTTTTTCCTGCAGGTTTCTTCTTCACAGAACTTGGAATAATCTGCAATGACTGATGTTGGCCTGCAGATGTCACCAGTGATGTTTGATGCACTGAGCTGAAGCCTGCAGGAACAGCATGTACCTGTCAGTGACGGAGGAACTTCCGTACAGAAGTGCTAAATTATGCAAGTAAATCATGCACTTCTGTCCTAAAACACCACAAACACACTTTGCTTCAAACAAACATCTGATCATCACAGTGAAACCGGTGTGTTTGTAGAACGATGCAGCTCTGAGATCAAAGCAGGAAATGACAGAAGTCAACAAGCTTTTCTCACATTTTCTGCTTTAAACAAAAAAATACTTAATCTGAAAACCTGCAGAGGTTCAGTGGTGACGTAGGAAATAGAAATAATTTGTGTGAAGACAAAAAAAAATTTCTTACAGTTTGTTTGAAATCAAGAAAACAAACTGACCTTTGTGTTTTTTCTTTAAATCTACAGAAGTTAAAACTTTAATTCATAAATATCATCTTGTGTTGAGTTTCTCAGTTTCTCTCCATTTCCTGTTAATGTTAGCTCAGTCTGACCTCTGAGGGAAGATCAATCAGTGATCAATCAAAGATCACTCAGTGCCCTCTCTTTAAACTCTCTGATCTTAACGATCATTAACAGCCATTAAATAAATGAATAAAAGGAGAAAAAAAGCAGCAGATCATCAAACATCAAAGAGGAAAAGGAACAAAAGTTAATGCTTAAGTTAAATGCTAAATGCTAAAGTTAGTGCTAAATGTTGAGACTTTTATACATTTAAATATTAATTAAGACTAAAAAATGTCTCAACTGTAGAAAGTACAAACAGAGATAGTAAGAAAAAAACAGTAAAATTAATTTTAAATTGATTTTGTTGCCCTGAACTCTGGCTTGTGCCTCGCAAACAAACATCAGCAATCAAACATTGAAGTTTACATGAGCTTTAAGCTGATTTCACCTGCTGAGTTTAACTCAGGTAAAGTTGCACAAAGCAGGAAAACAGAACAGGAAACTGCTCAGACCTGTGTGTGTAAATATGGGAGCTAGCATGGCTAACAAGCTAACAGGCTAACAAAATGTTACCATGAAGTTTTAATGAAACAGCTTCCTATCAAACACATGTAGCTCATTGTTTTTCACAGAAGCTGAGCAGCTGCTCTCCTTCAGATGTTCTTCTTATGTATTTTGACCTTTTGGGCCTCCATACTTTTCTGCTGCTTGTACCATTTTATCAGTATTAATAATAATCCAAATAATCAATATTTCCTGAATGAAAGTTCACTTCAATCATCTCTTAAACTGTCTGAAACATCAGAAGTAGTTTACTACACTTCTCATTTCTGCTCAGTGATTATAAACTTCTGACACATTCGTCCTGTTTTAAAGTTTATTTATGTGATATGATCTGATTTCTCCTGCAGCTGTTCAATACTTCACATCTGGTGTGTGTGTGTGTGTGTGTGTGTGTGTGTGTGTGTGTGTGTGTGTGTGTGTGTGTGTGTGTGTTGTTGGTCTGTCGCTGACTCGTCTCTCTCAACATGAGTCAGCAAAACGTCAAAAAGCTCCAGACTCACTGAGCTCGACTCCAGACTCCCAGCATCTCTCTCTCTGTCTCACTCTCTCTCTGTGTCTGTCTCTCTCTCACTCTCTCTCTGTGTCTGTCTCTCTCTCTCTCTCTGTCTCTCTCTCTCTGTCTCTCTCTCTGTCTGTCTCTCTCTGTCTCTCTCTGTCTCTCTCTGTCTGTCTGTCTCTCTCTCTCTCTCTCTCTGTGTCTGTCTGGCTGCTTCGCCGTCCGTCTGGCTCCGCCTCTGTTCTGTGGTTGGTTAGAAACTCGACGGGAGTTCATTCGCAGGTCATTTTGGACCCGTTTCAGTTCTCTGTTTGTCTTTTAGTGACGGTTCATGTCAGCTGAGTTTCAGTCCTCCTGTCTGTTGTGTCTGTTGTGTCTGTTGTGTCTGTTGTGTTTGCTGTATTTGCTCTGCAGGGTGTTTAAAACATGTCACCGGCCTTTTGATCTGAACACTTCGTCTGCTGGCTGCGTGTCGGTGCTGTTGAATCAGTGTGTCGGCTGGTTTCAGAGTTTCCTGCTGCGTCTTTGGGTCGAGTTTCATCACCGTCCAGTTTGCTCTCAGCTGTTTGTCAGTGCAGGTTTCTCATCATTCGGTCGGTGTTTTAGATGTTTTTCAGAGTTGGTGAACAGAGGACACGAAGCTTGTTTCATGCCTGTGAAACACACTGTGTCAGAGCTCGAGTCATTGATGATTACCATGTGATCAATGATGTCTGGTGGATCAGAGACGAGGCTTGTTAAGCTGCCACCCTGCTCTCCATCCTCTCGTCTGCCTGACTCATTGATCGTTTATCTGACTGGGTTTGTAACAGTTAGAGTCTGTGGCCCCGAACATTGATCAGAAATATCAGCAGTCTAACAGTGTATTGATAAATCCATGATGCCGTCCGTGGTGATGAAGCCAGACAGATTGAAGCCTTCTGCTCTCAGTCTGGCTTCTGCATCATTGTTTTCAGGTTTCTGTAATGTTCTTAAAACACATTAAAACACTAAACACATTATTTTATGACTGTACTGTGGGATTAGGTTGGGTTGGAGTTAATCCCAGAGAGCAGGACTCCCATTGGACCATCTCCTCTGTTACAAAAATAAAACAAAAAAATCACAAAAATATGTGCATTTACTGAAGCACTTTGAACAAACATTTAACAAACTGCAGCCTTTTTATTAAACCAACACCAGAGTTTTAAACCAGTACAACAAGTTCTGTAAAAATCACCAGGTCAGTCCAACAGATTACAATCTCTTGTCAACACAAACAGACTTGAAGTCCAAAATGCAAACTGATCTGCAGGGCCGTGATGAAGCACAGTGGTGCTAATGCTAATGCTAATTATCAGTAAAGACAAGGTACAGCTGAGGCTGACGAGGATGTCATTGGTTCTCAGGAATAATCCACAGAAAGTCTGAAGTGATCATTTCAGATCTTTCAGATGAAAAGTCAGCAGATCACAGATGTTGACAGATGTTTTCTCAGTTCTGCATGAGAGGAGCATCAAAGTCTGAACCACATTTCAAAGTGATGCATCCAGCTCTCTGATACATTTCTGCCTGGTGTAATTCAGCTTTGTTAAGCTCCGTCCTCCCATCAGGACTGAATGAACTCTCTGTTTGGGTTTAAATAAAGCTTGTGATCAGCCACAACAAAGGAGGAGGAGAAAAGAGACAGAGAGGAGGAGGAGGAGGAGGAGGAGGAGTTGGAGCTTTGCAGACGGATGTTTTGTCTGTGACCCGGCGATGACCTGAACCCGGCGAGGACAGCAGTGATAAAACGGAGAGGAGGAGGAGAGAAGGAGTAAAACTGTGAGCAATAAAGATTTTTATTGACAAGGATCAGTTGGTAAAACAGGGACTCGCCTCCGTCTCTCTGCCGACTGTTCAGATCAGCTGATCCAGGTCTGCGTGAAGAAGAAGAAGAAGGAGACGGAGGAGATTGTTCTTCTCTGCTTTCCAAACTATCAGGAGTTTATTTTGTGAATGAAGCCTCGTCGGTGTGACGCAGCGGCTGCAGCATCAAACCAAACACACACTCTCTGCTCGGTGGATGAGTCATCTCACAGCTGCTGCAGCCGCAAATCAGTCAGGAAATACTGACTCTCCTGGAGTTGAATGATTTTCAAATTTAATTACAGGTAAATTTACACCTGTATGTTCTTCACTCGTCTCAGTTTTAGTTTCATAATGTGCTCTGGGAGTGAGCGCAGAGTGATAAATGGCGTCTGTGATACGGAAAAATGTGAAACACAAACAGTTAAAGCTCCTTCAGAATCTCATGATTCTGTTCAGATGCTTCAAACTGGTCCAATTTCACAGGTTTCAGTCAGTTTTTATCAGTCAGAACAGAATATAACCTGGTCCAACTTTGCTGTGGAAAAACGTGGACTTGAGATGATTATTCTCAAACTTTTTTTAAACCTCAAAAGCTAAAAAAAATTCTCACCTCCACAACAATTTGGTGAGAAAATATTACAAAAAGATCAAAGTTGAATTTAAATAAACTTAAGATCAACTGCATCAAACTCTTGACAAACCTCTTTTTATCTTCCATTCATAAATTAAATCATAAAACTTCCAATTTAGCTTTACATTATTTTTTTTCTCCCAGGTTAACCTCATTATTTACACTTATTTTGATCATATAAAGAAAGATTCAGCAAAAACTGTCTCTTAAATTCTTTAACCGCCTCCTCGCCTTCCTCCTTTGCTCCTCATCCTCATGTATCTTTAACTTCCTGAATGTTGAACTGACACTTTGACTCCGTGTCTCAGTCTCTTTCTGCCTTTTCTCAGCCCACTTACATAATAATGAGCCTGTCTGAATGTTCGCAGCTGTGAGGTGCAGCTGCAGTTTGTCTGTCTGACCAGCAGGAGGCGGTGCAGGCAGCAGAGCAGACAGACAGGGGGCTGAAAACCATTATGTAACGTCTGTCTTCCCAGTCGTCTCTCCGTCTCTCTTATCTTTCATTCAGCCTTTCTGTGTCTCTCTCACCAGCACACCATTCGTTCTCAATGTGACTCGCCCTCTTTCTCTCTCTGCCGTCTCTTTTCTCTCTCTCTCTCTTCACACCTGTTTCAACCAGTAATGTTATATTATAATTAACACACACACACACTCACACACACACACATGCACATGCACACACACACACACACATACTGTCTGACAGTCATTAGAAAACTGTTCGACCTTCACTGCTCTTCATAGCCCACAGGAGACACACACACACACACACACAGTCTGCCTAAACACACACACACACACACACAAGGAAATTAATTCAAACACACACACACAGACAGACAGACACACACACAGCCTCCCTCCTGCCGTGCTGCTCGTCACCTGAGGCGTACAGAAGTCTCTCTCTGAATAATGTGATCTCTCTTCTTGATTTAACTCGACTCTGCAGGATTTTTCCTCCCGAAAAGACTCGAGTGGATCCGCCCGTCTTTCCTGCCTCTGACGAATCAAACGCACCCTCAGGTTTCCACAGAGGTTAATGCTGTTACCAGAGGACGGACAGACAGACAGACAGACAGACAGACAGACAGACAGGATGGGACTAAACTGATCTGAATCTTTAGAAATAAGTTGAATAGTTTCATGATTTTTTATTTTCAGCTGATCAATGAAACAGGAACAAAAGGTTTGATTGTTTGGGTCGATTCCTTGCTGTTTATACCTGTGAATCATGAACACTGTGTTCCTTTGGTGGCATTGATCAAACAACCACAGTGTGTCAGCAGCTACAAAACAGCGACTCTGGTGGGACTCGAACCCACAACCTTTGAATCTCTTCTTCTCTGTTACACTAGAAGTCCAATGCGCTATCCATTGCGCCACAGAGCCACGAAATTATCTTGTTTCTGAATTTTTTTTTTCGTTATTCTGCGTCTGAGATATTGGAAAATAATTTTGTTTGTCTGCACGAACAGATTTTGAAAAAGCAAATTTATCACAGAATTTTGGTTAGAAACTCTGAATTTTTAAAAAACTGTGTATAAAAAAGCTTTAAAGATTTTACTTGAAACAACAGATCTGAATTTGGTGGATTTGAAATACTAAGAGAGGAAGTGAATGAGGTATTGATAAACTGAAGTTTGTTTGATATAATGACCTTTATAATCAGCAGAGGTCACATGGAGACTCCAGCTGATGCTTCATCATGTTGATCTTCTTCAGGAAAGATGATGTTTGGAGACACTTGAACATCAGCCTACAGTCTTTACGCCCGAAGGTTATAAAGTTCAACCTGATGATTCTCACTTTGAGTGTTTGATTTGTGAATCGTCACGACTCCTCCGATGTGAAGAAAACACAAATTTACTGCATTGATGATCTTCTTCTTTGGGACTGTTTGGCTGAATCTGTGGTTTTTGTCACCTGTTTCGCTGTGAAGATGATGTCTCCTCGTTAAAAACGGGTGAAAATGTCACCTGTGATCAACAGGAACAGCAGCAGCAGAACGTCCGACCCTGTTCGGCTCCTCCTGTCCTCTCAGTGTGTCACATTAAAGCGGTGAACTCGGCCTCGCCGCCATGAGAAAGGTCGGAGCTGATGTAGCACGAAAGGTCAGGAAGTGCATGCTTACATTCACACACACACACACACACACACACACACACACACACACA
Organism: Acanthurus leucopareius; assembly: GCA_029814765.1. NCBI lineage: Eukaryota > Metazoa > Chordata > Actinopteri > Acanthuriformes > Acanthuridae > Acanthurus > Acanthurus leucopareius. The sequence goes on along the minus strand of JAQMCX010000055.1, from coordinate 7,260,289 downwards.
CACAGAGTTCGCATACATGTACGTTCAAACAAAAGAACAAGTGAAGGGAGAGAGTTCCACTTTAATTATGCGGGGTGTGTGTGTGTGTGTGTGTGTGTGTGTGTGTAAGTCTTATAGAAAGAAGTGGGTGTGTCTAAAGATGGTAAGGGGTACTGCCAGCTGATTGGTCAGTTTGGGGACACATAGTGTGCTGTGATTGGTCAGTTTGGGTCACAATAAGAGCTGTGATTGGCTGACAGCTGAACAATGTCCGTGTCATTGGTCAGTTCAGGGAACAAAAGGCTGTTTGGGCATCGAGGCGGAAAGGTGAGGAGGTCAGTGTGTGTGTGTGTGTGTGTGTGTGTGTGTTTTCTACAGCAGGTTGAAAAATTTATATTTTTTAATGATATCAAAGATGATACTGAAATAAAATAATAATTAATTTTAATGTAATGTTAAACATATTTTAATTTTTAAATAATATCTGCTGTTTTTTTTTGAGCTGACGTATTAAAATAACATGTCGTTCTCACTGAACAACCAACCTACAAACATATTTATTGTGCGATAAAAGCTTTACTTTTTATACTTAATGTACATTTTTAAACCCACCAGCTCATAAAAACAGTCTGTTACAAAAAACAGTTAGTGAAAAACGTTTCAGTCACACTGAGACATTTTAAATGTTACAGTTACAGTTGATTTCCTGAATACTTTACATCCAGATTTCCTGTGAGAAGTCTATGATTTGTACGACGTGAAGAAGAATTTTAAACCCTTAAAGTTGAAGTTCGGTGGGACTCAAACCTGTGAATGATGACTCTTTTCCAGCGAATGTTTTGAAGATGAAGGTACAAAAACATCATTGGCTTCAATTCAGAACCAAGTTTTGACTTTATAGAAGTTGTGATGGTGCAAAATTCATTTCAAATGTTTGGAAGAGGCTTTATTTTATGTCTGTTTATCCCAGAACTCTTCTGTTTTTAAAAGTCTGACTCTTTTGAGACTCAAACCAACAACCTCTGAATAACCTCCAGCAACAGTGTCACAGGGTTCAAAGGTTGTGGGTTCAAGTCCCATCAGAATCAACCCTGAATCATCTTCTCAAGTCGCCTGTTATCACCTGACTGACAGAAACACAGCTGATTTACCAAAGATCACAGAACCTTCATGCTCTTTGCACAAAAACCTTCATGAGTTCAATCAGTTGGAACAAACCCGACTGCAGATGGATCTTCAGCCTGTGTTTATTCACTGAGGTTTAACTCATCCATTAACATTTCCTCTGCCTCCGGACCACGCTGAGATGCTAATGCTAACACGGGCTCCTGAGCCTCAGTGGTCTTAGCTCAGCGAAGCATGCAGAACATCGTCGGTGGAGCCAGGAGATGCATCTGTCGTCAGCTAATCCTCTGCAGCTCCATAACGGCTCCACAGCATCAACTCGCCATCTGAGAACTGCTTCTGTTTAGCTCAATAACTGCTTAAACCTAATCCACTCAATTAAGCTACCGAGAGGCCGAAGAGAGCTTCATATCGGGAGAGCGTCCACTTAGCTCTTTAGCCAATGAGATTCAAGTGAGGTTAATCAGCCGTCCACCATCTTAGGAGGCCTGCTGCTCCACGGCGAAGCAAACAGAACGAACCAGAAGGAAGTGAAGGAGCCGTGGTTTAATACCTGCAATTTAGGTTAGAAACACATCTAACTGTGGTTCATTAACAGGAAACCGCAGTGAGTTGATTTCAGGTGCAAAAACACAAGTTTACTCAGACAATTTTCACTGTAAATACAAACAAATGTTCTGTCACTTTTCTTATTTCTCGACTCTTTCAAACCGTATCAGCTGCAAAATCACAAACAGAGATTTTGGAAACTTCAAACACAGTCAAACATAATTAGCCTTTTTGAGATTCATAAATTATTATCGTCAGCAGCTGAAAGTGAAGCAGACAGAGAGTGAAAGCAGCAGACGGAGACTCAGCAGCTCTGTGGATACTTAAAGCTGCACTTGGCCAGATGTTGGTGTAAACATCTGTTTCAGGCCAAAAAAAAGGACCAGGGCGCAGAGCAGCGACTTATCCTCTGAACCCGAGGTGATTCGGACTCCTGCTTCGGTCCAAATTCAGTTCTGCTGTCCTAAAGTTCCCCAAAAAAGATCTCCGAAAGGTCTGGAGGAAGTGATGAACCGAGCAGCTTTGGAGCTAAATTTACCGGCTCCTCGGCTCGTGGTCGTTGAATTCCCTCTTCGCTTGTAGCCATAAATACGGCACATTGTGTCGGTGTGATGGTGCCGCTCATTGTGGCTGTAAATAGCCTCAGAACCGGCGTCTTATGTAATTTCCTGCTAAACCCCCCTTTTTGAAATACGGCATTTACGTAACTGTCCCACAACATCAGGCCTCATTTACATAATTGCACGGAGATAAAGTGACTGCAGCGATATATGGAGAGAGTGTGTGAGCTCATTTACATGTATGCAGATGAGTCACGCGTGTACACACACACACACAAACACACACACACACACATAAAAACCAGACACTGATTTGTTGTGTCTGTCGGTCCTCCTTGAGTGTGTGTGTGTGTGTTTATAATGTGTGTTTGTGAGCAGAATGGAAGCAGATGATGATGATGATGCTACACACTTTGACTCTTCATCCCTGTGTGAACGCTCGAGCTTCACGTGTGACGAGTCTGAGTAGTTTGTCTTCCTCATTATGAAGAGGAGGTCATGTGACTCGGGTGAGTCTGGTGACGCCTGAAGCTGCTCGACATCCTTCATGATTCATTAGTTATATTGAGCTAAAAGAATAAATATTACTGGATAAAAACAGAAGAGATTGAAATGTTTCCAAGGTGAAATACGAGTATGTCAAATAATAAATCTGTAAACCAGAAGAAAGAAAGAAAGAAAGAAAGAAAGAAAGAAAGAAAGAAAGAAAGAAAGAAATTATGTTTGTTGTAGAAAACAGGTGATTTATTTTGAAAAGATTTCAATATCTATAAAACTGTTGGTGGCACCATGTTTCTTGATGGCACACAGCTTGAATATGTGGCTCTGTGGCGCAATGGATAGCGCATTGGACTTCTAGCAGATATTAGGAGAAGTGATTCAAAGGTTGTGGGTTCGAGTCCCACCAGAGTCGCACTTTATTACAAACATGAACTCAAACATCTCTGATTATGCCTGAGAAGCCGTTTGTGTGAATGTAAATGTCATTTGTTCTGGACTTTGACCTCTAATTGTGCATCACTCTGTGGTTTGTGTTGGAAAAATTCACAGTAAGTTAATTAGGTAAATGCTTTTGGTCACAAAGCAGCTGTGCAGCAATGCAATGCAATGCATGTATGTAGCATGTAACAGCTGTTTCTGCCAACTCCAAGTAGACTGATTATTCCCATTAGACACCTGAACAGTCTCCAGCTGTGTGTGTGTGTGTGTGTTATGTGTGTGTTATGTGTGTGTTATGTGTGAAAGGGCCTGATTCTGCAGACCTGGACAGGAGTTCATACATGAAAACAGCTTTGGTCTGCAGGGTGATGTGAGGTGAAGTTCTCATTCTTCAGTCGTGCTGAAAGATGCAGGTTGAATAATTCAACAGTCTCGTGTGTAAACACACCGAAGTTTGAGACTCTGCAGCATGTGAACTGTTGTTGGTCACGTTTGTTGTAACTTTGTTCAAACCCACAGGACTCGTTCTTTAACTCGTGCTGAAGATCCCAAATGTTCCCAAAGATGAAAAGTACATCAGGTCGACTTGTGATAATGTTTTCAAAACCGATGCAGAACAGAAGAAGAACAGAGGCGAGTTGTGACTGATGCGTTCGGAGGTTTCAGATCAGCTGGTGCGTTTGAGGTTAAACTGAAACACTTGATCATCACTTACTGGCTGTTTAACAGGCAGAAAACAGAACAATCAATAAAATTAAAATAGACCGGAAGAGTTCCTTGTGCATGGAGTCATAAATGTGTCCTGGTTGGTTTAGATCACACACACACACACACACACACACACACACATAACCAAACGTGATCTCCACCAAACTCAGACCGAATGTGTCCTTTTCAATTGAACTCCAGTGATTTAATATCATATTTTCATAAAGTTCTGTGGTTTTAATGAGACGGAAGAAAAAAATAAAAAGGTTCAACATTTAAAGTCTGTTTGCTCTTAAACTTCTTGCTGCGAGTTTTAATGTTTGTAGTATTTTTATCTTTTAAAAATCTTTTTGAAAACGTTTTATTAATATCAGCAGTTTTAAAATGCTTTTTTGTTTTTCACAGTTTGAAGCTTCATGTTATTGTTGTGTGTATTATTCTGTCTGACCCATTTAATTTTATTTTGAAAGGAATGGGAAAGGGAAACAAAACTAATAATAAATACAACATTAAGATGTGTGTGTGTGTGTGTGTGTGTGTGTGTGTGTGTGTATGAGTGTGAGTACAGTGGTAGATGTGAGTATGTATGACAGGCTGATAATAGGACTCACTGTGGGCCATGCCACCTACCTGGAAACAGACCTTATCTGCCTCTGGGGAACGAACACACACACACACACACACACACACACAGATATCGTATTATATCTTATCACAATGACAGTCTAGCACGGAGAAGTTACTTACAGTGACGGATCAACACACAGGTCAAGCGTGCATGCTCACACACACACAGACGCGTGCGCGCACACACACGCACGCACGCACACACACACACACACACACACACACACACACACACACACACACACACTGCTATTGCTAGGTGATGTCTGTGATGTTCAAGCTCACCACAGATGATTTCTTCCTATCTTCCCTCAGCCTCACTGATGTTTGAAGCACTTCTGGTGCCCTCTGCAAGTCCTGGAAGCCCTAATTCATATAAACTGTCTTCCTTAATGTTTGAGTAAGTTTATTGAATCACACAAACAATAAGCACTAAAATGAGACAACTCTGTATTTTGGAATGTGAAGAAGATGACCATGTTTTTTTCTTTGTTACAACAACAAACTTAGGCAGGAAAATATATCAGCTTTTTAAACTGATGATGGAACATCATTTGCATCTAAAAATAAGTTGTAAATGAAGTTTGTGGCTCACAAACAAATAAATCATTATTGGCTGAAATATTACAAGCAAATAGTTCAGAGCATTCACATCATAAATGGATTGAATAAATAAAGTTTTCTTAAAGACATTTTTTCAGGATTCGTGTGGAAACATTTTTAACATTTATTGTCTTTCAAATCAAGATCCTAAAGCTACTCTAGTTTAGTGATTTTATATGAACAATGGGTCAGGTGAGTGCTATATAATGTGAAAAAGGTGATGAACCCATACAAAAAAATGACCAAATACTACAGCTTCTTTTAGCTCAGCCCGGAACTTTATACATCTTTATTCAATAATGTTTGGTATCATGGCTGGCAGTTATGTTTTACGATCAGAGCTCTCATCGGCGTTGTTTCCAGATGCTGCAGGCAGCTGTTTGCAGTGATAAACCTACTGTATGTTACCTATCCAGCAGCAAGCAGCAGGCATCAGCCCCTTTTAGCAGTCTGTTCAAATTGGGAATATCGTGTTGTTATTGCATCTCACTGCTCTGTATAAAGAGTAAGAAGGCATTATGGGTTGTCAGTCTTGTTCTGCCTTTGAGCCACCAAGGCAACAGTGTTGAATCAATGTCTGTGTGAAAAGCCGTGCCAGCACATCAGAAAAGGGGTGTGACATTTTAATGATTTGATAAGAGTGAGATTTAAAACCAGCTAGCAGGAATTAGCAGCATTCCAAAACCTAAAATGTCTGCAAATTCAGGAGACAATGATGTCCAAGAGCTTCTTGGGCTTCAGGCAATTGATGGGATTAATCACCATATACCAGAGAAATGGTTGTTATCGCCAAGTCATGCTGTTGTTATTGTATGTAAAGAGCTGTCCTACATGTATGTTATAAGTAAAACTAGAGAGAACTGTTGTGTTACACATGATCTTTATGCAAAAATGGATAAAGGTAGCAACCAGCTGGCTAACCAGTTGTACCCAATAATATACATTTATTTAGTCATGTCATAGGTCAAACTGTGCCATCAATTTTCCTTTGAGATTTTTTCCTTTTTTTACTTAATTATTTTCTCTACTTTTGCCTTGTAATCAATACACCCATTTCCCTGAGCTTGTCAACTCCACAGAAACTCTCTCACACACTCAGAATTTGCTCTGTCATGTCCCGTGTGCCACATTTCGTTCTTTCTCCACTTAAAGTAGTTACACTTTCACTGATATTTTTATTTCATCATTTTTTTTTCTCTTTTACTCTTCTTGTCCATATCCTCTCCTCTTTCATCCCAGAGTTTCTTTCCTCCTTGTTCTTATTCTCTCCACCTCTCTAATGAATCATGTTGAAGCTTGCTTTCATACACTGCTGATGGAAGCCCTCTGGCATGCACACATATTGCATACATTCATCACTGCTTGAAGTTAGACTCTGCAAGCAAATGCACACAAAGTCACACACATAACGATACATCCATTTGCTCATGCGTGTGTTTGTGTAGACAAACAGATATGACAGCGGTACATGTGATGAAACACGTTATGAAATATTGAGTAGAATTAAATATAGAGACATATTCCGGGTAATGGAGGGTACAGTGTTACTGTGAAAAACAGTTTTGCCTCTGTGAGATTTAAAGTAGGAGCACTGACCAGGTTTGAACTGCATAGAAATATCAGTGATACAGCGTCTCCATACCGAGGCAGCTCAAAAAGTTAGTGGTGTCCAAGCAAGTTATTATGGTGGTTGATGTCTGACAGCATCTCACCAGGAGAGAGTATGATATAGTGGTTGTGCCACCAGTGAAAAGTCACTCCTAGCAGCATTTATTGAAGGCTTTGGAGAAGGATCTTTGAAATTTCAGCAATCTGCAGTTTTTGGTGAAAAGATCTTCTACCTTCCACTCCTGTCAGAAATAGTCAGTAGATGACAGATGTAAAGTAACGGGCTGCTACATCCGCCTGCAGCGATTCTGCAATGATTTCACTGTGAGGTTTTGTTCAACAGAAGATCTGTAGTCTTTAGTTGTTCTGTGTGTTGTATTTGCAGTACCATTATTTCATCCAAGAGCTCTATGTGAATATAAATGAAAGATTTGAACATATACGCATACGCACATATTCATACACACACACATGCACACAAACTGAAAAATGGCAGAGGCACATGCATGCTCATGCAGAGACATCATGTGCACCGTCCCAAATTGCACGGTTAAGCTTAATGGTATTAAACTCGTCACGCCTAAGAGAGTGCCAGGTAAAAATGGACACGCTGGTGCACACACAAGAACATGACACACTCAAACAAACATGTCTTCTCCAGACATATATGCACACACATGTAAAGAAAAAGGGGAATAAAAAGCTAAAGATATTAGTTGGCATAAATGAGGGGACAATTGGAAGAGAGAAAGACCAGGAAACAAAGAACACACACCTGACATTTGACATATAGAATTCAGCTCATTAGCACAGCTCTCCGTTTTCAGGAACTCTGCTAAAACCTGGAGACTGCTGGGCATTGATGAGAGATTTATGCTACCTAGTTGAAGGGAAAATCTTAGAAACGGTCATTAGCTGTGTGGACTGATGCAGTCAGAATAAAGATGAGAATTAATCAAAGTATGACATGAAAACACTTCCTGCCATTATCACTTGATCTGTGGTGCTTGTTGATGAGACTTGAAAAGCCATCTGAGGCCCACAACACTGCAGTGCTGTCACTTGCACTTGCTTTTTCCTTGCTTTTGTTTATTATTATTTGCAATATATTCAATTTAATACTTGTGGTTCGTTGCAGTTCGAATGTGGCACATCTATGATGTTTCCCTGAATTCAGCCAGTAACAGTGCTAATGTGATAAAAACTATTCATTTGTTTTGCATTGATTAAATTCAGTATACCATTAAAGGGAACAGTAATAACCCTCGAATCTGAAAGCTTATTCAGTGACAGCACTCTTTATGAACCGCACTTTGCCAAAAAGCATTATTCCACCACATTCTGTATTCTGTGTAATATTGCTATTAAACATTTGTGTCTCTCAAACTTTTTTTTTTTAAATCAGTGATTCATTTCATTATATAAATCTCTAACTCTTTTAACTTTAGTAAGTGAGGAAAAGTACTTTGGTAAATATTCCCATAACCAAATATATTCAGAATTTCACTGTGAGATTCCACATTATTAATATTGTAACTAGTTAATTTGTTCTAAAAATTTTGCTCACATTTCCCAACATGAAAGGGATGATTGATAGAGTCATGGTCAACGGTACAAAGAGATGAGTTATTCAGTTCCTGTTACAGGCATGTTAGTTTAACTCAGTGGAAATTGACCTTTTTACTGTCATGTCTCTTTCTGCCACATTTGAATTCAGCATGGCACTTTGTCACCACACCGTAAGACAAATCATCCTGCTCAAGTTTTACTGACATGTCCTTTTGGATATCCTTGAGATGGAGATAGTCAGTGACTTCTCGAGGGTAAATATTGTAATTCCAAAACTGAGACAGAAATACCAATAAAGGTTTTAACTTCAAACTATTAAAACATATCATTTGTGTCAGTGTTGCACACAACCACTTGTTTTTTAAGGATAAATTAAGTAAATGACGGATTTAACAATTTGTACTATGATGTTGATTGTTATGATTATGTATGATGTCACCGTGTGCTCAGATAAACTGAAGACCAGTTTGGAGATGGCTTGGTTGCCTCCAGAGTCAATAAAAAGAGACAAGAGGACAAAAATTTATCCTGGTTGGCGAGGGCCATGAATGACTACGCTTTGGCGAACAATGTGCGAGAATCCCTGAGCTTTATGAGTCTGCATCATTAACATAAAGAGATCAGAAGAAAAAAGAGATAAACAGGTTGTAAATAACAGAGGTTGCATGCACAGACACACTCCCGTACAGACATGGCTGTGCTTCTTTGCTTCATTTTTTAAACAACACAGCGAATAATGAATGACATTTGTATGTTTAAACAGGAATGTGGATAACAGAAATACACTCACATTAAGAAAATAAAAAGATATCATAGAAGTGAAATTAAAGAAACATCTAAATGATAGAAAGTCTCCGTAATTGCCATTTGTATGTGTGTGCACATAAGAGAGAGGACACAAACAAACTGTGGCGATGAAACCCAATTTTAACTGCAGATCATTGGCCAGCTTACAGCCGTCGCTTATGACATCATCACCGAAGGGCAGGTCAATACTAATGAGGTCAGATGGAGGGGATGAAATCTGATTACAGTCCCCAGTTCATAAACAATATGTTTCTATTAAAATTTAGCTTGTACACAAGAACTGAATGCCAGAGATAGACAGAAGGAAGAGAGAAAGAGAGAGAGAGACAAAGGGAGAGAGAGAGAATATAAGGATAAGAAGAAAATAAAGTAAGGGTTAGAGACAACTAAAGGAGTGTGGGAAGTTGCAAAATTTAAGTGTCTTATAATGAATCAGCAGCTTAACAAATGTAGGAGCATACCAACTAACCAGATATTAGTAATTAAAACACTGGATCACTGTTGTCCCCATCAGCCCTGCTGTAATAAAGCTTCGCTCTCCTGCCTCCAGGCTGTTATGGCTTATTTGAAAAGGAACAGATTCAAGCATGAAAATCAACCAGCTGCTTTATTGGATTAAAAGAACAAGCAAATCACAGGTGCATAACAGCCATACTTAATGCTCAAAATTCCACTGCAAACAGAATCATAAAGAGTTATTCATCAAATAAGCACATACTCTGTTTATTCAAGTTACCAAATATTTTCTATCCCCCATTTTATGGGACAATCTGCTATTTAGCACATTTTTAAATACTGATAATACTTTATTATAGATCTCAACTGGGGCTAGTGATAAATGTGTTCCAAAGTGGAAAAACCATAAAATTTTATGGTGATAATCAATATAAAATACATCTGTGCATAATCACAGCAGAGTCACGGAAGAGATGGGCAATCAAAATAACCGTAATTTGATCATATTAAAAAAAGTGACCTAAAATGTGTATGATCTTTTTCTTTTTAAGCTCTCTGTAAATTAAAGAATAAAAAAATATACTATAAAAAATATTACTTGGCCTCTATCACTGAAATTTAATTCCACTCATGCAAAAACTTGCACGTTTAAAATGTTGATATCTTTTTTGTACAATTTTTTGTGAAAATTGAAAACTTTAGAAAACTTGAAACTGACCTTTTCTGCCCAAATCTTTCTCCCTTTTGTTTTTTCTGCTTCAAAACATACAAAACTTTTAGTTTAATGTGAGACCACACAGTTTCTTATATCGCACAAAGGCCACAAATACACTGAAAGTTGACCACAGCAAAGTATTTCAAAGTGTTCCTTTCCTCTGGTTCTTTCTCTCTTACATGACAACACATGTTGAGTCAGTTGTAGATGAAGGTTAAGATTGACATGGCTTTGCCTCGGTCCAATCAATATTTATATGTTACCACAATATATAGTTGGAAAACTACCAGATACAAAAAGTCAAGTCATGTTACCCTCTGAGTGTCAGACTACCATCATTCTAAACTGACATGTAGATCATAAGCATAAATCCAGCTCTGGATCCCAGACATAATGCAACGCATTTCAGTTTGTCTGGAGATGTTCAGGTGTGCATTCTGCTCCATGCAAACACATTAGATTAATGACTACTAAAGGAGGAGGTTAGGACAGCGAAACGAGCTCTAAACAGGTGAGAAATCACGCGCACAAACACGTGTGAATATAGTTACTTGTGGTGGGACTCGATTAAAATTTTTAATCGCGTTAATTATAGGGTCTGTAATTAATTAATCGAAATTAATCGCATTT
>JAQMCX010000055.1:7227149-7249314 GCA_029814765.1 Acanthurus leucopareius | reverse complement strand
CACACACACACACACACACACACACACACACACACACACACACACACACACACACACACACACACACACACACTTCATGAGCAGGTGACAATAGTTGGTTTATTGATTAGACTTCAGGATGTGGCTCCTCTTATGTTGTTGGGTCACAAGTTTCCTACTTTAGCTTTATTTTGGAAAGACAGCAGAGAGGAAACTGTTTGTGTCGGCGGCTGTGTGTGTGTGTGAGAGAAGGTCAGACAGAAACTGAAGAACAGGAAGATTAAAAAAATGGAGACGAAAAAACCAGACAGGCGTCGATGAAGTGAGGGGAAACTGATAAGAACTGACAGACATTGAAATTTTCAAGTAATTTAAGTATCCTCTTCTGCTAACCTGCAGCTAACCCGCTCTGTGTGTGTGTTTCTGTCTGCCTCACACACTCTCACACACACACACACACACACACACACACACACTGTTGCACTGTCTGTGAACCCCAAAGCTCAACAGATGAGATGGGCACAGACACATAAACACAGATATGATGTAGCATCTGATTACAGCTGCAGCATCACAACAGAGACATCAAAGTGTGTGTGTTCCACTTTCTGCTGTCCGTCTTTTTTTTAACAATCTTGTGCATCATTGGACCTTTAAAGGCGTGATGTCGCACGCGCCCCCTGCAGGCTCGGCCCGGTGCCGTCAGCCCGGAGGACTCGCAGTTGTGCATCATTAAATCTGTGACTGCGTGACCTCGTCTGCGGGTGTTTGTACGCTGCCAGAATCCTGAACGTGACTCAAAAGATTTGCCTGCAGAGGTTTTCGTGCCCCTTCAAAACCAGAAAACACAAACACAAACCAGTCTTGCTTTACAACTCCTCTTCATTTTGGTTTGACTTGTTTTAGCTCATGAGCTTCATGCTACACGTCATGTGCACCATACAAATCAATATGCAATTTGTTGCATAAAATTTGCATAAGTTTTTTTAGATTTGCTTCCTTAATCTCCTTCATCGATTTTCATGAAAATCAACCCGTGTGTCACGTTGCACACCTAATAGTTGAGCTCTGAACCAACTTGAAGCTTCTGGATATTTAAATATTATTTCTGCAAGTAAATGAAAATGTGTTTCTTGTGTGATGCACATCTGCATGTAGACGATACAGCGTCAGGTTTTGTTCTTCTCAGGCCTTTTTGTCAGTCAGAAGAACAAACTGCAGATGTTTGCAGGAGACTCAAGATCACAACTTCTGCGTAGGCCATTGTGTAAAAGAATGGCACATTTTATTCAATCTTCATTTCGGATGTTTGGGATGTTTTCATGTTTCATAAACAAATTTAATATCACAAATGCAAAAGCACATGAAACACATTTTTTATCTTCTATCTGCAGCAGATGTCTGAGCGTTTTTGTGTGCTGCAAACGTCGTCTTCATTTCGGATTCTTACCAAGTTACCTGAACTCGACCTGCAGCTCACTGCTTTACACTGCTGTGCAGAGGAAATCTCAACTGAGAAATGATGTTTGGCTGCTGAAGAGAAATATATTGATGAGCACAACCACCTAAATTATGTTCATTACAAAAGAAAGACTGTTAATTTTGTTAATTTGAAAAAAGGTTTCTGTTTTGCAGCCAAATGTCAGAACTCAAATTGTGAAAGCAGCAAGTTTCTAACCAAAGTCCCACAGTGATGAAGGTTTTTCTCCAGTAAATATTTGCTATGTTTGAATTTCATGGGTTATTAAATGAACTAAAGCCATATTTCCTTGGGAAAGTAGAATCCTGGATGTTCAAAAATCCTTAAAGAAACATTTACAGGCTCAGAGATGCTTTTTTAAACAAAATGGATGGCGCCTGATGATGTGTTTCCAGAGATACTCTCCAGTATATATTATCTGTTTTCTGTGCAGAGATTGGACGGATGGTCAGGCCACGCCCACCCCCGTGTCCTCTCATCAGAAGAGTCCCAGGGGGCCATGACTCAGCTGAACGGAGACCAATTGGTGACTTCGACTCCTGGCAGGGAAGACAAAGAGCCAGTCAGCTTTGATGGCGGCCGTGTGAGGGCGTGGCTCGGATTCCAGAGCCCCGCCCCTCCAGAGAGGAGGACTTCCTGTTCCAAGGCTGTGCAGACTGACGGACAGGTGAAGGTGGGTGACGTCAAATTCAGGTTCATGATTAAAACTTTCTTCTTCATCAGACTTAACAGAGTTTTCATTTAATGTTTTTATTTCTAATGAATGAATCAAACAAACAAAGACATTTATTATTTTGTCCTTATCAAAACAGAATCCATGTCACTCTCCATTAATCAACAAAATTTATTTACTTTAACTCATTTTGTGTTTTTGGTGAATGTGAACAAATTTCTTAAAAGAAATCTTTATTTTAGTTTTTAAACTGATTTTTTTATAACACCTGCAGGTCTGGTTTTGTCCTGATTAACACTTTACATGCACAGAAACTATGAACCTCATTGTTGCACCAGCTGACATGTTGCTACACTACCATGAACACGCACACACACACACACACACACACACACACACACACACACACACACACACACACACACACACACACACACACACACACAAGACAAGGTTGGTTGTGTGTTTTAATGAGATTTGTTGACAATAGTGTTGAATAAGAGCAGCTGTATTGTCTTGTCTTTATGCTGAGTTTGTTTTTATTGTTGGACTTCAGCATCGACCTTCAGCACACAGCATCACATGAGCATTGTGTGTGTGTGTGTGTGTGTGTGTGTGTGTGTGTGTCAAGAAACTCCTGACCTGCCTTGCCTCTCGAGTCTTTTTCATGTACAAACACACACAAAGTAAAATGTCTGACCCAACCTTGTAATTGAAGCTCTGCTCTTCAGTCTGCATCCGAGAGTTCAGAATAATTAATGTGAGCAAACAAGCGAATGTGCATTTCTCTGTCATATCAATATTTATCTATAATATTATTTCCTATCCCACGTGCATTGCTCTCTTTACTGTCTCACCAACTATATCAGCAGAATTCGAGTACTTGACTTTGCAGGAGGAAGCTTGCCAATAGTTTTTTTGACTCGTAAGTTTTAAGGGGACATGAAGGAGGAGGGTTGTATAATAAAACAAAATAACACTTAAATAACTGCTGCTTAAAAACCAGTTAGTGTGCCAATACAAGGAGCGTTGTTTTATTGTTTTAACAACAAATTTTACTTAAATACATTTTGTCCCCAGATGGTAGACGAGTCCCCAAAATGTTGGTCATTCAAACAGACTGGTGACCCCACAAGGTCATGAAACCTGTACACACACAAAGAGTCTGTTATCTTTCTCAGTTAACCAGCGTTTTGAAGAGAAACTCACACACACACACACACACACACACACACACACACACACACACACACACACACACTCTGAGTGATGTCCTCTCCCGCCAGGAGCTCCATCAACATTCATAATCATCAGCCTTTATTCTCCTCTGCACATGCACCTTTGTAAAGATGGATTCCTGGATAACTGTCCTCCATCCTTCTGCCGTTTTCTCTGCCTTCGCGTCGCTCTCTCCGTCTGAATTCATTGGCCTCAGCCTTCATTCTCTCTCCCTCTCTCATTACTGGTGAAAGCCTCTATTTATTCTCCTCTTCCTCCGTCTCGTCCGCTGCTCCTCGGGTCGCAGAATGAATCCATAAAGTCTTGATTTATGCATCGAGTCTGGCTGCACTTTAACTGTCGCCATAAAAACAGGAGAGAAACACGCAGACTTCCTCCTTTTCCTTCCTTCCTCTTTACTTCCTCTTTCAATCATCTGTTTTTCCTGTCTGACTTACCTCCAGTTACACAGAAGGAAGAAAAGTTGGTGGAAGAGTTCATCAGGGTCAAATCTGATTACAAAGTGTGTGTGTGTTTTGTAATTACAGCGATTTCGTACACACTCATCTGCATTATGTGAGTTTGATTGAGCTTGTGTTTGTGTGTAATAGCATTGGCACTTTCTAATGGAGGTTCATTAGTGACGAAACTATCAAGCAAACACAAAACAAATCAACCCTTTTGAGAGCAGTGAAGGAGAGAGTCAAGGGTTTAATCGATGTTTTGGAGAAGCTCGTGTACAAACTGTGCTGCATTCAAATGTTAAAGCTTCAGTTTGAACTCTGTTAATTTGTATGTGAAGTTAAACTACAGCTGAAAAACTTCTCATGAGCTCAAAGCTTCTGTACAAATGTTCAGAGTCACACAAAGAAAGACATGTTGTACTCACTGAGATGAAGAAGCAACTGAAAGGTGATATGGACAACATTTATACCTAGCATATCAACATTAATGCTAACATAGCTATTCAGAGATTAAACCTGATATTTCTCTAATTTTAACAATCTAACCAGTAAAAACACTTTAGTTCAGACTGTGAGGACTCTAACTGCTCTTACTTGTTGTGTAGTTGGTTTAGATTTGCTGAATCATACTTTTATACTTTATGATCAGAAGTTTTAGCTAAGAAACCTGTGCATTAATGCTAACGCTAACTCCTAAGCCTCAGAGGTTGATGATGACACCTAATGTCAATGTAGCTCTGCTATTGGCTCAGAGATCCTTCAGCCAATCAGATCTTGTCAGTAAACGTGCTCAAATGTAAATATTATGATCATTTTGGACCCATCAAATTTTTTAAAATAATTATTTCACCTCTATCAATTTTTTTCCGGAAAATATAGACTTTCATTCTTCACCTTGCTAAGAATTCTGTGGAAGTATGATTATTTTAAAAATCTTTTTTATTAATGCAGTTTTTGTCCATATGATCTTTAACACATCTTTTGTGCTTAAATGTTCTGTGGAGGTTTTGGCATCTGTCCAAACATCTGGAGGAAAATGTGAGATTCAGGAGTTTGATCATCAACGATGTGCATCATTTGTTCTTCGTTACAGTGTTTCCTCACTGATGCCCCCAACAGCCAGCATCACCATGACAAAGCACAGCAGCCTCATTCGGCCCTTTCCTCTGCACTGTCACATGACCCAAAGGCCTCGTCTGATTGGATGAAGCAGCAGTATCGGTCAGATCTTCAGGTGAGTTTGTGGCGTCAGTCGTTTTTTAGAGATAAACAGGATGAATCATAGATGTGTTGATGTTTTCAGAGGAAACTTTTCTTTAAAGCTGCTTGTTGTCATGACACTGGCTGGAGGATTTCATTAAAAATAACACACAGAGCACTTAAATTAGGCCTAATGTCACTGATGACCTGAGGGGAGAAATAAACTCAGCTTGTGTGTTTTTGAGCTGATGTTTTCTTAGAAAGTTCTCTTGTGAATGTGAGAAATGTTGTCTGAAGTCTCGTTGGATCAACAGAAGCTCTGTGTTTTCAGGTTGAAGAGGAGCAGCTCTGTGGTGAAGAAGCTGAGCATCTTCTCTCCGAACAAAGGTGAAGAAACACAGAAACCCTCAGAAATGCAGACCAGCTGAATATTTGCAAGTTATTTCCAAAACCACAGAGAAAAAGCAGAAAATTGCTCTGGAGCCTGGAAATAAACCTGCAGGTCATTCAATAGAATAATAGACTGTTTGTGTGAGAGGACGGAGGGTCAAAACTGCAGTTTTAAAAACACTTGAAGCTTGTCTTTCCCCTCAACACACAAAGAAAGTATCTAAAATCTTAAATTATTTATGCTTTTCATGTTTCATTTATTGAGTTAGCGCTTTAATGAGATTTGTTTAGGAGGATTCTTTCATGAGGAAATTCCCCACAAACTTTACTCAAAACTAAACTGAATTAAATATCAACACTTTCTCTATGTTGGCAGGAATTTAAATCAGGTGAAAGAACAAACAGTCCAGTTTATATTTATGAGTTCAAATGAGTCTAAAAATAAATGTAAAGCTGCTTTAAAAAAATCTAACATGTAAGTTTTGAACAGTTGAACATGAACTTGTTGCCAAACATGGAAATTTAATAATCAGAGAAAACAAAGTTTCAGAGACAGAAAACAGAAAATAAACTGTGTTTCAAATAAAAAGACTGAAGTAAAATAAATAAACTCCTTCACTTCATCATTGTTTCATCATGAAACTGTTAAGGTTTAATTACAGTGTTTTTAGAAATCTTACCTTAATTGAACATCCTGTTGTGGTGGTTGTAGTTTATTTCAGCTCCACCTGTTGCCCAAATTCAGGTTTTCTGGCTCCAGTACACAGTAGACTGATGGTTTAAATGCTGCCACAGTTAGAGGGCTCAGTTCCCTGAGAGATGTGCCGACACTAACACCTCCTCCTCCTCCTCCAGCGGCAGGGCCTCCTCGTCCCTGCCCTCCCCAGCCCTCCTCTGCCTCCTCCTGGCTGTGGTTCTGGCCCTCCTGGCCGGTCTGATCTGGGTCGCCCTCCAGCAGCCGTGTCACCGCAGCAGCTGGATGCCTGGCGGCTTCCACCTGACGCTGAGATACGTCAACGGACCCCCGCCGACATGAAGAAGACCACCCACAGACTCTCATGGCAGCATTTTGAGGAAGCTCCTCCCTCAGGCTGCAGAGCGAAGGTTTGCATCTCATCATGTGAAGTCAACAGTTTGCTGGTGTCGATTAACCTCGAGCTTGACTCCGACATCAAAGATCTGACAGAAATCTGCAGGAAGTGAAAAAAGCACTAATGAGAACTTGATTCAGGAGCTCTGAGAGTCAAACGAGCTTCCTGAAACTCAGACCTGCTTCGTTTTCTGCCCATTTTCACTTCACATCTCCATCATCGTCCATTAAGCTACAAAACGAGCTCTTTGGCAAGTTCAACTCAGGCTGCTGTATTTTCAGTGAAGCCTGTGTTTTTCAGGCAAAACTGTCGACTAAAAGCATTAAAGGTTTTAACCACAACTTTTCTATTTTTGCCCCTCACGGTACAAAAGTGAGCATCAGAGAAAAGTCTTAAAATATGTAAAAGTCAATTAAAAGGAAACAAACTTCTCATCATTTCAATTTAAGGCCTGTTTCTGCTGATGCATCAGGAGAAAAAAACCTTGGCTTTTTTGTTGGAAACATCTGAAATAAAATCATCCCATTTGGATTTTTTTTATTTCAGAAAAAATATTATGAAAGTTAAATTGTTAAACAAACCAAAACAGTTTGCACTTTCGTCCTCATTCTGGAGCCTTTTAATAAGAGACTCAATGTGTTTTCTTCCTGCTGAGCTCCACACTGACAGACTGACACAGGAGATCAACAAGCTGCAAACCTGTGAAAACATCTCAAATGTAGATGATCGTGACTCTTAGCAGTTTAACATAAAAGTGTGTTTTTACACATTTACAAAGAGCAGCAAACTTTCTGTGTTGAGTCAGTTTTTGTCAAAATGTCTCTTCTCTGTGGCTCCTGATGGGAAACTGGTGATCTGACAGCAGCTGGTCACTGAAACAAGATTTAAAAACTCATAACACTGTTATCTTACATGTGTTCGGTCAGTGAGAACATCTTTACTGCCTTATTTTTGTAAAAAGATCTTGTGTGTTTATTTTTGTAAGCTGAGTTTGATTTAATTATAATATTTGGTCCAACAACCAGAGAGGAAACTAAGATGCTCTTTTATGTTCAGATGTAAAATCTTGTTTCCACTTTGCTTCCTGCTAGTGAGACAGAAAGAGACATCAGTGCACAAAACGCAGGAAATAAAAGCTGAATGTGTTTGGAGGATTCAAAATTGTTAGCTAAAATGTTGTCAGATAAACATGTTTTATCTCAGAAACACTGACGAGTTAAAACTCAAAGTGTTTTAAGCCTGAAGTTCGACCTCAGACGGTCTCACATCACGGAAAATGAGTGCGAAAGTGATGAAACAAGAAGATTTATTTTGTTGCTAACGTAGCTTTTAGGTTAAACTTGTGATCCATGCTAACACTAAAGCTATTGTAAAGGATGCAGCTAACAAGCTAACAAAATTGTTAGCTAAAATGTTGTCAGATAAACATGTTTTATCTCAGAAACACTGACGAGTTAAAACTGAAAGTGTTTTAAGCCTGAAGTTCGACCTTAGACGGTCTCACATCACGGAAAATGAGTGCGAAAGTGATGAAACAAGATGATTTATTTTGTTGCTAACGTAGCTTTTAGGTTAAACTTGTGATCCATGCTAACACTAAAGCTAATGTAAAGTATGCAGCTAACAAGCTAACAAGATGTATGCTAATATCTAACTGACTGTATGTTAAGTTTGTTCTGTCATTAATAATCACTAGCTGCCTTTTTAAACCATGAAAGCACTTTTGTTTATATTTGTAAAAGTTGTGTATTAATGTGGCGTACTGAAGTTTATAACATTTATATCAAAACGTTAAAGGACATCGGTTTTCAGATTACATTATCTGTACTTCACTGCCGGCTTTCTCTAAACCACACGACTGTTTATGAAAGTGGTTTTCTTGTTTTCTGTTTCAGCTGTTGGTTTCAGTTCATTTCTGTACAAATCTGCTTGCAGAGACTTGAAACTGCAGAGATGATCCATCACAGCCGAGGCCTTGTAGTCGCTTTGTGCCTATTTATTGTGGTCAAAAAGTTTTTGGTGTGTGGTGACACGTTTGAAAAGCTTTTCTAAAGAACAATAATTTTTACTCTGACCAAAATAAAAGCATGCGCGTGATGGATTTTTCTGTTTGCAGCCAGTTTCAAGTCACTGCGAGTTGATTTTAAAAGACATGAAGTGTTTCTGTGTTTGCACAGGTGGACGTGCTCACACCTGTTTGTGCAGAGTGAACGCAGAAAAGAGCCAATAATGAAATCTGACAGAGTAAAATATGAGCTCAAAAACTGAAAAGATGCTTTTGAATGTTAATAGATTTAAGAGGTTTAAACGTATATAATTGTATCTGAAAGGGAAGCGTGTAATGATTTCTGTTTCATCCTTTTTTTTTGCTGTGGAAATTTTTTTTACTTTTATCTTTACCGTCCATTCAACTGTCAAAGATAAAAAATGTGTTTGTCACAGCTGGAAGAGACCAACTGCTTAGTTAACAAGCCAATGAATTCAGCTTTTCACTTTGACCTGCTTGTCCTTTTGTCATCTGATCTTTAGATATTTTTTCATAAACAAGCAGGTTGTTGAGTTTGTTGAAGCTGCAGGTGAGACGCATTAAAACCCAAACATGTGACTTTTCTCAGGGGAAAATGTTGATCCAGGTTCCCTTAAACTTTCACTTCAGAAGGTTTAAATAACATGATGATGAAGATGATGAAGTAAACTAATTAAAAAGGGAACCTGATCAGCCAACCGCCATTTAAAACATTTCAACTTTTTTTAGTTTATTTGTTTTTCTTTGTCATTGTTTTATATTTCAAAAACAAATATGGCATCAAATGAAATTTCTTGCTTTTGTACTCGTTTGAAAATAAAGAACAAGAACTATCTAAAAAAATTTTGTTTTCTGAATAATTTCCTCTCTTTTGTATTTGTTTTGCCTGAATGTGGCCCAACGTTTGTCCTAAATTAGGGTTGTAACATCCTGACATTTAGTGTTGAAACATTCGACAATGAATGTGTAAAGGTTATATTTCTAAGTTTTGTTGACAGTGAAGGCATCATCCTGTTTGAGAGAACAAATAGTGACGGTTAAATAATCATTATAATAGTAGTTTTAAACGCATTTATTTGACTTCAGCATCAGTTTGCAGGTTAAAATTTCATCTAAACTGGAGTCCAAAGCTTAATTTTTTCAGTGGATCAACTGCTTCTCTCCATCATTCAGTGTGTGTGCTACAGGTTGCAAATCGATGCTGCATGTGTGTGCATTTTTTGCATTGTGTCTTACAGTGTGTGTGTGTGTGTGTGTGATGGCAGTTTTTTTGCATTGTGTCTTACAGCAGATTTGCATGCTGGATCTCGTGCCGCACACACGTGTCTGAAGAATGCCAAGTCACTGCGATTGGTGACACTGCTAATACACTAAGCAGGGATTAACAATGCAGGACATGCAGTGTGTGTGTGTGTGTGTGTGTGTGTGTGTGTGTGTGTGTGTGTGTGTGTGTGTGTGTGTGTGTGTGTGTGTGTGTGTATGCATAACGGGACGTCATTCTAATTGTCTGTCAGTAGGAGGTGTGTAGTTCTTTGTGTTTGTGTGTGAGTGTGCATGTGATCTACAAACACAAACCCATTTTATCTCTCTTTTGTTTTTCCTGCACGTCTTTTTTTGTTCCAGCTGATTCTACGTTCAGATGGAGAGAAAACTACATGTGCATGCATTTTGGATTTGGGGGTTTTTATCTGTTACAAGTTAAAGAGAAACAAAAAATAAATATGAGATCTTCTGCAAGTGTGTCTGATGTTTGCAGATGAGAAGATAAATGTTTGCCTCTGAGTAACGACAGAAGTACACATGAGAAGAAGTTTAATATTTGTGCCAAAACATTTCTTCAGTATCTGTACTGTTACAAACTACTTTGGTATCTTACTTAAAGAAAACATCTTTATTTTTTTCAAAAATCCTGTTTTCCATTTTTACAAAAATAAAAAAACAGCTGTTACATTGATCTGTAATCTGGTTTGTTATTAATTTTAATCTCTGAAGCCAACAAACCTGTGACCCCGGGCCTTTTAACAAGAGGTCACATAGAATATATGACCTCATCCTCACAAGGTGTGTGTGCGTGTGTGTGTGTGTGTGTGTGTGTGAGTGTGTGTGTGTGCGTGAATGTGTGTGTGTCTCACCATGTTCACTCTCCCGCTTCCTCTGTCGTCTCTCATCGTGAGCTTCGCATGCCATCATCGATCTGCATGTTGTCTTTCTGTTAAAAAGTGAAAATATTATTTTTATTCTCATATTTCGTCAGTTTGTGTGACATTAAATTTTATCGTGTGTGTGTGAACGTAAAAGTGAAGCTTTTCTCCACATCAGCTGAAGTGTAAGTGTGTGTGTTGTGTGTAAACATGTGAGTGCTCAGTGTGTGTGCTGGTCATTCTCAATGACTGTCAACAGCAGTGTGTGTGTGTGTGTGTGTGTGTGTGAACATGCCTGTGTGTTTCTCATGCAGTTGTCACTTCATGTTTGTGTTTCTCAGCCTGTGATCTTTCTGTGTGTGTGTGTGTGTGTTTGCATGTGTTTGCATGTGTGTGCATGTGTGTGTGTGTGTGCATGTGTGTGTGTGTATGTGTGTGTGTGTGTGTGTTCGCCCTGCTGGTGATCCAGTTAATGAAAGCTCTGCATCTGTTCGAGTTCCAGCAGCCTGAAGACGATTTTATCTGCTTATTAAAAAAAAAATAAGTTTTCCATCTTTGCTCTTGTGACTCAGACGGTGGAGATCAACGGCTCCATTGATTTTTAAAATGTAAAATCTGAAGCTATTCTGTGAGAAACCAGCGACCTGTCGATGGTTTCGCTCTGTGTCAGCTGGGATCAGACCCCCCGCCTCCCCCGCCACTGCAGGATCAGCAGTAATAGGAAATTGACGGATGAAAATCTGAACCGAAGGCTTAAAAAGAAACTGAATGATTTCTTTCTTCCACAAGAAAATTAATCTGAGAGTTTCTATTTTGATAAATCTATGTCTATTACAAAATAATCAGTCAAGCTTTAATATTTTGCTCTAAAATTACTCAGATCTTTTCCTGTTAATACATTTTTTTTATTTCTAACATGAAATAGTTGAAAACCTTGTTTTGTCTGAGTGTCCGATTAATTTCTCCACATGTATGAAGCCAAACTTCTGCGTCTTCCTGAGTTCTTCGCTGTATCTTCTGCATCGACATGCCGGATTCCAGTGTTAAATTAGTGCATTGTGAAATAAAGATGTATGTTGTTTGGACCAACAAGGCGTTTTTCAGCCTTTTCGCGAGGAAACAGGGCAGCGGGGAGGAGAGGAGGAGAGCATGAATCAACCGGATTGTTTCCCACAGCTGAGAAAAATGCCTCAAATTCAATTTGAGGGCAAATAATTTCATGTTAGCGGAGGAATCTGCTGGTGGACTTTTAACCCCGTGTTATCAGATGGAGAGACAGATGATACAAAGGACAGAAACTTGGGATCTACAGCGGAGAGGATGATGGCCGAATTCTTTAAAATGAGTCTCTGTTGGCTCCAAATTTGTTTTGAAACTCAAGGAAAAGCCTTCTGAGATGAATCATCTCATTTTAATGAGTCATTAAAGACCAAAGAAGGACTGAAAAACAACGACAGAGGAAGAGAAAAGTCATTTTAATCAGCTGAGCTCCTCAGGAGGGAAGAACAGGAACTTTTTTTTACAAGTTTTTACACAGAAACATAATAAAAACTGTTTAACATGATGACATTAATGCAGTAAAGCAGCTCACTGATGCTCATTTTCTCAGATTATCATATTCAAAGCTGATCCAAAGGACAAACGGTGCTGAATGTGTCCTTACATTACTGTGTTTGTTCCTTTTTTAAAGAATTCTGCTAATTCAGTGATAAACAACTTGCTTTTAAAGCTGCATCATAACAAACGCTCTCAGAGTGAAGCAGCAGCAGGAAATGTTGAGTTTTCATCAGCAGAGTTTTAATACAGCTCTGATTAAACTGAAAAGGAAAGAAAACACACAGCAAGAAGTTTTATAAAACTGCCTCATGTCGAGTTCAGATTAGAGAAATGGACTCACGTCTTCTTCACAAACTCTCCCCAACATCTAATTTGTGTCTTTTATCATGTATTTGTTGCCTGGATTGTAAAAAGGGGAATGATGATGCAAACTTTAAAGTGAAAATCAAGCTCAACCACGTGTGCTCAGTGAAAAATAACAGATTTATAACGCAGAACTTTGTGTGAAATCTGTGTGTTTCTGTCTTTGTGCAAACATCCACAGAATCTACAGAACTTCAGCATCTGCTTCCTTGTTTCTGAAGCTGGCAAATGTTTACATGCTGAAACCCAACAAAGTAAAGCTGAAATGACACTTTACACAAAGTGAAATATCTGCCTGTGCATGTGTGAGCACGTCCTCTGAGTGGACTATGTATTGAAGCACAAACAGTTCGACAAATCTGCGGTTTCTGACTCTGTTCACGCCTGTTTTGTAGCATATTAAAGCCTCAATACTGACACCGAACTCAACTCGACAAAGAACCAGAATTCAGAACGAAATGACAGAAGAAACACTGATGGAGGACAGATTTCAGTCACATTCCAGTCGAGGAGCTGCTGAGTTCAGGAATGTGCGACATGTCAGTGTGTATTTATGAGGAACACACACACACACACACACACACACACACACACACACACACTGTGCTGTTGTGTAATTGAGGCTTCAGCTGCATCCATTTAACATGAAACCCACATCGGTCCTCCAGCACATAGACACGTCCCGTTTGCTGCTCAAACTGGCATCACGAACCGAACCAAAGGGCAGCAGTTTAACATTTTTACATCCTGTCCGTTTCTCATTACAGTCTTGGACTGAAACGGACTTTTAGAAAACATGTTTTACTGCCTAAACAGATGTAAAGAAGATAATTGGAGCCAAACTGAATTATTGCATTGATTTAATTTAAATCCAGCAGCAGCAGAAGCAGCAGCGAGCGGCCGTTACGTGCCGGCTGCTGCAGTTAATCTGATTTAAAACGCACACTGAGGTTTTAGAAAAATTTAAAGAAAATGGATGTCAGATAGAGATGTGCTATTGATTTAATTAAGACCTAATGGAGTTGGTGTATCTGCTGCTAAACATACACAATGCAAATGCAGAAAAATGCAGTTTTCTCTTCGCATGGCTGCTCTCTGTAGATTAGCCTCCCTCCTCTTATGAGTGTATAGGGGTTGTATTAAATGAGAAGTGTGTGTTCATGTGTTTACTGTGTGTGTGTGTGTCTGTTGGAGGTCGTGATACACACTCAGTGTGTCGCTCCAGGCTGGACACACACTCCCTGATCTCTAGAACTAATGAACCGTCCAAATCGCTGTCCTGGACGGCCATATTCTCAGGTCTTCAGCGTCCTTAAAAGACCCTTTAATTTTATCGTTTCAAACACATTTTCTGAATTTGAGCGTCGCAGATAAAAAACCCACGCAGAGTCGGTTTCATGTCATTAAGCAGGGGATGAACTTATAGAGAAGCAAAGCCAGAAAACAATATAACTGTGTTTGTGTGCATTGAAAGGCTCCCTGAGTGGAGAAATGTAGTTGTTGTCTGTTTCATAGCGTCTGTTTATGAGGAAGAGATTTTTTTCTTTAAACACTCAGAGTTACAACATTATTTCCACATGCTAAGACGGCTAAAGGCTAAAGGCTAAAGCTAAAGGCTAAAGGCTAAAGGCTAAAGGCTAAAGGGCCACTTTATAGTTTTAAAGCTCTCTGACAGCGTGCCGTTATCGCATCCTCACATATTAAACATCATAACAGACTAAATGCACTGAAAGACATCGATTGTCATGTGATTTCTATGATGCATTTGATGTAAAGTGTTGGTACCGGTGAGCAGAGGTCTCATCACACTGACCAGCGGGCTCTGCTCGTTAGGGGCGGAGTCAACATTAACGAGGTTCAGATTCCTAAAATGCAGCGCTGATCACTTTCCTGGGAGCTTTAATGCAGATAAAAGCATCCAGCAGGTCGCTAATAATAGATCTCAGTCTGTAAACACACCAATTAACATGGTATTACCCGCACCGCTCTGTGGGATGGAACAGGTGTGTGTGTGTGTGTGTGTGTGTGTGTGTGTTTTTTAGTGCAGGATCAAGTCGGGATGTTCCTCGGCCTAATGGCTTTGGACTGGAGCCCGCAGTGACAGAACTGACTGGCCGACCAACCGGCTGTGTGTGTGATGGTGTTTGGTTCACCGCCAAGTCATCACACATCACACATCACACACACACACACACACACACAGCCAAGACAGGAAGCTGAGGGTGTGTGTGTGAGAGAGAGAGACAGGAAGCTGATGTTTTTTGGAAATTAAAAATGACGTGCAGCATCCGGAGCATAAAAACGGGAAGATGTCGGTGTGTTTTTGGTCCTTAATTATTTAAAATGATGCTCTGAAGAGATCAATACAAAACTCCACTGACTGGAATATTTAACTAAAAGGCTCCGTGTGGCTGTTAAAAGCTCCTGAAAGGCTTCAGTTTTACCTTCAGTTTGCCTTAAGTGCCTTAAAATGAAAAATAAACCACGTAATCACGGTGAGTTACAGCTTTATTCTGCATCTGAACTGCATTTATATATAAATATGAAATGCTTTCACAGCTGCAACTTCAAAGAGGAACATCACGGAAACCGTAGCACATCAGTTTCTACACTTTTCCTCATAATTCAGGCTGAATTTGGTGTCTTTTTTAAAGCTCAGGGTTCCCACAGAGTGAAACAGAGAAAGAAAGAGGAGTTTTTGAGGCACAGAGAGCAACGCGCCCCCCCCCCGAGTGTTCAAACAGATTAAAAAACACAAAGACAGACTGTGCAAATTAAAAAGTCAAGACAGAGAGATAAACGAGGCTGCTGGGATCTCAGGACACATCCAGAGGTGGAGGATGTGAAGGACGAGACTCGACTGATGGCACCGAATACAAATTCAACTCCGACTGCATGTGAAGACCAACAAGTCGGTTTTGTAGCTGTTTTTCAAAGCAAATCTCTTATTCTTCTTCTCTTTTCTTACTGCAGCAGAAGGAGTCAGGAAGAGGAAGTTCTGTATTTCAAGCACAAGTTTGTTTTCTACTCTTTTTGGTGCAGCTACAACCTGCAAACTTTACCAAACTGTCTTTACTTCACTAAAATATAAAATGTCCTCATTTCACCAAAATGCACAAATCTTGAATTAAAAAAAGGATCTATTTTGCCAAAATATGCTCAGTTCATGTTCCACATAAGCTGAAAATGTCCTCGCTTTGCTAAAATGTCTTTAAAACGCCCCAACTGATGACATCTTCAAAAGATAAGTGAGATTTAAAAGAATGTTTTCGGTGTAAATTAATTCCTGTGAACTGAAAACACTGAACAGTAAAGATTTATTTACAAACTGTTGTTCAAACGTCCATGTTTGCTTAAATATTTGCAAAAATCTGATTGAATAAAATCTCAGAAGGATCATTTGAACAGTTTGGGTCAGAGATGTTTGACCGTCTGAGCTGAAATAACAAAGAAAACAGTCTGTTTACATGTTTGTGTTCAGGCTTCGTTTTCTGAAAACCATCAGGTTTATTTAATTGTTTTAGTCGTCACATGACCTCGATCACATGACCAGCTGAGTTCAGCCGCTCGCCTCCACTCAGCACATCATCATCATCATCATCTCTGAGTCTCAGTGAGTCTCAGTGAGTCTCAGTGAGTCTCTCCTCCCAAGCGTCCACTCAGTACATCAGCCAAACCGCAATGAGCTCACTCAACCACTCGTCCCCTGGGGCATTATGGGTAAACTCACAACATTATGCTCTCTATTGACTAGTGAAGTGCACTCCAGAGACTGTGGACACCAAGCAATTATGCACACACAAACACACTCACACACACAAACGCATGCATGCAGGCAAACACACACACACGTTGTAAACACACACACACACACACACAGAGCAGAACACAAGACAGGAGCATTTCACCATACAGAAGATATAACACACATGAATGACTGGTCACATGAAAACATTCTCACACACACACACACACACGACTGTGCTGACGATCCTGAACACACACACACGCACACACGCACACACACACACACACACACACACACACACACACACACAGTAAAACACTCACACAACTACAAATATGTTACAAATGTTGTGTCATGAATTGTGTCATCACATCTTTACAGCAGACACGGCTAAGTGTCATTATAACTGTGTATTAAATAAAAAAGGTTTGGTATTGATGAACTATCAGAATGATCAGATCTTTGTTTCGACTTTCAGTTTAGTCGAGCTGGTGAACAAAGACCAAACTCTGAGCTAACAGAGAGAAAAACGTTCATCAGGTGACAGAAACTCGACTCCACATGAAGCTTCATGTTGCTGATGAATAAAAAACAAGCTGATGGTTCATCAGTGTGGAGTTTACCGTTTGTTTTCAGTGTCGCCACGAGACAAGAAAGTGAGTTTAATGTGGTTCATCATTTGCTGCAGAGACGTCAGATTCAGTGCTGATAAAACGTTTTACTCTTAAATCTTAAAATGGTTTCACTTTGTCAAAATATTCTCAGTTTAAGTTACCAGATGATTTAATGTTTCACAAAAAATGTAAAATGCTTTAAATTTGCCAAAAACGTCCTCGTTTGGCAGTTTGAAGACAAAGTGTTCTCAAAGGAGGACAAAGACACACACACAAACACACACACAAACACATCATGTACATGCAGGTACTGTGCGCACACACACACACACACACGCACACACACACTGGTGTGTTTGAGCTGTCAGATCACAGAGCTTCACTCAGAGATGAAAAGGAAAAGAGACGAGTGAAGAGAAGCTGAGAAAGAGAGAAAAGCGTGTTTTTAGGCCAGACTAGTTAAGACCTCACTGTCCCAGTTGAACATAATATGGAGCTGTGTGTGTGTGTGTGTGTGTGTGTGTGTGTGTGTGTGTGTGTGTACTGTACACTCAGCAGTAGGTCTGTCTCTCTGGGACAGATCTCAGTAGGAGTCGGAGCGACCGGATGAATCTGTGTTCTCGCTCTGAAGCAGTGAGGACGTTTGAACCGACGCAGCTGATTGGTCACTTTTGAAAAAAGCTCTGCAGGTATCTGACCTCACCTTTGTCAAACCTGTGGCTCCGTGTGATCCGACGGCAGCAGCATTACAGGGACATTTCACATCTTTTGACATCAGTGACATCAGTACAGGCCACTTATTCTTTGATTCATTGATGCAGAATTTTCTGTTTTTTAACCAAATTCAAACAGTTTTTCAAAGTTCTGACTCTTCAGACAAAAAGAGAAACGGAGGATCCAAAATGGAGGACGCTGCCATGTTGGCTGTGTCACATGACCCTGTATGAATCTGCTCTGGTGGCGTTTAAAGAAGCGCTGTGGTCTGCAGTTTGTCTGTAACTCACACAGTTTGTTTCAGCTGAACAAACAGGCTGCAGGTCAGTTACGAGGTTTCCTGTCTGAATGAATGAATGACACTGTGTCTGCTGCTGTGAGAAAAACTCGTAACTCCAAATCTAAATTCACACCTTTGTTTTTTATTCATTAGATAATAATAATATCTGCCTCAAATGATATAATTCAACATCTAGTTTAGTGTGAAGTTGCAAATGTTGAGGTCAGATTTGTTTTTTTTTTTATTCATAGAAACACAAGTGTTGTTTGGAGATACAAGGTTTCTGTGTGACAGGACGCTTATTACCTGAGCGTGGTCAGTCTGACTCGAATCAGCTGATCGTCGTCAGGATAACTGAGTTTACAGGCGAGACGATGGAGCTGATTTACACGAGTTAAAGAGAGAAAGCAGCCGTCAGCATCCAGAGCAGGTTTGACACTTTCACTCCGTCAGAGTTCAGCACTTTATCTGATTTATTTGTTTGTTTTTTTGTTCATATTTGTTGGGTTTGTTGGTTAAAAAGAGAGCGAGACACACAGAGAAAGTCTTACAAGTAATGCTACGAGTACAAAAGTACTTTAAAGAGGAGTCATTAATGTAATGCTTGATTAAAAGTGCAGTGTGAAGGATTTAAGGGATCTATTGGATGACAAAAATCATAATATTCAAATGGGAAGCAGGTTCTGTTTGATGAACACACGCAGTTCGCCATGTTGCTACCCACGTTTGTGCAGAAGCTCAGAACGGACGTAAATGAGTCAAACCTGAACAGACTTTTGCAAAAAGATTAAAAAACCAGCAGCAGCAGCAGCGTGATGTTCTGCTCATTGATGATCTCCACAAAAAGCATCAGAGTCCATTCAGGTTTAAGACGCAGCGACGCACAAACCTGTGACCTGCAGCCCACCACACCTGATAGGTCTGAAGATGATTTGGACCTGAACCTGTTCCGACTCTGGTGAAGAACAAAAGTAATTTTTATGGTAAAACAGCAGAGTTGGAGCATAAAGAGAAGCTTCCATCCTCCTCTGAAGAACTCGGCCTCGGCTCTCCGGCCAGCTTAGCACAGAGCCATTTATAGCACCGAACGAGGGTTAGAGGCACCAAGGTTACTACAGGTTAACGGAGAGATCCACTACAGCACCGAGCACACAAACACACACACACACACACACACACAAGCTCTTTACTGACCTGTGGAGGTGAAGGGGTGAGAAGTGAAGGTGAGTTGGGATCAGAAGGTTTCAGCAGCGAAGGATAAAGACGGAAACGAGCTCTCGAGCAAAAGCTTTAAGAAAACACAACAGAAAGAAAACTGCTTTCATTTCATTTGTTCGGATGAAAATCAGTTAAATTTTGCCTTAAATGAATAAAAATCATCACGATGGAAAATTATTTGTTATTATTTTTATTCTCTAAGTTATTTAAATGACTGTGAGATATAAAACGTGTAAATATGTCTGCAGATAAAAACACAGAAACATGATCCAGGCAAACATCGATCACAAGTCTCCATATTCTCCTCAGACCTCACAGCTGATTGGCTGATCCAACTTCCTGTCAGGATGAAATTCCAAAACAGAAATTTGTGCAAAAACTGAAAAATCAGCTGCATAAATGTTTCTAAAGTCAGAACGTTCAAGTCCGAGATTAAACCACGAAGCATCAACTTAATGCAACAAACTGCAGGAGGGAGTTAATAATAATTATAATAATTAGAGCTTAAATTATTGATTCAGAGGACTAATCATTTCATGATCTGATCACATCATCCTCAGATCTTCGTCATCTGGAAGAAGAAGAAGCTCTAACAAACACCGGCTACTTCAGCTGGTGGCCGACAGACGAGAAATAATCTGCATCAGAACAACAAAGGCTGTTTATCTTCATAAGAACCATAACTTCATGATAATAATAATAAAATAAGTTATTGATAATGAAAAGCATCCGTCTCTAATCTGCTCTGGAGAAAGTTCTGGTGTGTCGTAAAGCGGCGACAGGTGGTGAAAGAGGTCAAACGGTGAAACGTAACGGAAACGTTGGCTTGGATCTGCTGACCTTCTCACCTGCAGAGGTCAAAGGTAAAGCAATATTAGGGGTTAAGTAGGAGCAGAGGTTACACTTAAATATGTATTATGGGTAATTTGCCAGGTCTAAGCTTGCAGTGTTGGGTCACTGACAAAGTAGGTGTTAAATGGTTCAGGTTAAAACTTTCCTAAGAGCGCTTAGCGAAGCCGCTGCGCTGCGTTCGATCCTTCACGTTCACGTCACAGCTCCGCTTCACTCCGAGTCACTGCAGGAAGAATGAATGAGCACGAAGATGTGTGAAGGTTGTTTTCAGGTAGTTTGGACGCATGAGGACTGAATTCAGTTGGTGGGTTAAAGGTCAGTTTTGACTCGTTTAGTGTTTAATTAGATCACAATCAAACACATCCAGGT
Source organism: Acanthurus leucopareius (assembly GCA_029814765.1). Lineage (NCBI taxonomy): Eukaryota > Metazoa > Chordata > Actinopteri > Acanthuriformes > Acanthuridae > Acanthurus > Acanthurus leucopareius. The sequence goes on along the minus strand of JAQMCX010000055.1, from coordinate 7,228,937 downwards.
ATGAAAACATGTTTTTGTCACAGTGACGCCTGAAGAGTTTGATAAACTGAGCGGAAACACAAAATCATCGATCGCAGAAACATCAAAAAGACATGAAAGGTTGAAGTTTATTGATCACATGTTGAAAAGCTGCTTTTGTTTTTTAAACTAAAGTGTTTCTTTGTGTTTTTCTTTGTTTCAAAACGTTCTTTAATGAGTTCAGACTGCATCAGTTTTAATCTGTAACCTTCAGTTTTGGTCATTTTTAAAATAAAAAACCAAGAAATTTAAAAATTTGACTTTAATTCTCACTGGTTTGAAGTCGGGAATTCAATTTTTGAGGAACACAGCAAGCTGTTTTTGTAAGTGGGACAACAGTGTGCACACACAGCTGAACTCACACCAGCACAAACACACACACACACACACACACACACACACACACACACACACACACACACACAGTGACCCACTGGGTGCTAATCAAAGTTTCACAGCGCTGCCAAACAAATTAACACCTGCAGTTTGACCGTTTTTCTTCCACATGTAGCTTTAATGTTAGAGACATTGATCAGATTCACATGAAACGTATCAATTCTGCAGAAAAATAAAACTCAGGCGTCAGATCATCTTGTAGGTTCAGTTTGGTTGTTTAAGTCACGATTTGTTGAGGACAGTTTGCTGTTACAGTGTCAACATGAACACACAGCCTGAGACTCTCCATGAGGAACATCAGCTCAGAGGCTTTATGATCAATGTGAAAACGGTTAATCAATTGATGAATAAAACATGGAAACAGAAGAAATCACTCAGACTTCTCTTTCAGATAAAAAAACTCATATCAGATGTTGTTAAACTTCTTAAAAACATCAAACAGATTCTGATGAACTGAATCAAAAGAACTGCTTTGTCTTTCTTGTCTCAGTTTTCATCAATAAATCAGTTGGATCATTGATGAGCTGATCGGTTTCCCTGCAGAAACCGTCACAGGTTAGCTCAGGTTGTTCCTCCAACATGGCCGCCAGAAGGTGCGTTACATCACCTGAAAATCCCTCTGTTTCACTCTGTGCATCCCTCCCTCCCTCCCTCCTCCCGTAGAAGGGGCGGGGCTACCTAACGAGATCATCACCAGCTAATCAGCAGGGAAGGTTCCCATTGGCCGAGTGCCCAGGGGGCCGGCCCACGGCGGGGGGTTGACATGACGACGACACAGATTGACACGGACAGGTCACTGCTACACATAATGAGATTACAGAGGGAGGAAGAGGAGGAGGAAGAGGAGGGAGGAGAGAGAATGAAGAGTGTTTGTGTTTTTTCAGCAGCTTCTTGTTGTTCTCTTTGTTTTCCTTTGTGTTTTTGTAAACTGAGTCATCAGATCTCCTCGCTGCTCTTCACTCAGTTCTTCACAGAAGTTCTGGAGAAACTGAGCCCAGATCTGTGATTCTGTGCTGAAATGGATCAAATCTTCAGGACAGAAACTACTTTGTCTCATTTGTTCATGACACATCTGAGTGAACCTCACAATGTTTGTGGTTTCCCAAACCTCAAACCTCTTCTGCTTAATACTTAAACACTTCCATGAGGCCACGTTTTAACACAAATTTATTTTTTTCATCTAAAGTCTGTCAGATTCTCTTTGCAGGGGAATTTAACAAAGATGTGACTGAACATCTGCATCCCTTAAGCCAGGACTGACTGACCCTCGTGTCTTAGGCCTCGTCCACACGTAGCCGGGTTTTTGTAAAACCGAATATCCTTCCCCCTCCGTCTAGAAAAAAACTTGCGTACACACCACCTCGTTTTTAGAAA
>JAQMCX010000055.1:7207875-7218772 GCA_029814765.1 Acanthurus leucopareius | reverse complement strand
GTGTGTGTGTGTGTGTGTGTGTGTGTGTGTGTGTGTGTGTGTGTGTGTGTGTGTGTGTGTGTGTGTGTGTGTGTTTCGCTCACAGAGAAACGTAAAATGAACAAATGAACTTTTGATTTTCCAGCCACGATTCAAACACAACCACCTGATCGATCAGCTGACTCTCACGAACCAATCAGAGCAGCTGGAGAGACTGACAGCTGACATGAGACAGAAGTCTGATGTGTGTGTGTGTGCGTGTGTGTGTGTGTGTGTGTGTGTCCCATGGGACAGCAGTCAGACAGGAAACTCTCAGGGGAGGCTGGGACGGTGGGAGGAGGTCAGAGTGTGTGTGTGTGTGTGTGTGTGTGTGTGTGTGTGTGTGTGTGTGGTCACAGCTGTTACATCCATTAAAGGACAATTTACCAGTTTGATCCGTTTAAATCTGAGGGGAGAAGAAGAAGGAGGAGGGTCAGAGGTCGGAGGGCGTCTCCTCCTCTCCTCCTCCTCTCCTCCTCCTTTCCTCCTCGTTTCCTCCTCGTTTCCTCCTTGTCTCCTCCTCGTTCGTCCTCTAACAGAATATTTTATTTCAAAGATTAAAAGTGAGAATCGGCTGAAGTTTGATGGTAAAATGATTCTGAGTTTCGTTCTTCAGGATCTTTGAGCAGCTTGAAGATCAAAATGTGTAAAATGATTCATCTGATTTATCTGAAGACATGTCGAAAGCTGAGATAAATATCAGGAGTTTGGTGAACGATGCAACAGAGAGCTCAGTCATCAACAGGACAACAGCGCCATCTACAGGACGAGCCGATAACACACTCACACACACACTGACACGATGTGACGAACCAACAGGAACTGAAATCAGACAAACTCAACACAAACTTTCCCCTTTTCATGTTTTCTTTTCTTTTTCTTCTTCATGTTTCCTGTCATTCATCCTTCTCTCCTTGTTCCCTTCTCTCCTTGTTCCCTTGTGTCTGTTTTCTCCTCCTAACTTCCATCTTCTCTCCTTTCCTTCCTCCTCTCTCCATTAGACGCCTCGCTCATGTTTTATGGATGTTTATCAGCAGATGGAAGCTGAGGACTCTGACTGTGTGTGTGTGTGTGTGTGTGAGTGTGTGTGTGACTCTGAGTGTGTGTGTGTGTGTGTGACTCTGAGTGTGTGTGTGTGTGTGTGAGTGTGTGTGTGTGTGTGAGTGTGTGTGTGACTCTGAGTGTGTGTGTGTGTGAGTGTGTGTGTGGCTCTGAGTGTGTGTGTGTGTGTTAGTGTGTGTGTGTGACTCTGTGTGTGTGTGTGTTGGTGTGTGTGTGACTCTGACTGTGTGTGTGTGTGTTAGTGTGTGAGCGTGACTCTGTGTGTGTGTTGCCCCTCGGCATTGTGGGTCACATTTCAGTTTGCTGTTTTGAGTCTTTCAGCTTTGAGCTTCACTCACAGATTCACACGACATGAAGGAAACAGGAAGTTGACCGATCAGCTGTTTTTGTTTTTTATCTGGTTTCAGTTTTAATTTTTTGATTCTTCGTTTCCGTCTGAACTCAAATAAACTGAAGCTCCTTTGATTCATAACTGCTTCATATTTTAAAAACTCTTCTCATGTTTTTTGTTTAGAAAAATGCGAGTAGTTAAGTGAAAGTACTCAGTTACTTTGCTCCTCTGGCATCAAAGTAACTGTAACTTCTCTGAAGTCAAACGTTTGATCTCTTCATGAAGCGACTGAAGCAGCAGAGACTCACCTGAGCAGACGAGCAGGAGGCTTCAGGTGTCTGTGGATTCCTTTGCCCTGCTCTCCGTCTTCCAGGCGCTCAGAGCAGCTGAGCAGGTTTGACTCCGTTGATTTCACATTCAAACCAGTTTCACTCTGATTCTGATTCTGATTGGTTCTGTGTGATCTGATGTTTCCACGTTCGACTCGACACCAACAACTTTCCTTTTTTATTCTTTATTTCAAAACCCCTCGTTATGTTTCTGTTACAACACACAAAAAGTCAAACACAGTTTTTCCCCACAGACGAGACGACGGGGGGGAAGTAACAGCTGGGGTCAAAGGTCAAAGACGTGGGTCAACTATCACCTCGCTGCAGAAAAAAAACATCTGTAAAAACAATAAAAACAAACCTGAAACTGAGCTGAGAGTCTATTTACAATATTGCCTTAAAAACCAGAGTTAGAGCGACCCCTGCAGGTCAGACGGAGCGCTTACACTCTTAGAAACGACTCACAGTCCTGAGCCTGCGTCTGCTGCACCGACACGCCTCAGAGCAGCTGTTCGATCCCTCGCTGGCTTCCTGTTCGAACAGACCAACAGATGATCTTCAACAGCTTCACGTACGAATCGTCGGCATCGAATTCAGAACTTCTAATCTTCTCTGAGGAGCCTCAAACAAACATGGCCGCCTGGCGTCGACTCCGGTCTGTCGTTGGAGGCGATCGGAGCCAAACGTAACGGTGTTTCAGCTGTCACATGATCGATTCTGTATCAGACAAACGTCTTGACTCGATAAAAAAACTCACGCTGCTCTGAAGCTGCCCAGTCGTTTTTAAGAGTGTAAACCAGAGGAAAGCTAAAAGCTAACGGCTAACGGCTAACAGCAGTTTGTTAAAATTCTGTTGCTTCATCAGGACCAACGAACCCGACTCATCAGGACACAGTGACGACAGACGTTTACATGGTTCACGTGTCAGTGATCACGTCTCTCTCGTGATCAATGACTCGATCGGTTCCTCCTGACAGGTCAGGTTTGGTCCTGCGCTCAACCAGAAGTCAAAGTTAAAAGTTTCTGCTCGCGCGGCTGAAAAATCCGACGCAGAGCAGTGACACCTGAATCAGATGTGACAGGTGCGTCCTGTTTCAGGCTCCTCCTCCATCATACACAAAGGTCAAAGGTCAAAGGACTCAGTTTGCAACAGCTGTCAGTGATGCTGCGTTCAGGTGATGAAGCTTCAGAACAGAAGTGTTTTATTTTGAAAACCAGCAGAGTTCCTGTTTAAAGTCAGAAAGATTAAAACGTGAAGATTCAGAAGTTTAATGGGATCAACCTGAATGAAATTATCTGATCCGAATTTTCTCATGAACACCTGAACACATCAAGATCTTTTCTGTTTTCCACTGAAGCGGAGCTGCAGCTCAGGAGGCGGAGCCTGAAGCACGACACGCCGTCGGTTGGGACATCACGAGCCGCTCGCTTTCACATCAAACTAAAAACAAAACAAGAAAACAACTCAGGACAAAAAAACCAAACAAGTCAGAACTAAAACTTCCTCCCACCCGCCTCTAAAGTCCCCTGGAAAAGCCCTACAACAAATCAAACACACACGGGGAACATGAGGTTTCTCTACAGCAGGTCTGCATGTTTGCAACGTGTGACGGGCAGAGACAGCGACGTCGCTGTGATCACTGTTCGTCTTCAGGGACACTTGGTCAGACTGAAGGGTGGAGAAACATCTGCAGAGGAGCGCGTGGCGTCCCTGACGGGTGTGAGACACACGAGGTCCTGAAGGGGGAGCTCTCCTCTCCGGTCAGAGTCCAGAAACTGATATGGCTGCAGGAAGAGCCGGGTCCTGATCCTCTGCGACTCCTGAACGATGCGACTGTTGGACAGGTGGAGACCAGATGTGGACCGTCAGCCTGAAGACAGGCGGAGTGACGACGATGATGATGATGATGACGAAGGCTCCGACAGGACGACACTTCCTGTTCCTGCAGAGCCGTCGAAGGTCAAACAGACACAGTGGATGAAGAGGAGGACAGGTGAGTTTTCTGCTTCTGGAGGTGAAGAGGCTTCGCTCAGACGTCTCCTCAGAAACCTGAGAATCATGGGAAACTGCAGATGTTCGGACGGCGTTCGGCTGGTGAAGAGCCGACAAAAAAAAAAATCCAGGAGAGACTGAAGGTTTTGAAACTCAGAGCTGCTGTGCAGATTTCTGCTTCCTGTTTCCTCCACAAACCTGATCTGAGACCAGGTCAGCTGACGACCCGAAGGCCAATCAGACGACCCGGAGTCACGGCGTCAGACTGCAGCTGGATCAGCAGCTGTATGCTGTGTGTCTGCACTCAGCAGCTTTCAGTCTGTAATGCAGAGACTCTCCAGGTGGTGGCGCCAAAACTGCACCTTTCTGTGTTGATTTCAGCTCAGATTTCTGTTTGGAACATTAATGCAAATCACTGCACATTTGTTTTGCATATCTGAACAGATTTCTGAACACAGACTCAGCTGCCTTCATGGAGGAAAGCTACACAGCGACACCTGCTGGTCACCTGCAGCGCCTGCAGACCAGACAGAGGCAGAAGTTTCGATGTGTGAAGGAAACTTGGGCAGAAATCTGCAGCAGGAAGCTTTTCTCTTCACTCAGTCCCACAGAAGCAGAAAACACACCTGAGCTGCTCTGAGCGACACCCGCAGGTGAGTTAGTGACATCATTCAGTTCTCTGGTTTTCACACCTTTGTGCTCACAGGAAGTCAGTCCAGCTTTCATCCAGGGAGACGATCAGACGAGGATCCGAGCTCAGGAAGTGGAGAGGAGACGCACGTTGACTGTGAATCAGGTTTTAAAGGGAAACTTGTGGAATCTTCAGCCGGAAACTGTGAAGTTCTGATAAAATCTTTCTGTATCTAAAAATAAAGACGTGAGATTCTCTTACGGACGGAAACAAACTCAGATCACGCTGGTCCTGCTGCTGCTGCTGCTGCTGATGTCTGGAGGTCGGGTCCGGGTGTGGACGGAGACAGGAACAGGACAGGACGACACGCAGACCACCGGCAGCCGACCGCTAGTCGTCTTCATCGTCATCGTCGTCCTCGCCTTCATCGTCCACGTCTCTCTTCCTCTTCTGTCCCTGAACGCCCGCCTGGTCCTCTGCGCAGAGACACAACCGACCAATCACATGAGACCGACAGGATTCCGACCAATGAGAACCTCACAGCTGCACAAACATCCCATGATGCTTCACTCACCTTCCTCCTCCTCCTCAGCGTACTCGTCCTCATCCTCGTCATCCTCCTGCGAAGCACGGCCACCACAGAAGAAGAGACAGAACTTTATTTGAGTCTCAGTTACAGCTCATACTTTCAAAATAAAAGTCAGAGTCACTAGAAGCAGCTAGTTTCTGATTGGACGACACTAGTGAGGCTCTAAAACATCACGTCTACGTCACAGCGACCAGGCTGACCTCCATCAGACCGACTCTGACAGGAAGAGACGCGGCGCTCCCTTCACACCGGAAACACCGACTTTAACACAGTTCAGTCACAGTTTCAGTTTTTATCAGTTATTTCTGTTTTTTCTTTTCAAAATAAAACAAACAACAAACATAAAAACATTTTACAAAAGAATTAAAAGTCACATTTTTGAAAAGATTTCTCCTTTTTGTCAAAATGAAGTTTCTCATGTGAAAAGTCTTGATGACTTTTCGACTTGATGAAAAGTCCCAAACAGAGAAAAATCAAACAGGTGATTTTTAGCAAAAAGAGAAAATATCGATATTTAAATTTTTTAAATAAATTAAACCTGATGAGGAGAAAAACTTCCCTGTTTCCCAACTTTAGTCCTCAGAGGCGGCCATTTTGGTGCTGAACCTGGTCGACAACACGGTCACACCTGAGGACAACCTGAGGTCAACCTGTCCGCCGGGCTCAGACCGGGAGGGCGGGGCTTGTCTCTGATGCATTTCCTGATTTGTGACTCGGTCAAACGAGTTCTCGCTCTCTCTCATCCAATCAAAATCTCACTGAGGTTTTCTGAAATGAACTAAGATGGTGATTTTGTTTCTGCTCTCTGTCTGGCTGAGGACAGGTGCATGATGGGAAGGTGTCTGAGCCGGCGGCGGGTTGACCTGCAGGCTGAAGCCTGAGTTGCCCACCTGATCGCCCCGGTTCACGTGAAAGCTCAGCCCCACCTCTCCTCCCTCCGAGCCGTCCTCGTCGTCCTCCTCGTCGTCCTCCTCGTCGTAGTCGCCTGTCGGCCCCGCCCCGTCCTCGCCGTCCTCGTCTGCAAACAGAGACCACGTTCAGACACACCCGCCCGGTTTGCACCGCTCCCCCCTCCCGACACAACACACCCGGGTCCCACCTCCGTCGTCGGCCTCGGAGTCGGGGGCCTCGTTGTCCTCCTGGTCGAAGCCGTCCAGGTAGGTGACCTGCGGCAGCAGCTCGAACACGCTCTCCCTGTAGTCCTCCAGAGACGTGATCTCGCAGTTAAACAGGTCCAGACTCTGCAGGCTCTTCAGGTTTTGCTGCAGCAGGGAGACGCTGTTAGCATGACGGCTGTTAGCATGACGGCTGTTAGCATGACGCTGTTAGCATGACGCTGTTAGCATGATGGCTACTAGCATGACGGCTGTTAGCATGACGGCTGTTAGCATGATGACTGTTAGCATGACGGCTGTTAGCATGATGACTGCTGGCATGACGGCTGTTAGCATGACAGGAGAGAGGGCTGTGTGTGTGTGTGTGTGTGTGTGTGTGTGTGTGTGTGTGAGTTTGAGTGTGTGTGTGTGTGTGCGTGTGTGTGAGCGCGTGTGTGTGTGTGTGCGTGTGTGTGAGCGTGTGTGCGTGTGTGCGTGTGTGTATGTGTGTGCGTGTGTGTGAGCGTGTGTGTGTGTGTGTGGTTGTGTGTGTGTGTGTGTGTGTGGTTGTGTGCGTGTGTGTGTGTGGTTGTGTGTGTGTGTGTGTGTGTGTACCAGCGCCTCCACGTTGCTCAGCTCTTTGATCTTGTTCCCGCTCAGGTTGAGGTAGGTCAGGTTGGGACATTTTTCCGACAGAGTCTCCAGAGAACCAGACAGGTTGTTGTCGCTCAGCTCCAGCTGATGAACACAGACGGACAGAGAGACAGACAGACAGACAGACAGACAGACAGACAGACGGACAGACAGACAGGCAGAGAGACACAGATGTTTACTGGAGCAACTGACAGCACCGACTACAATTTCTACAATTTCATTTAGCAGACGCTTTTGTCCAAAGCGACGTACAACACAAGCAAGAACACCAGCACTAATGACTCTGAATGTGTGTGTGTGTGAGTGTGTGTGTGTGTGTGTGTGAGTGTGTGTGTGTGTGTGAGTGTGTGTGTGTGTGAGTGTGTGAGTGTGTGTGTGTGTGTGAGAGAGAGGGTGTGTGATGAGTCATACTTTTGTTTTGTGGTGGTCTTTAGTTCCAGCGAATGGCTTGGATTGCTCAGGGTGACAATGACCAACACACACACACACACACACACACACACACACACACACACACATACACACACACACAGACACACACACACACACACACTGTGCTGTGGGTGGGGGTTGTGGAGGACGCTGACATGCATCAGAGCTCAGACACTGAAAGGAGACCTGCTCCTCCTCCAGCTCCCTGTTGTTCATCGCTCTTCTTCTCTCCTTTTCTCCACGTTCTTCTTCTTCTTCTTCTTCTTCTTGTCTCTTTTCTTAACTTCCTTCAACTTTTATTCTTCCACCTGCACTTCATTTTTATTACTTCTTTCTTTTCTACTCTTCCTTCTATGCGTTTCCTTTTGTTTCTTCTCTTTCTCTTTTCTTTCTCCTCTCACTTCCTTCTCTCTCTATTTCTGTCTCCTTCTTCTCCCTCCCCTTATACACTCCTCCCCTTCTCCTCCCACCTTTTCCCCCCCTCATCGCCTCCTCTTCCTCCTCTCTTCTTCACTTCTTCTCTCTCCTATTTCTTTAACACCTCCTTCTCTCTGTTTCTATCTTCTTCATCATCCTCATATCATCTCATGTCTTCCTCTCCTCTTCTTTAGTTCCTTCAATACTTCCTCCTCCTCCTCTTCTTCTACCTCTCCTCCTCCTACTTCACCTCCTTCCTCTTCTTCCTCTCTTCTCCTTCTTCCTTCCTTGTGTTTCTCTCTCTTTCTGCTGTTTCCCATTTTGACTTCCTCTTCTTTCACCTCCCCCTTCTTCTCCTTCTCTCCATCCTTCTCTCCTCCCCTCTTTTTTCACACTTTCAGCTGCACTTCTCCTCTTCGATGCTCCTCATACTTTCATGCTCTTTTATTTCCCTTCAGGCTTCACTTATTCTCTCTCTCTCACACACACACACACACACACACATGAGCATTTTTCTACTGAGTTCACATAATTTCATCTCCTTTTCTCCTCCTCGCATCGTCTCCTCTTTCTCTTTTCTCCTGCTTTCTTCTCCTTCTGCCATTTTCCTTTCTCCCCTCCTCCTCCTCCTCCTCCTCCTCCTCCTCCTGCCATCTCTCCCTCTGTTATTCCACCAGTCAACATTGATTAGATTTCGAAGTTAATCCCAGATAAACTCCTCCGCTTATAGCCCGCCGGCTTCAACCAATCACAGGGCCGGTTGCTACCAGCAGGGCCTCTAAACTGCGCCCTGATTGGCTCACGGAGCTGCAGGCTGCCGTATGGGCACGCCACACGTCCGAACATAATGCAGCGGGGACGAGTGAGCGGGAAATTAATTTGACAGGTAGAGCTGAGAGCCTGATACGACACACACACACACACACACACACACACACACACACACACACACACACACACACACCTCCAAACCCTAGACATATACATAAGCTTACTCAAGAGAACACACAAACCACAGACACACTGTCTCACACATGTAGTGTAGCATGAGGACACACACACACACACACACACACACACACACACAGGCTGCATGCTGTGAATGTAAACTCCCTGTTGAACATCTGAACCAGTTGAATTAAAAACATCTCACGATCGTTAAAATATAAAATCTGAAATCTTTAAACAATAAATGAACATTAATTCAGTTTAACTTCAAATTTAAAATTATGTTTCATGATTTCACACTTTATTATTTAAGTAGCTTCGTGATTTCATCTGCTTTCTTCATTTAAAAGATCGTGCAAACATAATTTTGAAGGAAGTTAATGTTTGCCTCTGAACGTCTGCTGTCTGTCACGATGAAACAAACAGTCCTGTCTCCATTAAATCATGTTTATTTTGACAGAAACGAAAAGCTGCACATCCAAATTTTGTAATTTTAAAATAATCAGGACACATTTTTAATCTGCCAAATTGCAAAAATGTCCAACAAATCTGCAAAATCTGCAAAAAAAGCTCGTTTCATTTGCTTTCCAACATTCTCCACCGTGTGACTCTGCAGGAAGCATCAACAGTGTCACCTTGAATTCAAACTCCCACGAATGACGACCACCTTCCTGCATCTTGTGTGTGTGTTGTGCTTCCTGGACGGCGATAAAACAGTGTGTGTGATGATTGATGTCACAGTTACAGCGACATTAGGACGGAAAAACGGCATAAAAGTAAGTGAACACAGTTTCAAGGAGACGCGGTTACAACACAGGAAAAAAGGGGTCATCCTCGTCCCACCTGCAGCAGCTCTGCGTCCCACCAGAGGGGCCGACCCCACAGTTTGAGAACCACCGGTTTAAAACAAAAAGAGAGAAACTATTTATTCCAGCTTTGCGACAGCCGGCGACAGAGCAGCCTTGGGGAGGAAAAGAGATTTTTATGGCAGCGTTTTAAAGGACCGAGGCTTCAGTTTTCCGTCTCGAGCAGCAGAACTTAAACGTTACGATCCCGAACTTTACTGTCTTATTTTTAAAGCTCAGGCTGTCGTCGCGGACGGTTCGATGGACAAAGTGTCTGACTTTAAAACCGAATCACAAGATCTGACTTTAACAAAGCAGGTTCTGACAACGAAACAGGATCCTTTAGAAAGTCTTAAATATAGAAGTGACAGATCAAAACTAATATGAACCTGCATCAATAAACAGTGTTTTTCTGCATGTAAACACGTAAACGCTCACATGAGTAATTTCATAGGACAATAAAACATCTGGTTGGATGTTTAGTTTGTAGGATAATAATCAGGTTTTTACAGATTCTGTGCGTCGAGTCTTTACATGAAACGGACCTGCACACACCGAACGACACGCTCACCACTCACACAAAGCTCATTAGGTGTTTGCTCTAATGCGTGGTGATAGTATGTGTGGGAGGGAAGAGACACGTGTGTGTGTGTGTGTGTGTGTGTGTGTGTGTGTGTGTGTGTGTGTGTGTGTGTCAGATGGGGGGGGGTTTCCTGGTCATTCACAGCTGCCCGCTCAGTGCAGAGCTAAGATAACACACAGAGATGACTTCACTGTCAAATCCCCCTTAAATCCCTCTCTCCCTCAATGTGTTAGTGTGTGTGTGTGTGTGTGTGTGTGTGTGTGTGTGTGTGTCCATGTCCTGCTTCATTCACATAACATCACACACTCTCCATCTCCCTCTCTCTTTCTCATTCTCCTCCTCTTTAATCTCTTTCTTCATCTCTTCTCCTGCAGCTTCTCTTTGTTTTTACAGATAAATATTATTTTATCTAATAATCAAAAATGTGTAAAAGTATCAATAACTGCAAAACAAAACAGATTACTTGCATTTATTCACCAAAACCTTCTCACAATCACCTTTTAGCAAGACATTTTTTCATGGCTGCCAACTGAAATTAGGTCAAATTCTGAAACATGTGGTTCATTTGTGCGAGCTGCCTGTGCATGACGCGGCTAATGAGCGAGCAGCTAATTAGTTTAACGCAGTTATAGTCTGTTTACTGCAAATATCAGCGCTAACAAAAATCCAGCGGGTTGCAGGGTTCATCAGTTCATCAGAGGGTCACCAACGCATTCACATTCACAACGTAAAGCTGCCAACAAAACTCACCTGCGTGTCTGTTTTAATTTTTAATTTAACTTCCTGAATGCAGTTTATCAGTCCTACTAACTAAACATCACTCGTCATGTTAAACACGTTTTATATCATCAATGCTAACGTTGCTATTCAGGGATTGAACCTGATATTTCTCTCATTTTAACAATCTAACCAGTAACAACACTTTAGTTCAGACTGTGAGGACTTTGACTGCTCTTACTTGTTGTGTAGTT
>JAQMCX010000055.1:7166970-7207319 GCA_029814765.1 Acanthurus leucopareius | reverse complement strand
CCCCCCCCCCCCCCCCCCCCCCCCCCCCCCCCCCCCCCCCCCCCCCCCCCCCCCCCCCCCGAACGGTGAATGTGGAGGCGTTCGTCTGACTGAGAGGACGAGAGGAAAAAGAGGAAAAGAAGGAGACTGAAGATGGAATTAGAGATGAAACCATGTTGGCATGTTTGTCAACTTTACCCTGAAGCTTTGTGTGTGTGTGTGTGTGTGTGTGTGTGTGTGTGTTCATGTGTGTGTGTGCGTGTGGGAATTACAGCCTCTTACAGCTGTGGAGCCTAATTAGCCTTTCAACAACACACTCATTACTGCTGTTTGCACCACGAGGCCGAGCAGGGACGACCTGGTTTCCTCTGCAGGGTCGAGATGTTTCATCAGAAGGTCAGAGAGGAAGATTCTGGTTCCAAACGCAGCTACGACGGCTTCACAGAAACGGTGTGTCCGTGTTTGAAATAAAACGCTGCCATTCAGTCAACCAGGTTCATGTGGTTAAGAGACCAAACGTTTCCAGGTAACTGAACCGAGTCCTGCTGCTCAGGATTCAGCGCATGTTTGGAAAACTCTGACCTGGATGGATCTGAATCTTCAGAGGAGCATTCAAGAGACGAGGCAACGAAAAACAGGAGCTTTTGGCATCTGATCGACGTCCCTGTTTCAACCGAGTCTAAGTTACCTAAGCTCAGAGAGTAATCAGATTAGTGATGTGTGTCGTTAACTGAACTGAGGAATCTGAGGAACCATGAAAGTCCAGAAATAAACTTCTGTACGTGTTTTTTTCTGGAGCTTTAAATCAGAAACAAACGTTTCTTGCCGTGACAACATGTGCAGTGAGATCTTCCTCCTCTTCATCCGTCCACCTCACTGATCCTGGTTCTTCTTCTACCAGAATCACACGAATAAACACAAATGTTACTGATCTTTGTGAATATTTAAACCAGTTTTCATGTCTTTATTTTTGAATCTCAACATTAAGTTTCCTCAAAGTGAGTCGAAATCAAACTTCGACTCGAACGAACCGACTTCATCTCAAATATAAAAACACCTGAGGGACTTTTCTTCCCCCTGAAGTCATTTTCTCAGATGTCGTTTGCTGCCTGACTGTTTCTGTCCCAGCAGGTTCCTCCTCCATCCTGGACCTCCACATCAACTTCAAATATTTACCACATCTGACGCCTCCTGAGTGTTTTAATGATCACAAACATGCTCTTAATTTAATCATTCAAAGTATTTTAATCTTCTCGTGCCGCCTTAAATCATCAGACAGTCATGTTGGAGAACCTGCAGTGACGACACGTCGACTCAGAACGGCGAGTTCCTGCTTCGCTCTTTAACGTCAGACATGTCCGATTGTACGTCAGTAACCTGAAACACACAGTGTGAGTGTCGGCCTCTGTGTGTGTGTGTGTGAGTGTGTGTGTGTGCAGGTGTTCCCGGTCTCACAGCCTCATTAGGTGAGCATATGGAGTGATCTGCAGACGCTTCGGCTGTGATGTGGAGCAGAAACGAGTCTGACTCAGCACTCCTGTCGTCTGAATTACAGCCGCAGGTTTTTCTTTGCTGTACTTTTTTTTTTTTAAATGATGGAGTCTTCAGCCGAACACACTAAAACTCGCTTGACTCGCCTTCTCATATCGCAGATTTTTTTACTGGCCAGCAGACGATTTTTATGTCGTCCTCAGAGGAAGAAACTGAACGGGTTTAATTTGTTTTTGGGCCTTTTTTTTTTTGCAGACTGGACGTCTTTCTGAGCCGCAGTCGCTCGTTCCTGCAGGTCAGCGAGCAGCTGAAACAGGCTGCTGGACGTTTGGTCGCTTTGCTCGACGGCACATCGACAGCAGCTGAAATAATGCAGAGTGTCTTACTCCCAGTTTGTACAGGGATGCAGGTCAACATCCCTCCAGTTACACCAGTCCATGAGCATGCAGGCAGACGTAACCACTGATGGGAAAGAGCAGACTTATCAGCTCATTTTACCTCTAAAACATATGGATGTTTAGAGATTTCTGAGTCGTTTTTCTTGATTTCTGCGAACAGGAACGACGTTTGACTGAGTCACAAGGCAGATTATTAAAAATGTGCTTCACATTTTAAAGTGAAAACTATAAAAGTGTGTCACTGAAATCATGATCCTCCTCTCTTCTTTTCTCCTCTTCACTCTGCTCTTTTCTTTTTGCTCGTTTCTCCTGATCTGTTCTTTCTCTTTTCTCTGTTTCTCTTCCTCCTCTCAGAAGAACAGATGAAGGGTAAAAGGAGAGCAGAGAAAAGAGGAGAAAAGGAGGCTGCTGGCTGTCATGTCGAATCATCGTCAGCATCAGACTTCAGACTTAATGACACAGCCAGCGAAACATCTCTCTCTCTTTTTTCTTTCAGTCTCTCGCTCGTTTCTGATGTCAAACATGGAGAAAATGATGCTTCGTGTCTTTAAACGCACCGTGCGGCGTTTAAAAACACACAGCTCACATGTGAAAACAGCGTTCAGCTTCGCCTCAGACGTCCGTCCTCATTAAAGCACCTGAGCAACAGGAAGTCGGCCTCGTCTCTTCTTCTCTGGCTGCTTTTAATCTGAAAACATCAAAACGTAAATCACATCCCACATGTTGACCAGCAGAGGTGCATTCTGGTTAAACATCCGTTCTGTCTGTGATCACTGATGCTGTGTGTGTTTTTAATACAAGTTCCAGTTGTTGCATGTTTTCTGTTCTTCTTGTCAGATAAAAAGCAGAAAACAGGAATCTGATTGCGTCTCTTAATCGCTTCCTGCCGCGCCGACACGTCACCGCCGCCTCTGTTAACTGAACCATTAGCATAAATTTAAATCACAACAGCTGTACTGTGAGAGCAGATACAAAGACAGTGAGGATGAGTGATCGGAGGGAAGGTCAGAGGTGACAGAGTCCTGACATCTTCCTGTTTTTCTTTGTCCACTTTTTAAATTTAAGGCTCAGCTTCTCAGGTCGTTCACCCCGAGAGCAGAAAACTCCGTTTCAGTCTCATAAAAAAACAGTTTTAATCCCTTTTGACGCCTAATTCAGCAAAGTTATGGATCAATCACAGCGTCCCGCCTTCTCATGCATCTGATTTGTTTCAACCTGAGCTGCAAAAACCTGCAGCGAGATGAGTTTTTTATGTTCAGAGACACTCGTGTTTCTGTCGAGTCATTTCCTGCCGCAGGTTTTATTTTGTTTACAATTCAGATTTTAAAAAAGCAGCTCGCCGAATACACCGATGACTTCTGAGGGCAAAGTCCCACACTGATCAGGATCGTAAAGGAGCTTTAAACTCATTCAACCTGCTGTAAAATCAAACTATCACTGGACGAGATGGTGAATATCGAAGGAGGAGGAGCCTGCAGAAACCGCCGGAAACACTCTTTAAAAAATGCAACTACAGTTTGATGAAGGAGGGGAGGAGACTCTGGTTCAGGTGTGTTTGAAACAGTTCGGTTTAAGTTGAGGTGAAGATGATGAGAAGATGCTCAGCTGATGAAGAGTTCTCAGGGAACATCTGAAGGGTGACGGAGCTTCAGAGGAGAACATCCAGGTCTTTTTTTGGATCCAGAACGAAGAGAAACCTGATCCGGTTCAGTGTGAACGTCTCTGTCGGCTTCGGTTCAGTCTGAATGGATGATGTTTGAAAGAAAGGGGGGGGGGCCTCCTCAACACCCTCCCTGCCCTCCCTGTCCTCCCCCCTCTCCTTGCTCGCCCTGATGCTTTGCTCCTATTGTTCTCCTGCCTTCACACACACACACTCACACACACACACACACACACACACACACACACACTCTGGTGGAAAACAATGCCCGTGAATGGAGCAGCCACCACAGGGAGAGTTGTAAGCTGTTGGCGCCCAGACTCTCTTTCTGTCTCTCTCTCTTTCTGTCTGTCTCTCTCTTTCTGTCTGTCTCTCTCTCTGTCTGTCTCTCTCTCAATCCTCTTTTTTTTATTGAGTTCATATGAAAAAAAAAAGCTCTCGCGCATCACGTTCCGTTCACGGCAGCCGCGCGAGCAAATTAACCCCCGAGAAGATAATTTCTCTCTAAACCCTCTGAGGGAGGGGTCGTCTGCCAAGGGGGCGGGGCGGGTGGTGGTCTTCGTGGTTGCTAGGGGCAACCATAGGGGCGAGCGAGCCAGCGAGGTACAAGGCGTCCTGCGCGTGCGTGTGTGTGTGTGTGCGCGTCGGGACCTGCCAACGTCCCGCTGCGAGACCCCTCGCGCCAATTTCATCTCACACAATTGGCTGAAAGAGAGAGAGACAGATAGAGAGACAGATAGAGAGAGAGAGAGAGAGAGAGAGAGAGAGAGAGACAGAGAGAGAGACAGAGAGAGAGAGAGAGAGAGAGAGAGACAGAGAGAGAGACAGAGAGAGAGAGAGAGAGAGAGAGAGAGAGAGAGAGAGAGGATGGTTGGTCGGATTTAGCCCGGCAGCAGCGTCTTTTCCCGTCCAACACAACAAGCTTATTATTACCTTTCTCTCCACGCGCTTGGAAACGGATTTACGCGCAGGGAAGGAGGTTTGTTTGGCTCTTTTATTTTTCTCTTTCTGCTTTCCATCACCTCCCTGCTGTTTGCACTCATCTCTGCCTCTGATTTGTGTTTTTCTCACCTCCCCAACGAGCCGTTTCGTGGCTCGGCGGCTGCAGTTTGAGGCTACAGGTCGCGGGAATGCGTTTAATGGCGATTAGCCGGCGGGTAATTAGCCGTTAACGGTCAAATTAACCTGGTAGTAGTAGTAGTAGGAGAGGTGAGGCGTTACTGACCGAGGGTCCTCGTGCAGGAGAGGCTTGTTTTTGTCATGGTTGGAGGGTCTCCGGTGTGCGCGAGGAGACGGAGCGAGTGGCGGTGGCGGAGGGGGACAATGAGCGGGGCTGTTGTTTGGCGACGCTGCGCGCGGTGCGCCTCAAAACCCGCTGATCCGTCTGCTTCTGGAAGCTACTGGAAAATATATATATATTAAATTGGTAAATATGTGCAGTTTGTGATCGGGTCAATCACCCGGATCGATCACAGCAGAGCCCGGATCGATCACTCAGGCTCCGGTCTGGTTCTCTGTGTGTTTTTGTGCGCCTTCTCATTCAGGAGACGAATATATGATTAATATTTGCAGATATTTCATATGTTATGATGCTCACGCGGGTCTGTTCATTGAGCTGTGTGATGTTTTAATATTACATGGGGTCGTTTTGACGCTCGTGCAGGGATGCAGAGCTGCTCTATAGGTGATTTCTCTCGTGTTTGCACGCTGTATAGGGGCGTCCGTCGCTCTCGGGGGCAGACATATACGGTCAAATGTTAACTCTGCTTCTGTGCATCTGACGTGTGTGTGTGTGTGTCTGTCATCTGTTCGCGTGTGTGTCTGTGCCTGTGTGTGTGTTTGCAGGCTGGAGAATAAAACCGGAATCCCGATGCGCATGAAGTTGTTTATGCGCCTCGACAACAACAACAGCAACAGTGCAATAAATCCCAGAATATTATACAATGCGCGCGCAGAGGAGATAGAGACTAAACGGGGGGGTGGGGGTGTATGTGTGTGTGTGTGTGTGTGAGGGTCTCTCAGCCATTTTCGATGTAGCGCGTGTAAAAACGCACGCACATGGCGGCAGACAGACCGAATGAAATCACATCATAATCACAGCCAGGCGTCCATGTGTGAGACGCAAACGAGGTCAGCGCGCAGAAAACAGGGGAAGGGGCTTTTTACACCCATCTTCATCATCATCATCATTATTATTATTATTATCATCATCATCATAATGATCATGAGGTGTATTTGCTGCAGTATCTGCTCCATCAGGAGGTGTTAGAGGTCTGAAGGGAGGAGTATGGCAGCCCTCCTCTCTCCCCTCGCGCTCCCTCCACAATAGACAAGGGGGCTGCTTGTTGGGAATTTGGCGCTTCACTTGTTTTGCTCAATGAGGAATTCAGTGTGAGCCCCCCCCCCCCTCTCTGTTGTTGTTGTTGTTGATGTGGGGAGCCCTCCATGAACCCTCCACTTGCTGCTCTTTTATCACCATTGATCAGTATCAGCATCCCCTTTGGATTGGCTGATTAATTGATCGTCGGGGGCGCGCTGGGATGCCCATGTGCGCTCAGCGTCCCCGCGGCGTCACACTCAGCCCTCTTTTGTTCGCTGTGCTAATCTGATGTTTAAAAAACGTGTTTGAATCGGTTCTTTAAGTCACATTTAGACCTTTTAAACCTTTCTATGATTTAAAGTCCTTATTTTGTCATATCTCACATTATATTACATAAACTGAAAGTGAAGTCAGCTGTGTCTTCTGACCTGCTTCAGCTTCATGTTTTTCTTCTCCATTGATTTTATATTTAAGCAGATTTTTTATTTTTTCTGCTAAATTTGAAAAATGTAATTAACATAACCATGAAATCATCTGATGATTTATTTTTTTTAAAATCCTTTCTGTGTGTTTTGGGGATGATGGAGAAGGAGAACACGAATGAAAACATGTCGCCATATTAGAAGCTTTTTTTTTTTTTTTTTGCCCCCCAAAATGGAGGGGGAGGAGGCTCAGAGGAGCTCATTAGCAATGCAAATTAGTGTTTTCTACTTCAACGGGGGCTCGGGCACCTGCTGTCTCGAGCATGCGCGCGCGGCTGGATGGCTGACTGGCTTCCTCCCCCTCCTCCTCCTCCTCCCCCTCCTACCTCCTCCTCCTCATCAGCCTCGTGAACGCGCCTCCTCCCTCCTTCTCATTAGAATTATGTTCCATGTCCGCGGCGCGCGCACGCTGCTGGAGCTTCGACGGATATAAAAAAAATAATAATAAAAAAGAAGAAGAAGAAGAGCTCTCGCGCTCCTCTCCGCTCGTTTAAATGAGTCTGTGTGTCTCGCGCTCACAAGCGGCAGCAACCTTTAGCATAACAAAAGGAGGAAATGAGGAGAGGAGGGAGGGAGGAGGAGGAAAGAAGTGAAGTTTTAAAGGGAAATATATAAAAAAGAGATGAGATGAAATAAAAGAGAATGACAGAAGAAGAGAGTAAAAAGAAAGAAACATAAAAGGATGATGATGGAGGATTTAAAAAGAAGTTTTTCATTATTTCTTTTCTCATTCATTCATAAAAAACAGGCCACCTTCATAGCAAAATAAAGATCTTTTAAGTGTTTATTCTTTAAGCTCTAAAGTACTTTACTCATGTAATATTTGACTGTTTCATCAGTTACTTTATGTGCTGTAAACTATTTATTTACATGTCTACAATCTGCCTCTGATTAGCTAAAGTGTCAGTATTTATAATGATTTATCAGGAGATTTAAGGATGCAACAGGACAAATTTAACCCCAAAACAATGAAGTCAAAGGAGTTAAAGTATAAAAGTTGTAGTTTTGTACTTTAAGTACAGAATGAGCAGAAAAACCCCTCAAGTAAAATATTAACTCTGATTTAAAAGTAAAACATAATCTGCCTCACAAAGAAACTGTAAAACACACAGTGGAGGGACATGGAAGAATATTACTGAAGTACTTGAGTAAATGTACTTATTTACATTCCACTACTGTCTCATGAACATTACTGTGAGCTGATGACATTCATCACAAATCTGATACAGAAATCAAACATGAGTTGAGATTTAAGCTGTAAAACGTGATAACAAACAACCGAATGAGTCGTTTGACCTCAATGACCCCAAACAGATTTTCATTTGTGAATCACTTTTTGACAAACAAGAGGAATATTTGCTCATTAAAAGCCGATTAAACAAATAAAACATGGAATATTTTATTGGTTTCAGTCGCAAAAGCTTCGTGTTAATTTCCTCATTTTGTCTCCATCATCAAATGTGAAAACTCTGTTATGAGAGAGAGTTTTATTAGCAACTTTTTAAACATTATTATCATAATGAAGACAGAGACGAGTGGAAGACAGGAAAGAGGTTAAAGGACAAAGATGGAGGGAGGAAGGATTGTGGACATGAGATACAGATGGAGGAGGAGGAGGGTGAAGATGGAGATAAAAGGAGAGGAAAGAGGAGGAGAAAAGGATGTGAGATTAGGCTTAAAGGAAACAGAAAAAAGAGGAAGTGTTCAAAGGAAGGAAGTGACAAAGACTGAGGATGGAGGGATGCAGGGCAAACGAAAGGAGAGATGAGAGGGATAGAACAAAGAGAGGAGGATAAGAGGAGGAGGAAAAAAGACTTAATATTAAAGAAACTCCAGGAAAAGAGAAATAAGAGGAGAAAAAGAGGAGGTGAAGAAGGAGAACAGACGAGTGGTGATGCAGAAAGAGGATGGAGGTCAACTTCAGGAGGAGAAAAGGTAAAATGAGGTGAACTGACGAAGGAGAAACAAGAGAAGGAGAGGAGAGGAGGTGAAGAAGAAAACATGTACAGGCAACAGAAGGAGAGAACAGGAGGACACAAGTGGAGGAGGAGGAGGAGAAGGAAACACTGAGACACAAAAAGGTGATAAGAGATAAAAGACAGAGAAGAAGGAGGAGACAAATAAAAGGAGGAGAGGAGAAAGATGGATGAACATTAGAGAAAACTGGCGGCAAAGCAGAAGAAAAAGAGGAGAAAGTCGAGGACATAATGTCTTCTGTAGACTAAAAGTAAACATGGAGGTGATAAGGCAGGCGAGAGGAGGTGAGGAGGAGGTGAAGGAGGAGGAGGTGGAGATGCGTTCAGTGTCGACCTTGTGCACGTCAGCTAACCGCGAAAAATCCGACGCACAGATGGAGGAAAATGGTCGTATAGGCGTCGAACATGGCGTCGGCCGTGGGAGGACAAGGAGGAGACTGTTGGGTAACGTACAGCACATTCCTCCTCCTGCTGCTCCTCCTGCTGCGTCTCCGCTCATCACATGCACGTCATGAGGGTTTAAAGTCTGTGCGACGCATGAAATCCGACTGCAGAAACCGTTCGTTCAGTTTCCGTGTGAGTTTTACTGCAGTTTTTCATCGAATGCGTCTTCAACTTCCCTGTTTGTGGTTTGTTGGATCATGCAAAAGAGTGAAACATTCAGAAGTTATGTGGGATCAATTTTCCAAAACCAGACTGATGAATTTGACACATCATTGTCTAAATGTGAGAACAACACTCAGGCCATTTTCCTCCAGATGTCATAAAGAGGTCAAAGGTCACAAATGACTTCTAGTATCCTTAGTTTTAACTTTAAAAAAGACTCTGACAGAGTTTTCCCCCAAAAATTGCCGTCACATCTCAACCTGAGATCGATTAAGTTGCTCTGTAGCAGCTTTAGCAACAGTCAAACTCATTAAACGCTAGTTTTTCCCCTGAAGGTTAATGTTTCATTATATCAAACTGTAATAAATGTTTATGGCGTCGACTGAAGTGATCTTTGCTTCATACATTAAAAAAAAACACTGTTGACTGGATCATTATTGACTGTTTGACCTCAAATCAGCCATTTTTTTTATTACTGGTGATCATTTTGATCAAAGCTCACTCACTCGTTTCTCACCTTACAGACAGAAGAAACTAAATATTCTAAAAGTCGTTTTCAGGAACACAAATCACAGCTTTGTGCATCATCTCTGCTGTGATTTTTGTTTAAATATAAAGCATCATTTTGTGTGTAAATGCATGCAGATTGAGGTTTTTTAATCCAAAACCACACAGCAGTGACTCACTGTGACATGATGATGGATCAGCAGCTGCAGCAGATCTCCAGTGTTTGAAAGTCGAGTTTCAAGCTTTCGAGGCTCCTGAAAGACGAAAAACAGACAAATGTAAATGCCTGCATGCTTTGGAAATGACCAGCAGTGATGTTATGATATTTATAATTACTAGACTAAAAAAAAATATCACACAGATAAAGAAAGCATCACTGTGGTCTGATATGAGAGTAAAATCCAAACCTCAGGCTCAGTTTTTATGATCTGATCGCATCAACAAATTAAAAATCTCAGATATTCAACGTTCTGTGCAGATCTTTGTGTAATTCAGACTCACATCACTGGGATCTCAGGAAAACTTGGAAAGATCTCAATGTCTTAAAGCTACAAGATGTTTTAATGATGAGTTTTCTGGCTTTGAAGGGTGAAAAAGGTCTGATTCGGAAAAAATATTGGGTTTTGGAACAGTTATTCTTTACAATAATTTGCAGTTGTGATGTTTTTGAGGTTGAAATCTCATTAAACTTCACATTGAACTCTGAAAATTTGTTCAAGTCTTAATCCTGTTGAGTTTTATCAGTGATTATGACGCCTGAATGCAGCTTTTCGTGTCTTCTGGAGACACACTTGACTGATCTTTGGTTGATTAATGGACTGACTTTTGTCTGAATGTTGATATTCATTGAATTGTTAAAGTCATTAAAGTCAAGAACCTGGTTTCAGCTTCTCGTATCGGAAGATTTGGAGCTTTTTTCTTGTTCTGAAGTCGTCGTAAACTGAACTGCTGATCAGAGCAAACAGGTGATGTGACTGGAAACTGTGGAGGATGTTTTCAGTTTAATCTGACGTTTCTTAGAATAAATTATGAGTTATTTCGTTAAAAAAATCAACAGATTATTTTGAAAACGGCGGCTCGGTGCAGCTTCATGGTGACCATCCATGTTTCCACCAACATCTCCTCCACGTCTGAGATCCAGAGAGGATCCAGGAGTCTGGAGCTCAGCGAGGTGACGCTGTGCACAGTTCAGACGCTGCACAGCAGATATGAGCAGATTATTCGACCAGAAAATAAAATATGAAAAAAAAGAAAAAACCTCTGCTGGAAAAGACTTAGGAGATAACATCAAATCAGTTTTAAGCTACACAGACAGATAGTGTGGCCGTGGATAAAATATTTAGCTGCCTTTCCAAATCAGCCTTTTCCCCCTTTGCTCTTCATGTGTGTGTGTGTGTGTGCATGTGTGTGTGTGTGTGTGTGTTTCCCCCTCAAATCCTAACCGGCATGCCTGTTCGCTGTGGAAAACAGGGTCAGGCTGCAGAAAAAAGAGAAAGAGAGAGCGAGCACATGATGGGCAGATAAAGGCTTGTCTGTGTCTGAGGGAGAAGAGAGCGAGGAGGATGAGAGGAGGAGGAGGAGGAGAGGAGGAGGAGGAGGGCAGCGTGATGAAGGGGCCTCTCTGTTGAAGGAGGGAGTCGCGGCTCTATAGAAGGCTCCCATGGCGGACAGAAACAAGGCATTTAGTCTGTGAGTCGGCCTCGCTGACGCCATAATAGGCGCTTATAATGATGCCACTATGGACAGAGAGGAGAAGAAAGAAAACACAGAATGTCCCTTTAAACTGGGGGCCTGTTGTGAGGAAAGGCTGCTGTGTGATGAAGGTGGATGAGCTGATGGGTGGCTGGTAGGAACAAGATCTGGGTGAGAGTTTAGAGCCTGAACATGGATCCAGTTTGACACCGGAACATCTGATGAGTCCAAACCCGATTTAACCCTGAATTTGATCTCTGAACCCGACTTTTTTTTAAAAAAACGTGTTGTTGTTTATCGGCTTTCAGGGGATTTTTTGTCAGCAGGATGTTGTTGTTGAGTGAGGATGAAGATGCAGTGTTTGATGAAATGTGTACATTTAAACTGAGGTGGCTTCTGATGATGGATTGTGTGTGATTTGATTGTTGGAGGACAAAAAACTAAAGCTTGATGTTGAAGATGGAGGATGGAGAACAGACCAGGATGTGGACTCGTATCTGTGGCATCTGTGTCCTGCTCGACCTCCGGGAGGCACATGACACGGATCTATAAGCAGGACAGAAACGTTTCCACCAGATTTTATCGCTACTACAATCAGGTCTTTCTCAGAACATGACATGCGAAACAAATTGATGGTTTTGAAGAAGTTTCTTGGAAAAAATCTCAGGAATTTCATTCAGCATTCTAGGATGAAAAGCTGCCTGAGGTTCATGTTGGATGGGAACGTCTTCGATTTGCAGAAATGTTGAATTGTTGACCCTGAAAGTTGATAATTATGGCTTCAAGGAACAAGATCTTTAATCTGATAGAGGGAATCTGTTGTTTGAATGTCATGCGATGCACTTTTAGCAAACTGTTCGTACAGGGAGGTTAAAGTTCACCGTCAGGTTGGATTTATGGAGCTTTCTTATTGTGTCCATGATGCGTTTCAGCCTCAAAGGTTCCAGCTGTCAGACTGTTAATCTTGTGTTTCAGTGTTGAAGATTTTCCTGCAGCTTCAGTCTCTTCAGAGCAAAAACGACAAAACATTTGAATTATTTAGCTTTTAATGTAATAAAGAAATAAAAGTTGCAGGTTTAGCTGTTGTGTTGTGTTTAAAATGTGGCCTGAAGAATTTACAATAAAGATATTTTCAAGATATCTACAGATATTTTAAACTTTACGCTGAGATGTTTTGTTGTATTTGTGGGGAAAAGAAGCATAAAACTGTTTGGATCCTGAGTCGAACTCCTGCTGCTTTCAGGTTTTATAACCTGCTTTTCTTCTGCAGTTTCTCATTAAAAACCTTTGAGGACATTTACACAAACATGTGACTGGAGAAAAGCTTTCAAATTCTGATTTCTGTCCTATTTAAATTTACTTAGCAAGTAAACGTTGTTTTATTGCAGCTCTCTCTGTCGTCTTAATCAAAGGAGGAAGACGGTTAAAGTTCAAACTGTCCGATAAAACAAACTGAAAGCGACAGAGTCCTTTGTTCTTTGTTTTTCACCTGCTGATAAATGAAAGTAAAGTGGAAAACAAACACACCTGCTTCCTTCATCTTTAGCAGAAAAACATGGCAGCACACAGACTTCACCTGCTCAGGTTTTTCTGAGATCAGATCTGTGACAATAAGACAACAAACTGACATCATTTAAAATTAAAAAACAAAATTAAACTGAAAATTATTTGTGCAGGAGTTTCTGTAACTTTGACGACGTTTTGACAAGTTTAAGTTTTGATTTTTGCATCAGTTCGACATCATTTTAAAGTCCATCTGATAAACTGACAGAGCTCGAATCTTCAGTATTAATTCACTGCCAACAAGTCGCCATAAGCATTAATGTCTGACAGCTGATTGGCTGCCGGACGCTGAGAAGGCCGACAGGTTCAAACTCAGGTGGCAGCGACTGAATGAAACAGTGACTCAACACTGATTATTCATGAAAAACTTGCAGAAGCGGAGTGAAAAACTTTGAACTGGCCTCATGTGCATCAGTCGACGTGTTCGTGTGTGTGCGTGTGTGTGTGTGTGTGTGTGTTACACCTGAACACAAACTGTGAAGGTTTGGCTCAAATGAACGAATCATCAAACTGTCCCACAGTTCAGTCGCCTGCAGACTTCCACCTCAAAGAGACGGGGTTACATATCTTCTGATCAGCTTGTCAGTGGTGGTTTCGGCAGGTAAAGGTGTGTTTGAAGCAGCAGGAACAAACTGAATCTGGTCTGAACTCATTCAGGTTTCTGCAGGACAGTTCTGATGTTCCTGCTCTGATGATGTGCGGTCGGTGTGTTTGTTTACCAGGTGTCTCCCTCCACATGTGAACCTGTGTGAGAGCTTAGCGTGCAGCCTCCTCTGAGCCCTCTGATGGCTTTAATAGGCTTAAATCAAGTGTCATGTAATTTGAAACTTTATTGCTCCCTGCAGGGAAATCCTCTTTTCTCTTGACCCTCGGCTCTCAGAGATCAGAGGTCGCAGGTCAAGGTCGGCTGCAGGGCCGGACTGCGGCCTGCAGAGTTGATGTTTTTGCTCAAGGACGCGCTGGCAGGGAGGGTGGTGCAGGTTTCTGCGAGGTTGCATCATCCTGCAGCCAAAAAGGCTCAATCTGTGATTTAAATAAAAGAACAGGCTTCACAAAACACAAGACTGGAGGCTGCAGTGACTCTGAGCGGCTGAACAGTCGATCAATGATTCCTAAACTTTTTCAGACAACAGCATTTCTTCTTATTTTTTGCTTTCCATGAAAAACCACGAGCAGAGTCGCCTGAGCTTCAGTGTGCAGGATGATGGATGTGCAGACTGTGACATTAGAAAGCTGTTTTCACATTCATCCTGAAAGCAGAAAGTTTCTTTGTGCTCATTGAAATTCTCCCTTTTTTAAAAAGATGCAGGCCTGCAGGTGAGATGTGTGACATCACACACACTTACAATCCTTCATCGAAGTAAACAAGCTGCGAGCGCACAAACACTCTGAACAGTGAGGAAGGAGACACTAAAGACGTCTGTGCAAACATCAGACTGTCTGATGTGTTTGTTTCTTCAAAAACTCGTCATGTCGTATCAATTCTGCGTTAAAATCCACTCAGTCTGTCTTATTTAATATATCAGATACTATTAGTTTTTAAAATATAACCAGATCTAAAGAGATGAGACGTCTCCTTCATCACTGTAAAGTCCATGTTCAGGGTTTGTGCACCAGCAGCTTCTAAATCTCACATGTACAAGTTTAAAAATTGATCAGGATTGATTTTGAATCACTTGTGATGTCATAAATCATTCCCACAGGCAAAGAGAAACTGTCCGACCGCAGCAGATGAGAGTGAAATCAGCATTTTAGTGTCAAAATCTGCACAAACGTCAACCTGCACACAGCAGCTCAGACTTTCAGCTGCAGCAACAAGAAGAGAAACATGTTCAAGTTCAGTTATCAGATGTTAAGAAAATTACATTAACGCTCACTGATGGTTTAAAGGAAACATCTGAGGATCATTAAAGTCAATAATATTGATCCTCCTGAGTTCATGAGTGTCTGTGGGACAGTGACGATCTGACGAGCTGACAGCCTTCATGTCTGCAAGAGCAGCTGATGTGGAATTTGTCTTGTTTTAGAATTAATTCATCAAATAATTGTAGACAATAATAATACACGTGACAGCCCGGCTGTGTGTTTTTAACGTCGGCCTTTTCATTGAAAACAGAAAATTCTTTAAAAAATCCTCACAAAAAATGCAAAGCTGTGTCTTTTTTTCTTCCCTCCTCTGCCTGAAACATAATGAACAAACACTCTGCTGTGAACCAGCACACAGAAATCTTGCTCAACACTTTTTCTTTTTGTGGAGGAACTGAGTTGAAAATAAATGGACCCGAACGGCTTCGCACATGAAAGCCTTTTCAGAGCACCGACCCCCCCCCCTCTTTCAACGCCGCTCCTGATGCAAAACTACGACAGCAGGGATAATTAGAGAATTGTATTTGGAAAATTTAGGTCTGCATGGTAATGAGGGCAGAATCAAAAAAACTTCAGCTGAGCTTAGAGAGCTGCAGAGAGAAGACGAGTGGCTTCAAGGCAGAAAAAAAGTACTACTGTAGATTAAACAGATCACACACACACGCACACACACACACACACACACACACACACACACACACACACACAGAGGGCCGTGACATCTGCACAAATGGAATAACAGCAATTTATTTAGCTACTAAAAGAAGAACACCAGTGTGCCTGTTTGGAGCTGCAGCTAAGAGTTTCCAGTAATCTCTCAATTATTTTCTCAATCAAATGATGAAAAAGTCTGCAGACGTTCGGCCTACGACTTTTTGTTCATCCAACAATCCAACAACAAAAACCAAAATCAATCCGTTTGCTCTCAGAGGAGAAAAATAAGCAGCTGATCTTCATGTTGTCAGGTTTTCTTAAACTGTGTTGAACCCAAATTTTATTTTTTTACATTTTTCTGGCCTTAAAGACACACAGATCTGTGTGTTCGGTGTTTGCTGATGTAGAATAAACTACCACCCGTCAATATGTTTGTTAGAAATGAATGTTGTGGGGGAATAAAGGGAGGTTGTGGACTTTAGCAGATTGTCAGAGACATGAATGGATGGAGAGTCTCAGACTGAAACAGGTCGGCCTCTGAGCGATGTGTCGTCCTGTGGGCTGAATCCAGTTTAAATTGGCTGCTCTCCGAGCTCTGGATTAGACCTGGGCTTAATACCTTTACACTAAAAGGCCTGTCCGTTCCCTCCGAGGGCAATCTGCTGCAGGAACACACCAGGCTTTAATCCACAGCAGCAGCAACAACAACAACAACAACAACAACAACAACAGCAGTTTATCTAGCTGAAGCCTGCCAGGGCGGCTCACACGGCGCAGAGCTCGCTCATCCTCCTCATCCTCGATCCATGTCAGATCGTTCCTCAGATCGATGCATGAAAACGCAGAAACATGTGTGCAAAAAGTGAGAGGAATGCATGGCGGAGGATTAAAGGGAGGAAACACAAGGAAAAGTTGATCATCCTCAGTGTGTCAGAGTGAAACTGGAGGTTAAAGAAGCTTCTGTTTCTGGCAGCCATCTTTGTTTGAGTCAAAGAGGAAGTGAAAGATTTGAAGTTCAGGAGAACAGAGATCAATACTAATGAGATCAACAACAAGTTTGATAACTGATTAATCATTTACCGAGATAAAACTCCAACGTCCGGTTTCTGACATACATTTGATTTCCACAGTTTTATATGATTGTAAACGGTTTAAAACTGTAAGTTTTACCACATTTTAAGAAGCTGCTCTGGACGTGTTTACATGATTTCCAAACTGTGTTAAACAGAGAAACTCAGCAAATCCTCACACAATGGAAGCTCAAGAGAGAGTTTTTGTTAAATAAATGTTGTTAATCAACTTATCAAGTAATCAGTTCAGAACAAATATTAGAGATTTGTCGTTAAAGCTTCAGCCCGGAACAGAAAAGCTGACTGAATTAGATAAAACCATCAGCTCCATCAAAGCAGATTCAAATAACAGCTCATGTTTTCAAACCAAGATGAAGTCGAATCTGAATCTGAATCTTAACAGCTTACAAACTGATTAACAGCTGAAACTGAGTCTGTTTCAGACCAACAGGTTCAGATTTACCTTCAGAACAGGAAGTGCTCGATGCCAAAATCAGACAACAGGAAGTGAAGCTGATCTTCAGTCACTTAATGCACATTTTTCAAACAAAAACAGCCTCTTTACCTCCTGCAGCAGTTTTTTCTTGGGAGAATCAGACTCTGTGTTTCACTTCCTGGATCAGAAAGATGGTTTGTGCAAAGCATCCAATCAGGAGCCTCTTTGATCTACAGACTCTGTCTTTTGATCTGATTGGCTCACGGTCAGCATGTGTACGGTGTCCAGCAGGGACAAACTTTGCAGCAGGTAAAGAACAAAAACAAAATCAGACTTTTTCATGTGATCGAGGAACTCAAAGTGACTTTCTTTCTGTTTTTCATTTGATGATTTTCTGGAGTTTGTTTGGAGGCTGGATGATGCTTCATATTTCTGACTCCTAAAACAATAATTAAACCAGAGAAATCAATATATTTTAATGCTTTCAGAGCCACAGAAACTGTTTCTGCAGAATATTTTGCGGTTAAAGCAGCTGTAAAAAAATGAAATGTTGCCGATGAGAGGCAGATTTTATACCAACTGTTGCTTTATGTGACGTTCAATCCTCCAAATAAAATGTGCAGCAGCTCGAGAATCTGCTCGGATATGAACTTTGTCATCAGCAGCTGCTGAAGATTCAGTTTGTTTGTATTTGCATGATTCCTTTAATAACCAAGAAATCTGATTCTGATCTGATTTTGTCCTGATTCGGATTTTGTTTAGTAAAGGATGTAAAGGAAGATTTGCTTTTTAATTTCCTCTTGTTTTTTAGCATTTTAGCTTCGTCTCCTTAGTTGCAGTCTAGCTGTTCATGAGTCAGGACGGCCTGAGTCATATTTCTGTAAAAAGGTGAAGGTAAAACAGGTTTCATGTGTTGGACTGATGCTGCAGGAAGCAGATCAGGCTGGACAGGAAGTCAGATGCAGGAAAGACGGCAAGAATCTGATCGTTTTTCAAAATAAAACACCTTGTTTAGACTTTTTGTCTTCAAACAGACAACTTATTAATAATGGGGGAACAAAAAATATTGAAAAAAATGACCAAATTAACAAAATGTGAGCAGGACAACAAGCAAAACCTTCAGCTTCTTCACTGCTGCCGGCTGGTTGTGAACCTGTGAAGGACGAAGACGCAGTTTAAGAGCTCTGACCTCTAAAACCGAGACGTTTCTGTGATGACGTCTTTAATGTTTGTGGCTTTGATGCTTTTCTGCCGTCAGAATCTGCTCTTCATCGAAAAAAGAGCACTGAGAAAAACTCAGACTGGGCTGTTGAGTCTCTTCACAGGTTCACTTGTCTGGTGTCCTGTGGTTCAGGTGGAGTGTTCAGACTTTTAGCTGATCTGAGCAGCAGCACTGAGGGATGTGAGGATGAAGAGCCTGCAGCCTCCTCCTCCTCCTGGCTTCCTCCCTGATCTCTGCAAGAAACTGTGTCTTTGTCCGTCTCTGGTCTCCGGACACAATGAGTTGTAGAGATAACAGAGCAGAGTTTCTCTTTAGAGGACATTCATGGTGTTGCACTTGTGGAAGAAGAAAAGACTTTTTTTCTGCACAAATGTTTCAGTTTCTTTTGGGGTTTTTGCTGTTTTTAGTGTGAGGACTTGGTTTCCAGCCGGTCGTCCTGTGTGGCCTTTTGAAAACAACCTGAAACACTTTTGTGTTCAGAGGACAGTTTGTACATTTAGAGCATCCTGAACCTTCTGGACGAGCTTTTTGTTCGAAGCTCATTCAGGCCTTCAAAATAAACTAAAGGCATGAGACAGTAAACTGACTCTGAATAAGAAGCAGGAGATCAGAAATTATGCAGATATTCAGCTGGAAATGAATTCAACAAATCTTAATTTCCCTTTACCAAACACTGGTAATTGAGTTTTTAAATTGAGTTTAAATGCATTTTATCTTTTTTGTCACATTAATTTTCTGTGCAAATGAAGCTCATTTATTGAACAACATGGACTTTCTCACATTTAGTGCATCAGGTTAATTAAACGCTTCATCTGATCACATGATCAATCTGTGCACAACCCGATTAAAGGCCGATCGCTTCAGAAACGACGCGGATGAATCGGACTCGCTCTCGTCTCAGTCACGACATGAGTTTCTGCTCCGTTTAGCTTTTCGCCTGAAAGGGTCACAGGTTCAATTCCCACGCCGCCGCTGTGTCCCGGAGCGAGAGAGCCGAGTTCCCACCAGCTCTTCATCACCGTGACTCCATCAGCTACGTGAAGTGTGAACGCTCCGACCGGACAGGAGCAATTTTCCTGCAGGCCTGATTTCATTTAACGTGACTGATGGTTTTTATTACAAAACGCTGCGAACTCTTGGCGTTCACGGCTCGATATTTCAAGAGTACAACTCCATACATCACCTCAAATGTCACCTTCAGCAGTATTTTCATACATTACGGTTTTGTCAGCGTCATTATCGCTGCAACATGTAAAATCTTTTTTAAAATCAGAGGCTCGAATCACCCAGTGACCTTCACAAACACACTGTGATTATTTTTCAAGTTCCTTTTAATGATTTTTGTTGAACTTCGGCCAAAATCAATGTTTTTACTGCCCTTAATAGTTATATATACCTTTACAATGAAGTTATATAAGAGCACCTTTACCTTTACAGTAAAAAAACTGAGTGGGATTCATTTTAGACTCAGTTTCATTAAAAAACATACAAATGTTTCACATCAGAATGAGAAACAGAAAAATCACATTTTAAAGTCAGTTTGTCTTTTGTTTTAATGAGTGTGAAGGAATTTTAACATCTTTATTCAGTTTGGGAGTTAACAGCATTTACCTGAGAGTAACTGCTTGATGTTTCAGTGTAATCAGATTACAACATGTGTCTGTGTCCAAAGCTGCTGATGCATCAACAAGCTGCTGGTTTAAAAGACTGAAGTTTAACTGTTTGCTGTTTGTGGGCTGCAGTGAAATGTGATCTGTGGTTGTTGTTGGCGTTTTAACACACAGAGAGAAAAATCAGTGTGTGAGACCACAGAAAAAAGTAATGAAAGGTAGAAAATAAGATTTGATGTAGTTCATCTAACAGTTCTCTGTGTGGGAATGAGAAACAAATTAAACAAATTGAGGCCAAAGTTTAGTTTTTCAAGTGTTGACATTCTGAACTTGAGGAAGGAAATTCAGTAATTTAAGGTTATGACTCACAAGCAACTAATAATGAGTGCATGAGAGAATAATTTGAGGGAAATACAAATGAAAATGGAATTCAAAATGACAAATTTTAGGTATTAAGATCTTTTCAGTTGGCCTTAAAATAAATGGTTTCCAAAAACTAACTAACAACCTGGTTTTAGTTTGTTCAGAATCACTTTAAGTTCTGCTGCATCGAGTAACATACGTTTTAACAAATTGACAAATATTTTTTTAACTTAAGCCCAAATTGTTTTGCAACCAGAAGTCTGCAGATTTAAAATGAGTTGTTAGCTAAAAAACACAAAGTTCCACAACATGAAGTCACATTACGACAGATATTAATACAATAATAACAATATATTTTCTTTCTCTTTCTAACGATGTGTCACACGTGTATGAACTTTAAATAGCAGCTTGTGTGCATTAACGGAAACATTAACAGCGCTAATTGCACTAAGCTAACAGGCCTCAGGCGGGACGTCAGAGCGACATGAGTTAAAGCTGTGAAAACGTAGTAAAAACGGCTGATTCAGTTTGACCAAATGAGTTTTTTTTTACTGCATTGCAACCCCACATCATGCTGCAGTGGGCAATCAGCTGATTGGCCCATCAGAGCTGAAAAACAAACACTGCCACGAGGTACAAAGACTTCATTTGCATTCGCTAACGGGCCGACGCTCCCACGCTGCTGCATGAAACCCGCGCTGGTTGATCTGGAAATCCTCCGCTGTGTGTGCGTTTGTGTTGACAGCAGGAAGGTGTGAATAGGAGGGTCATTACCACAGAGTACAGAGGGACACAGTGATTGGTCATCCCGCTGACCCCACCTCCATTAAAGCTGCATTAACTGTTGGATTAGATCGTCACAAAGTGAAAACACATGCAGCTGCAGATTCACCCACGAGGCTCTGAAAGCGTCCAACATAATGACCAAGTTATCTGCATCAGGAGCCGTTTACCCCCCCAAAGCCTCCGAACTCTCCGACGTAAACGGAGAAAATCTGTGCAGACAGCTGAAGACATTACTGCCTGTTTAATGTGGTGGAATATTGGATTGGAGAGGAAAGATTGGTCCTGATTCGGAAGTTTAGATGTGAACATGAACAAGCTTGTAACTCATTTACGCTTATCAAGCTGTAGATTTTCCACCAGAGGCAGCTGTTTAAGCTCCACACACAGCCATGAATGCTGCCACCTTCGGTCCGTCGGACTTGCAGGTGCTGTTTTCTTGGTGTTTTCAAGCTTTTGCTGTTACTTTTTCCACCTGCAGGACAAAACTGACGCCCTGTTTTCCTGAAAATTATGTTTAGTTGCTCCTAAATGGTCGTGCCTCCATGTTTTCTAGGAAACAGAAATGCTGTTTATTCGATAATGTGAGATGTTTCTGTCTGATAGCAGACAGGAGTCGAATGAAAACATGATGTTGAGTTCACAGAGCTGAAGGATTAAACTCCAGACTGTCAGTTGTTTCTTGCATCCTTCATGCTCTCTTTTCCTTTGAATCACCAAAAAAAAGCTACAAAAAATGGTCAGATATGCATTAAACATTATGTGTGAGTATTCTAGGAAAAGATTTGCAGATAATTTAATTTAAATTTTCCTCCTTCTCCTCTTTTTCTTCTCATTTTGTTTGACAAAGAGCTTAGTCATCACATTTTCCTCAAAGTATCTCAGCTGCTGTAAATCAATATGTAATTTTCTAGGAGACAGAGTTGAATATTGTGTCTCAATCCTCTTTAAATAGAAATACTGATCGGCTCGCATCAGCATGTATTGCACATGCATTGACTACATTATTTACAGGCTCTGATTGGTTGGTTGTCAGCAGCTGTTGCTCATCTTTCATGATGTTTAACTTAAACTCACCTGGACCTCAGTGGTCTGCAGGTCGTCAGCGTGAAGGTGAAGTTTCTCACCTTCCTGTCGTCACAGCGCTCAGTTTACTTGGTTTTTATGCTGACGGTTGTGCATCTGTCTGTCCATCCATCTGTCTGTCTGTCTGTCTGTCTGTTGGTCACATTATTGCTAATATCTCAGGACACCTTGAGAGAATTTATTGGCAAAAATGTTCACTTTGACTCGTTGATAAACTGATACGATTTTTATGGTCAAAACTCAAAGGTCACTGTGACCTTAATAGAAACACGCTTTAGGCTCAAACTCAGTAAATCATATGATAATTATGTCAAATCAAACACAAATGTCTAACTGGATAAAATCATGAAGTAACAGTCATTGTGACATCATGAGGAAAACAACTGCAAGACAGTGAATCCACTGCATCGATTATCATTGAGTTGATTAAAGGAGGCAGGTCAGAGTTTCATGCACAGACACATCGAGACACATTAAGAGTCAGTTTTTTAATCGTTGCGCTGACTCAAGTGTTAACCTGCTCACCTCCAGCATCCCTGCTAAGTGTTAAATCTGCAGCATCGGTGACTTTCCTCTCCTGTTGCTGCAGCAGGTTGAACTGAAACTGCAGGACTGATGTTTTCCACTAAAACTGATTTCAGCCTCTCTAAGTGTCTCCTTGGCTTCACTTTAATAACATTTGACTTTAAAATGAGGTGAGAGGGATGTGTGCTTGCTCTTTGCACTGTGTTTTAGTGATTAAAAAAAATATGACTTTGGGGTTTAAAGCGAGAGACGGACAGACAGAAAGACATAAAGGTCATAAACAGACAGACTGATAAACAAAGAGAGAGATAAAGACTGACAGGAAGAAGAAGATCTGAGACACAAACGCAGAGAGATACAGACGCACAGATAGAGGAGGAAGGTGAAAAAGAACAAATGCAAAACAGAGATATGGAGGCAAAAACGATGGAGGGAAAGAAAGAGGAGGAAGAGCAACATCAGCGAGACAGAAAACGAGACAGAGACAGAAGGAGAAAACAATGCAGAATGAAAGAGGGAGACAGAGATGAACAGGTGAAAAGAAAGGATGACTGAGAGGAATAAAAAGATGGAAGGAAAGACAGAAAAACAACGTAAATGAGGCAGAGATACAGACAGAGAGAGACGAAAGGTAATCGAGGCAGCAAAAAGGAGATTTGGACGAAAAGAGACGGAAAAACAGACGGAAAGAAAAGAGACAGGAAAACCAGACAGTGACACAGACAGAGGTGAAGTCTGAAGAGACAGACGAATCGAAAGAGACGATTCGCAATCAGCCCATGTCTGCATCACTCCGACTCCCCTTCCTCCCATCCTGCACCCCCCCTCCTCTTCCTCCCATCCCTCCCTCCATTTTGTCGTCCTCCTCTGTCTGATGCTGTTCCAACACCTCAGGGCTTCAGCCTCACATCCACCATCCAGCACACTAATGCTCCTCTGCTGCTGCTGCTGCTGCAGCGTAATCAGCCGGCAAGAGAAAAAAAACAAGCCAAAATAAAGAGAAACTGAAACAAAGACGAACCCACAGAGGAGCCGAGGCTCCTGAGGCTCAACGTGCCTCAAACAACTGAGAAGAATCCACGTTCATTAAGACAATAACACATCGTTAAGCTGCGATGTGGAGGACTTTTTTTTTTAAACGTATCCCTGTTTGACTCATCCTTAAATCCTGGTTTAGTGACTGTAAACGTGTGAATCTGTGGCTGAGATGATCCCTCACCTCTGTCTCACACCTGCACACCTGTACAGTCTGAGTATCACTGTCTACACATTGGGAATGCATTTCCCATCAGCCCTTTCTGCCTCTTGTGCCACAGTTCTGCTCTCTAAAGCTTTGGCTTTAGTTCAATCCAAATGTCCAGTCTTTGTTTCCTCCTGCAGAATCACAGCAAAGTTACTGTCAAACAGTGAAGTCGCCACAACGAAAAGTCGCATCTTATGTTTCCGCAATCCATCATAACTCTGTTTGATTCATCTGTATCATATCAGTGTTTCTGTTTAACAAATCAAAAGTGATGTAATTTAGATTACATGTATATGAGGTGACTTCCTATCACTTCCCATTACAACCTCCAAAACTTAGCCTTTTTAGTGAGTTGTTGGGACATTTTTCAGCCAAAACCAGGTTTTTTAAGCCAAAACATGATCTTTATTCCTACCATGACTAAGTGTTTTTGTGCTTTGACCAAAGTTTGCTAATGACATGCAAGTAGTTGTTGAATCTGGAGAAAATTCAAGTTTCAGTTTATAGAAACATTAAGTTTTGTGGTTTGCAGGAACAAACAGTGTCAGTTTTTGTTCTGGTGAAAAAAATAGTTTTTATTTATTCTGTGAGAATCCTGAAAAAGTCCACAGTCGTTTGTGAAAAGCAGGTCATCAGACGAGACTTTTCAGTGGCATTGATGCAGTTTCACACTTAAAATGATAGAAATTGTCTTGTAGACAGTGAAAATTGACAGCTTGAGAGAAAACGTGGAACCCTGCCTGCTTTCTCACCTCGACAAACCAAACCAATCGCTGCTTTAAGAGGCTCTGATTGTTGAGTCGTGATGAGGTTGTCGTCTCAGAGGTTGTCGGAGGGTTTCAGGTGTTCGATGGTCTGAGAAGCACTTCAGCTGGAGCAAACAGGTGCTGAACAGGTCGTTTCCAGGAAAACTGAGGACTTGACTGTGACTATTCAAATTTACAATTCATCAAGTCCACAAGGGGCCTTAAATAGAGCAACTGTCCAGGAGTAATTTGACAAAGCGACGGTGGGGAGATGCAGTGATGTCAGCTGAATGATGGAAATCATGGAAAGCTCCGTGGTTGATTGGAGCCAGTCAGACCACCAAAAAAAAAGAGTCCCTGCAAGCGGTAGATTAAATTTTGTCTGCAGCATATTGCACCAAGAATGACAGGATTTTAAAGACTAATAGAATTATAATTTTATATATTTTAAGATTCTTCAAGGTCAGGAAGGAACAGAGAAGTTCAAAGCAGAGAGTAGAAATTACTGGAGCAAAAATAGAGCGTAGCGGAACAGTGAAGAGCAGAGGAGGTTTTACTGTTGCATGTGAAGTATTTTAATGAATTCAGCCATCAAAGGCTGAATTATTGATTAGCAGAACATTTAGACCAAGAGCTTCATAATCTCTGTCCACATTCAGCTGTTAACGTGACGTCGTGCCGCTGAACAAATGAAAGCTGCTAGTCGTCTGTCGTAACTGCAAACACAAGCTGAAGAGCTGAGCAGCTCTGATGGTGCATGCTGGGATAAATCACTCGCTGATGAAGTCCAATGAACTGTGAAAGATGAATTATTAAGTTCCACCAAAAACAAACTGGCATCTGCAGATAACAGAGAGTATATGTCCCGCTCAGGGTTGCTGCTAGCTTTCGCTTTAGTGTCACTGAGACTAATTTGTGTAAATATTCTGCTGAATAACACTTTGATTGTAACAGCGGCTGATAGTGAGAGGATGTTTGTGTGTGGTAGGTGGAGGTGTCCATCTCCATCCTGAGGCTACGAGCAGGCAGAATAAACGAGCTGTGAGTCAGAGCCAATGGGCCACCAGCAATTTAAAGCTCAGGATAGTAAACAAGCGACGGTGCATCATGCAACAGGCCGGTTAGAGAGCTCATGCTTTCCTGCAGGACTGCAGCATCTGTAGATTTCAACAGACTGCCTCTTTTAAATGAATGAAAGAAAACACATTAAAGCCCATTTTCAAAAACCTGATGTCTGCTTACAGCTGTGAGTCTGACTGTGTCAACATCCAGCTGTGGATCGTCTGAACTGGACGACAAACATCAGCCACAGAGCAAAAACCAGAGACTATAGAGTAAGAAGAGACACACCACTTAATGTATTTTGAATGGGACTCTATGGAGGAAATATCTGTTATATGTACATATCCCACTCCCACTCGAAACCAATCATTTGCTCTTTAACGGTTGAACTGATGACCCAATAAGCTAATTGTGTCTTTATGCATTTACACAAGCGAAGAGTAGAGCTTTGGTTCAATAACAGCCTGAAAACAAAGTGTTTATCTTCCTTTTGTAGCCTCAGTAAACAGTATTGATTTAGCAACATAGCATTCATGTTAACCAAAGCTTTCTCACATATGCTGATGATGGCGCACTGTCTCTCTCAATAGCTCTGTCTGGATTTAACTGTAAAGATGTTTGTGATGTAAAATCATGTGCATGCATGCTTGAAGTATAGCTAATTTAAAAAAAAACGGTTTAAACGTTATTTTGGGGCCCAGTTTGGGAGGTTTAGCAGACATCAAGTTACTGCTCATTGGTTTATATTACTGTGATGTAGGATTGGAGAGGTGACATGGCTGTGATTATTCTGTCCTGTATCTAATCAACTGCAAATTAAACCTTAAAAAAACACTGTTCACATCACCAGGAGTGCATGATAGCATGTTTAAAATTGTATCTCCTTGTATAACGGTGTTTTATTGCTTTGTGCCGAATCTTCAACCTTTTTTTGATGGAGGACTTGTGTTTCCCTGCAGGCCAAACAAACGTTTTCATTCAAATGAGTGACGGAGGTGTGTTATTTCACACAAGGCTGAACGTGGCCTCACAGATTCAGTGATCAGCCTGCCAGTCAATCTTTCAAAGTTTCAGTTAGTAAAACAACAAGTCAGACAGCAATTTGTCAGTAAGCCGTCCAAGCAGTCAGTAAGTCAGTCAGCCATCCCGTCTCCTAGGCGGTAAGGCAGCCAGTGCAGCCAGTGAGCCAATATGGCAGCCAGTCAACCAGTAAGCCATCCAGTTGGTCAGTCAGTCAGTCAGTTGTGGCAGAAACATAGTGAGATTATCTGGAGCATGTGATGTATGTGTTTACACCTAGCTCTCTCTCTCTCTCTCTCTCTGTCCGTCTGCCTGTGTTTCACTCCCTCGCTCGCCCCTCCAGCTCCCCTGTGTGATCGTTTCTCCACCTGAGTGCTCCTCGCTCGCCGTTTCTCCGCCTCCGTCAGTCTGACTCACTCTTTCTCTTTCTCCTCTGAGAGCTTGTGACTGTGTTCGCTAAACGTCTGGACTCTCCACAGTTTCACACACACTCGGTTACTCTCCACATCAGCTGTGTGACTCACACATTCATTGATCTGCTGATTCATTCATTCATTACAACCGAGCTGTTTAAAGGAGAAGGTTAGATATTTTATTTATCATCTACTAATTCATGCACATGGAGGGTCGGGTCTTATTCCCCCGTGTCACATCAGAAACACTCAGTGAGCCAAACTGTTGCACCACCATGTTTCTATACCATGAAAACACACCGTAGTTTATTTCTTCTCACTCCCACACACACTGTCGTGATGTACCAAATACTCTCTAGAGTAAAATATGGATCTTCATGTTGTGTGAGATGTTTTTAAAGATTTACATCTTCAGAGGGAATAAGTGGGGTTGGACCTGAGAGCCACATTTTTAGGGAGCTTTCACACCTGCCTTATTTCATCCGGAATTTCGGACTTTTTGTTCTTCAGTTTGATCCAAACCAATCCGGACTTTTGGACTTTTGTTCTCCAGTTTGATCCAAACCAAAATAGCAGGTGTGAAACCTCCTTGGTTCATGGTCCGGACCAAACAGCAAAACCTTGGTTCGACCAAAAGAGGGGGTCTCAGTCCAGATCAAACTGAACCATGATTTCGTTTGTTTCCAGTGTAAAAGCCAAGCGCTGGAAGTCCAGACCTTCGTACAAATGATAGGAAGTTACATTTGGTCTG
The DNA here is from genome assembly GCA_029814765.1 of Acanthurus leucopareius. Classification (NCBI taxonomy): domain Eukaryota; kingdom Metazoa; phylum Chordata; class Actinopteri; order Acanthuriformes; family Acanthuridae; genus Acanthurus; species Acanthurus leucopareius. The sequence goes on along the minus strand of JAQMCX010000055.1, from coordinate 7,179,795 downwards.
AAGACTTTATTAAGGGCCAACTAAAATAAACTCATAAAGCTATAATCAAACTATAAATCAAGGTATTTTCAACACGATATGACGTAGGTTTGTCATGTAAAGTCTGTTAGCCCGTTTGCATAATTGCAGTGTGAAACTAAAATCAACCGGACCAAATGTAAACAATGTGACAAAAGCACAAAACCCTGGTTCAGACCTTGGTCCGGACTTTCAGGTGTAACACTTCCTAGTCAAATCCACCTAACTTCAGTTTATTGATATTTTTTGGGGAGCACAGTAGAAATAAACATGTTTTTTTTTTTAGGATAATTAGTTAGAATGAAGATATCTGTTTTTGCACAGCTTGACCCAAACTAAAGCATCTCAAGTTTGACCATAATTGAGGTCAATTACATGGACTTGCAAGACTAAATCCCCTGAGTATTTTTAAATGTGGTTGATGTTCTGAATCTGAATTTAAAGCCTGTGGATACCACTAGTTGGAAAGTTTTGTGAAAAAAACATGAACAGAAAACCAACTGAGAGCTGTTGAAAGGAATCATCTGAGGTTTTGGGAGAAAAAAAAAACAGCTGATGAAAGTAAAACAGAAAACTCCAACAGAATAAAGATGCAGCTTTATGGAGCCAAGACCTTTTAATGGCTGCTGTCTGCTGCAAGTATTGCGTCTCAGCCTATCAACTGAAAAAGAAAACGTAGAAGTAAAAGTGTGTGTGTGTGTGTCTCACACCAGATCAGGCAGGGTGTGAATTTTAGAAGTGTGACTGATTAGGAAACATCATAATTGCATTGCATTTCCTGCTGAGATTCTCTTTTTTGTTGCACTTCATTCGCCATTCAACGCACAGTCTAGACCACACTAATTGAGTGTCTTTGCTGTTGATTCAGACTATTAACCATCTGTGCCTCTTCCTCTCTCTCCTTCTCTGCCCTTCCTCTCATCCCTCTTTCCACATCCCATCCACCTCTTTTCTCCCTGTCTGTCTTTTCTCTGCAGGAGTTTGGAGGATAAGTAGGATGCTGAGTATCTTTCCTCCTGGAAACTGTTCTCCACCCAGCTCTCCATGACCTGAGAGCGCCACCACAGCGGGAGAACGACACACCTGAGAGAGAGAGAGAGAGAGAGAGAGAGAGAGAGAGAGAGGAAGAGGAGGGCAGAAGGCCGGGAAGGGAAGAAAGGACATACTTTTTTTTTGTTGTTGTTGATTGTTTTCCCTTTCTGAAATGGCGGCGACAGAGGCCAACGCGGCGCCGGTGGTCCAGGAAGATGGGAAAACCCCGGAAAACAAGCCGACGGAGGGAGAACAACCGGCTAAAAATGCCAACGCGAACTCAGAGACTGTCAACAGTGAGGTTGTGGATAACAAAGAGACTGTGAATAACGACACGGCGGCGGCGGCGGAGGCAGGAGCTGAGGAAGGAGAGGCAGCAGCAAACGAAGAGGCAGCACCTCCTCAGAGCTCAGAAAACGCCTCCTCTACTGAGCCCAAGACCTCGTTCCTTGACTCCTTCCTCAACAAGAGTGGCCTGGGGAAGGTGATGGGAGGAAGGAAGAAGAAAGAGCAGAGCACAGCTGCTGGAGGAGGAGAGGAGAACGCAGCTGAAGGAGGTGAGAAGGAGGGCGAGAAAGCGGGCGAGGAGGCCGCAGCAGCTGAGGGGGGAGCAGAGGGAGGTGCAGAAGGAGAAGCAGCGATAGAGAAAGCTCCAGAAAATGGAGAGAAGGAGGAGGAGAAGAAAGCAGAGAAGGGCAAACCTGCAGAGTCTAAATCCACAGTTCGAGATCTGATCAGGAAGCCGGTGGCGAGGATCTTCTCCCATCGCAGCACCGAGAAGAAGGACGGTGCCGCTGAACCCCAGAAACAAGTCAAGGTTCGGTCTAAGTCCCTGGACCGGCTGGAAGATCCTGAAGCACTTAACACCACTGCAGACTCCACCATAGAAGAGGGAGGAGCAGCAGGAGGAGCAGAAGGAGGCGGAGATGGAGAACAGAAAGCCTCGTCCTCCTCTGCAACTACCAAGCACATGAAGCGCTGGCACTCCTTCAAGAAGCTCATGGCTCAGAAGACGCACAAAAAGAGTGGAGGAGGGAGCGAGGATGGCAAGGAGGAGGGAGCGGATGGAGAAGGAGGTGGTGGAGACTCCTCTACGCTGGACTCCAAGGAGTCGGGGCAGAAGAGGTGGAAGCTGAAACGCTCCTGGACCTTCCAGGGTCTGAAGAGGGACCCATCTATCGTCGGCATCAGCGGCAAAGCCAAGGGCTCCGACAAAGACTCTTCTGACAATGCAAAGACAGAAGAGGCAGCGGGAGGAGCTGAGGGAGGAGAGGAGGCCAAGGTGGAGGGAGGAGCTGAGGAGGCCAAGACGGAGGGAGGGGAGGAGAAGGAGAAAGCTGAAGGAGGGGAGGAGGAGAAGGCAGCGACGGCGGGAGGAGGGACGGTGACGCAACATGCCAACGAGATCTGGACTTCCTTCAAGAAACGCGTCATCCCCAAGTCCAAACGCGCAAACACGGAGTGCGCCCCCAGCGGGGAGGAGGATGGAACTGCAGCTGCTGCCTCAGGTGAGAGTTCACACACTGACTGAAGCATGAACCTCAAACCTGAACCTTCAGCAGGTTTGTCCTGGTTAAACCAGAGTAATGATGACAAGGTGAGGTACGGTCATCACGCAAAGAGACTTTCACCTAAACTTCTCAGCTTATTTTAAATAACTCTTTGAAGGTGAAATCAGACAAAAACTACAAAGTCTTCAAAATAAAAACAGAGTTGAGTAGCTGAATCTTTTTTTTATCATCTCATTACACAACTACAGATTTAAACTTTTTTTATTTTTCAAGCTTTATTAGCGTGACTCTAAAGGTTCAATATTTCCAAAACAATTACAAATTTTACGTACAGAATTTTACATAATAACAATAGTAATAATTGAAGAAATAAAAAAAAAATTGAAACATAAAAGTGAAATCATTCATATTAAAATGGCAATACTTCAGTTGTATAAATATTCATAAAAAATACTTAAAATAGTACACGAATGTAATGGTGTGTTTGTGTTATCAGAACAAATAATCAAAAGAAAGAACAGGTCTTGGTTCAGTTTCCTTTGGTCGTCCTCAGCTCATGGCATGAATACATAAATCTAACTGCTTGTGTTGCACAGTTGGGCATCTCCCAGTTTTTCTATGTCTATTTTTGATTAAAATTTGAGATATATATTGGAAATAATTGGGACTCTTTCACTCTTTGACTCCAGATTTATCTTGTGCTCCTTTAGAAAGGATTCAATCTCATGTTAAAAAAAAAACCACAGCTGTCCATGTCAAGTTGGTGTCAATCGATTCCAATTTTTATCCCTGCAAAGTTCTGATTAAATGCAACAATTTATGTAAAAATTCGTTTTTAAATAGGCAGACATTCACATGTTCGAAAAAACCTTCCTTATGTAGTTGAGTCTAAAAGGTTTTTCAGACAGGAAGCTTTTTGTCCAGTATTGCAGTTCAGCAGGGTTCAACATGGACACCATTAAAACATTCAGGCTGGCGGCGTGTTGACGCTCTCACCGTGTCCGTCCCTGTTCAGGGAGCACAGACAGGAGTAAGTGGCTTGCTAACTCTGGGGGAGGTAATGTAATTGAACATTCTCCCAAATAAAATATTCAACATCTGATGTGAAATTCAAATCACACTGTAGCTTCAGTCAACAGTGAAGACTAAATTTAGCTTTCTTTCTGCCGCTGGCTGCCTGAAGAAACTCTTACGAAAATACAGAACCTTCGGCTCATTGTATTTTGTTTTTTCTGAGTCTCAGTGGAGGAAAACCAAATATTTATCAGCAGAGGAGATTGGATTGAACTCAATCAGATTTACCCTAAATTTTTACAACGAGCACAGCTCACCTTCGGATAGAAGAAAGTAAATAAGTTAAAAACATAAATTAGATGCTGAATTTGTACCAAAGTCTGCTGCATTGCAAATGGGATTGTTTAAAATCTGATTTCCACCTGGAGTGTTGCAATATCAAGTTTTCAAACCAAATTAATCAGTTTAGAAAAATTGAACCTCTTTTGCCTGAAAAGTCGGATAATTTTCTCAGAAACTGCCACATGGAGTCCAGAGTGAAGCTAAACGTAGCACAAGTATTGACTCAAAGTCATCAGGTGGTTACAAATAAACCCACAGGGATGATCAGCTGTTAGATCGTCATCCATTTCAGTTTAAGAAATGAATTGAGGCCCACCTATCAATTATATTTTCATCTAGTGGAATCAATCATTCTGCAGGAGGAAGTGCCATTTCTCTTACAGAGCTGACTTTTAGCCACATTCAGTGAAAATATTATAATCCATACAGAAGTTTTAATCCTGAACTGTTTTCTCTCCTCCAGGTGAGGAAGGAGCAGCAGAGGAGGGCAAAGATGGCAAGTCGGCCAAGGCCAAGCGCCCACATTTTGGCCGTGCAGTTTCCCTGAAGAACTTCATCATGCGAAAGGGCAAATCCACCAGTGTGGACCTGGGTGAGGGCGCCAAGGAGGAGGAGGAGGCCACGGAGGGAGGAGAAGCAGCAGAGGAAGGAGGTGCTGATGGTGAAGCTGCCACAGCGCCAGAGGAGACCAATGACAAAGATGCAGCAGCAGCAGCAGCAGGGGAGAAGACAGCGGAGAGCGGCGAGGAGGCGGCAAAGGAGGCGGAGAAGACGCCGGCCGAAGCTCCGGTGACCAACGGGGAGAACAGCTGCTCCAACGGCACGGCAGAGGAGCACGCCACACACAATCATCAGGAGGAGGAGAAGACAACGGGGGAAAGCCCCGTGAAGAAAACCAAGGAGGCAGGAGCAAAAGAGGAGGCCAACGCCAAGATCATCAACGCCACGGCAGCTGTGAACAGCGGTGAGTTAGAGCACGCCGACCGGGACTCTGATGAGCCACAAAACAGCAAAGATGGAGACACTAACAACAGACAAGAACAACAAGCAGCAGCACTAACAAATGATAGCAGTAAACAAACTAAAACCAGCTGCCCAGAGCCTGAGCTAGCATTAGCGGTTAGCGGGATGGAGGAAGAAGAGGAGGAGGGGGAGGGAGGGGAGGCTGGATCTCCACAAAATGGAGGTTGTCACGATGGCGCAGAGTCATGTGACCAGGGAGGGGGGGAGGAGGAGGATGAGGAGGAGGAGGAGATGAGGAAGAGGGATCTTCGAGATGCGGCGGTGGCCATCGTTCAAAACGTGATGTCAGCAGCAACTGACCAATTAGAGAGGGAGCTGTACGTCGACAACACTCTGAACGGGTGTTACGACGCCGACATTTGATACTAAGAAAACACACACACATGTAGAATAACACAAACACACAAGTATGCACAAGTTAGCACATGTATGTGGAAAAACATTTTTCATTCAAGTTGTCACTCGTACAAAAACACTTAATGTGTCAAATGTAAAGTCACACACATGAGCACAGGTTAGCACACCCACGTACACATAAACACACATGATAACGAAATAGTTCAACATTTTTGGTGGATTTGCAGCGTTAATCAAATGTGTGCTAAGAACAGAGCTGTGGTGTGGATGTGGTTAGCCTAGCTTAGCATAAAGACTGGAATCAGGGGGTGACAGCCATCTTGGCTCCGTCCAACCTTCAAAAACAAATTCCAGCACCTCCAAACCTCTTTTATTAGCACATTTGTTTCAAGTGGAGATAGCTGCTGATTTTTTTTCTGCATGATTGTTTTTTAGTCATTGTATTAGAGGAGAAATGAGTTTCATACAGCAAGATTTTTTTTAACAAAATAGGGTTTGAAGTAATGACATGTTCTGACTTAATGGTTAAGTCATTGCTAAACAATCACCAACTCAAAACAGACCTTCATCCACGGAGTTAGGTATGAAAATCCCTGCTGGTGATGCTTGACCTTCCCCTTGTTCCTCTCTGTCTTCATATCTCATCCGTAATGTGAGATGAAGTTCTGGTCTGTAAATCAGCTGAATGTTCATTTTCAGTCCAGTTGTGTTAGCTGATTGGCTGCTGGCCGCGGTGCAAACATCAACACTCTGTGCTCAAAACTTCTCTTCCAGTTAAACTGATAAGCTAACGGAGCTTCTGACTGCACTGCTGACTGAGCTAACAAGCTAACTGCAGTGTTTCACTATAGCAGAGGACACTGAGCAGCAGTCAAGGGTTTCATCCCATCATTTTAACGCTTTGTGCCCTAAAAACACTGGGTCCAGCTCCTCAAATTTAAAGAGCAGTTGATGTTACTAGTCTTCTATTACAGTAACATGAATTTGTTTGGCTTTCGGACTGTTAGCAGGAAAAGCCATGTGAATAATTGGACACTGGAAGATTGTGACTAATGTTTTTAATCTTACCTTCTTTAGCTTAAACAGTTAGCTCATTGATCAAGAAAATCAATGCCAGATTAACCAATAATGAGTATAAGTGTTGGTTGCAGCCCCACACAAAACTCCACAGTCAGTCAATAAAATGTTGTTCCTTGAGGAAAACTTAGTGTCGTAGCTGTATTTTTTAACTTTGAACAGAGTCTTTGTGCTAAGCTAAGCTAACCACATTCTCACAACAGCTCTGTGCGTAACACACACACTATCAAAACTGAAGAAGTATATTTCTCAAAATGAATAACTGTATATTTTATACACAGAAGAGTGAAGCCTCTGTATATCTCGTTAAATAGTGTTGAATTTGTTTGTGATTGCATGTCAAAAAAAATGCAGCAGTTATTCCTGAATCCCTTTAAAGAAAGTGTAGTTTAGTTTGTTAAATATGTGTTTGTTTACAAGTAGATAACCAGTAAGTTTATACCAGAAGAGAGAAAGAGAGATGGAGAAAAAGAAGAGTATCACTTTGATTTACAGACTGCTGATTTCATTTTAAAGTCAAGTTCATGCACAGCCAAACACTAAAACCATTTAACAGGGACTCAGGTGGTGAGTGGATTCCCAGGGCAGCTACGGTTGGAAGCTGACTGTCCATGAACTTGTCTAAAAATATAAATATCGGATAAACTGCTACATGACACACCTGTCACAACGCAAGCTAGCTAGTGCCCCTGCAGTCCTTTAAAAGGATGTTTGATCTCAGTTTTTATTTTACTTTTGATCTGTTACGAGCATCAGATATGAGTAGATTGAGATACACTGATGCAGATTGTTTTTTTGCATCCCTAGACAGTTATAAACTTTTTTGTTTATCTAGAAGCGTTTTTCTTTCTCTTTTTGTTTGCACTGTTTCACACGTTCCCACCTGGGAGCTGCTGCTGGACGCTGAACATCAGGAGGTGAAGTGCCTGTGAACCAGGAGGTGCTCTGCTCCCTCCTCCATTATTCATCGGTCCAGCCTCGTCTCCATTCAGCTGCAGTGTGAGGCTCGGTGTCCAGCAAGCAGCTCGCTTTGATCTCGTACAGCACAACAGATGTTTGTGGAGAGAAATGTGGCGGCTGCTGCTGCTGCCTCGCGATTTACTGGAAGCCTCTTTGAGCTCAAACTGTTTGGCTTAAATTAAACTCTGTTTAACACTTAGTGTTTGGCTCACTGAGGGCTGAAACTGTGCCAGACAGTTCGCTTTGTTGCAGCAACTTTTTACCTTAAATAACACACAATATGAGCTGAGAAGCACAAAACAGACACCATCAATCGTCCATTAAAAAATTACATACTCTTACTTGTGTTAGCTGAGTCTGGGATGCTAGCTAGCTATGGGAGGAGCTTTCCACTATGATTACAGCGTCAGTGGTGTCATGATTAAAAATATGTTGTGGATACACTGTAAACAGTGTGTACTTCACCTTTGTGTTTAATGTTTTATCCTCATAACCACCACCACAGAAGAAAAGCACAAAAAGCTTCATGTGATTCTGTGAAACTGGAGCCCTCTTGTGTTTTTTAGCATGCTAACATGCAGTGAGTGCAGCGCTGTGCAACTCACCTGCGTTTAGGCAGCTCAAGACTTTATCACCGAAGTTACGGCTGAAAAACGAAAGAAAACATACTTATAATATAAAGATGCTGCTGATGTAGGCAGCTTATTGAATAAAACAGGTGTGTATTTTCTGTTTTCATGTCAAACTTTGACTTTATTTTCTCATTCCGTCTGTTACAAGCTATTACTAATAGATCCTTTTACAAATTATTTTGGATGCAAATATTTATGAATAAGGATTCATCTAGTTTTTCCCCTCTGATTGTTCTCCCTCTGCAAATCTTCCAACCAATCCTGAGAGCTGTTACAGAAACAATAATGTAAACTGAAGCTGTTCGTTCATGTCAGAATAGTAAGGTCATGTTTTAATCGGACTGGAAACGTTTACTTTCTTTCTTGTTGTCTTCCACATCAATACTGAGCAAATCCAAGCTGCAGTGACACATAATGATAATAATCTCATAAAAACTTAATTTAAAATTCACTCATATTCACAGAACAGCATACAAGTGACCTAAAAATGCTTAAATGTAGCATGTGTACATGTTTAATTTGGAGTAAAATTCATACACTGAAATTTTTAAACTAGTGGAATAAAAACAAATCACTAATACTGATGATGTAGGTTTCATCCTTGGTCTTTTCCCAAGACCAATGCACAGTTAATAACAGCTTATGTTAATGACAAAAAAGACGACAAGTAAGAAGAGTGTAGGTGTGTGAACCACCGAAAGCCTGCTGACCCCTGACCTTTGTGCCGTGGCCTCCCTCCTCGATCCTCGAGCCGCCGCACCACGCCTCGCCTCACCTCGCCACGCCGCTCTGCGCGACGTTGGCAGCCGCCTGCTAGCTCAAACTAGCTGTGGCTTTGATAGTTAGCTCTCTGTTTGCCGTGGAAGAGAAAAGCTGGTTTAGCAGACATCAATAGAGTTGAGTCCATCAACGGATTAGCAGCCAAAATCAAAGTGTCACAGAGCCTCTTCAACAAGCCAGATTAACCAGCCGTCTCACTCTCTGTGCTGTCTCACTGCCGGGGGTGGGGGGGAAGCAGACAGACAGACAGACAGATGACAGAGCAGACGGCGGTCAGGTTATTTGATTCAGGTTACGAGTCTGAGAGCTCTGAGCACAAAGGACAGTCAAAGAAATGAAGGACAGACAGGCAGGAAGACAGACTGCTGGTTTTCATGTGATCCTCCATTTTAATGTGAAAAAACACCTTTTCATGTTTTTCTCATGAAACTGTCGTGTTGTTTGCTTTTGTGTGCGTCCTTAACAAGAATAACAGAAACTAACCCAACACCAGACAAACATCTGTTTCTAAACCACTAAACACACATACAACATATAACCCTTTTTAAATGACTGTTTATTATTATTATTTATTATCTCCTTTTTCAAAGTCCTATTTTTTAATACATTTTTTCAATCTCTTTTGTTATCATTTACCAGACAAAAAGGCGGGAAACGTGTGAGGCCACACAAAGAGGATTAAAACTGCCCGGGATTCGCTGAGCAAGGAGCTCTGAGCCCCGCCCCCTCCCAACTCCTCCTCCTCCTCCTCCTCCTCCTCCTCCTCCTCCTCCTCTTCTCTCCCTTCATCCCTCCTCCTCCCGAATAAATGGAGTAATCACGTGTTAACAGATCACCATGGTGAGAAAGAGAGAGAGAGAGAGAGAGAGAGAATGAAAAAATGATGCAATTCCTGTAGGTGAGAAGTGAAAAATTAATAATCACTCAGAAAGCAATAATTCAACCCCCCCAACCCTCATCCACCCATCCCTTCATCCCTTCATCCATCCATCCATCCATCCATCCCCTCCGTCCGGTCCGTGCATAACATACAAACATGTACATCCAGTGTTTTTATTTTTTTCTTTGCTTGTCTGTGAGATTTTATATTGTCTACGAGAGAAAAAAGAAAAATGCAGAAATGTAAAAAAATGTAAAATCGAGACATTCCACCCCCCCTTCCTCCTTTTACCCCCCCCACCCCCCACCCCCCCACCCCCCCACCCTCCTCGCCGCCCTATTTTTCCTCCTCGTCGAGCCACTTAACTCTGCTCTCTGTCTCTACCGACTCCTGATTGGTGGATTGAAAGAACAAAAAAAAGAAAAAGATGAAAAAAAAAGACTGTTAGTTTTATATTGACGGCCATTTTTGGTTTGTAGACCCCCCCCCACCCCTCACCCCCCTCCCTCAGTGACCCCTGGCCCCCTCCCTCCATGTCCCGTAGATATTTGACAGTACAGCAGGACCATGTTGCTACAGTATGTAAACTGCCCTGAGGACTGCCACCTCCCAACCAACACTGTAACGTCTTCAGCTCTGTGTGTTAATGTTTTTAGACTGTTATATTGTGTACATTAATTACGAAAAAAAAAGAAAAGCCACCATCGAAATATTGAAGTCAAAATGTTTTTTGTTTTTTTTTCTTTTCTCCTGTTTTTGGTTTCGATTCTCTTTTTTTCTTTCTTGTTTTATTTTCTAAAAACACATCTTCTCACTGTTACTGCAGTCTGACGATATGCTGTAATTAAAAAAATAATAATAATAATAATGATGATGATGATGATGTTTTGTTGGTCCAAGTTTTCACATGTCCGCTAGCAAATTGTCAAGAAAAAAATAGTACAATAAAGACTAAAATCTAACAACTAAACTGCAAGTCATTGTGGGGTTTTTCTATTTTTATCTGGATGATTGAAGTGTCGTGTGCAGGCGGGGGGGTGGGGTGGGGGGTTGAGGGGGCGGGGCAGAGCATCATGCTGGCACATCATTGGATGCTCATTAATCTGTGTATTGATAATCTCATCCTTTTACGTAATGGACGGAATAATACGAGATTTCTTTGTATTAAAGTGGATCTGTGTGTATTATCTGGCAGCAGCCTGCTGCTGTTTCAGGTTCGCCTGTCCGTGACGCCAACAGCGTCTCTTCACACCACATTACTGTTTCACATGTTTTCGGTCACAAATGACCACCGATGAAACGAGATCAAGGCGAGCTCAATGACATGCTGAACTCTGGATCTGTGGCTGTTCTTCATGGTTTCATTTGTTCCGGTGAAGGGAAATTATAACATTAAAGAACACAGAGATATTTCAGTCCATCGACTCCCAACTTGGGTCTCATGTGATCTCAAAGGATCTCTGGAAAATCTGAGGGTTTATTTGATTAAAAACATAAGAAGAAATGAGACAAACACACCCATAAATAAAACAGGAACTGACGTAAAAGTCGTCTATAATACTCCATAACGAGTAAAAGTTTGATATAAAAAATGTAAATGGAATAAAAGTTAGAAAAAAGGGTGTTTTAAGTAATAAATATAAAATGAAAATTGATTCATTCATAATGTGAAGTTTGGACAACACCGACTAAAAAAGACGCCTGAAAAGAGAAAATGGAAGCGAAAAGCTGAAATACAAAGGAAGATGTTTTCTTTCATGGAGGAAAAATGAAACATGAAGTTCTTCAGAAAACATCTTAAGAACATGCTTTTGTTTTTTCTGTTTCCAGTTTCTCTTCACACGTCCACACGAAACACAATTTTTCACCATTTCAAACAAACAAAAAAAAAGCAGATTTTATTCATCTCAGCTTCTTCGTCGGAGCTGCGTGGGTTCTTCTTCTTCTGGAAAGTGTTGAAGAAAGAAAATCATTTGAAGAAGAGCCGGTCCAAGGCTTCAATGAACTGCTTCATATCTGTAAATTCAGCAGCATCTTCCCACAGTTTCCTGTAATGTAACAGGTACATGCAGACTAACACTGTATAAGCAGCACCTTATAAACACAGAATAAACAGTTTAGACACCTGTGGCCAAGTTTTCAGGTGAAAACAGAAATATTAAAGGTAAATATAATGTCTTCCAAATGAAATGCATAATTTCTGCAGAGGACGTCTGCTATTCAGAGCTGTTTGAAGTATTTGCTGTCAGATCTCAGGTGATATTTGAGCCAAAGCGTCGTAACAGAGATCATGTCGGTGTGGAAGCTTCTTGTCAAAGTGTCTTGAAACCTGAAACTGAACCTGCTCGTTCGTGAAGGTTTCTGATGCTTCATTCAGGTCAAATCTAAATGCAGCAGGTGAAAAATCTGACTCATCAAGAAAGCTCAGTGTTTCTGTTTGAACGGGAAATCCAAAAAAGTGCAAGTGTGCAGAACGGCTTCATAATGACCTGAAGTGTTTCTGTTTAGCTTAGTTTTTGTAGAAATTGTTTGAAACTTTTAAAAAAGAGCAAACTATTTGAAAATTAGTGTGAAATAAGAAAACTGTTTTTTTTTTAAATCTTGCATTCGTAATCTTGAAGCCCTTTTGTTCATCAGTAACCTTTGGTCACTTTGTTCAGATTTAAACCTGCACTTTTAGTTTGTAGAAGTGCACATAAAGCTGAAAAGAAATAAAGCACTCACTCTTTATAATGTATTTAACTCAAAAATAAAATCAACTAGGCCCATTTTCTTAGTTCTTATTCTGATTTTGGTAAAAATAAAAAATCCAAATGTCATCTGTCTTCAAAACCTCAAAACTTCTGCTGTCAGCGTCCCTCAGAGGGTCCACGGACCACACATTGAGGCACACAGCAGCAGTAATAACACATGTCCCACCGTCTGTAAAGTGCGTGGTGACGATAATTCCCTACTGTCGGTTGAAATCGGCAGCATACTGTCTTGCTGTCGGGCCAAATCTCTGGGATTATGTTATTACAGCCGTAATGCCAGAGTACAGTAGCTGCAGGCACACACACACACACACACACACACACACACACACACACACACACACACACACACACACACACACACACTAAAAAACAAACACACACACACACACACACAAACAAACAAACACACAAAAACAGAGAGAAAGAGAGAGGGGTGGGGAGAG
>JAQMCX010000055.1:7148418-7152629 GCA_029814765.1 Acanthurus leucopareius | reverse complement strand
CAGATGCAACAAGCAAAACCTTTTTTTATTTTTCAATTTCCTGGTCAGTTTAAATGTTTTGTGTCATTTTTCAGAACAACAAAAAATTTCACGTGTTGTTTGAGCGGAAAAGTTCAAACTATTTGTGTGTGTGTGTGTGTTTTGTGCGCAGGCTTTCCTCTGAACGACCAGCTCTGCAACCTGATTTACCGTCGCTATAGCGATGAGCACGGCGACATGGACTTTGATAACTTCATCGGCTGCATGGTGCGGCTGAACGCCATGTGCGGTGAGTGTTTCTCTCCTTTTACTCTTTTTTACTCGCTGATGCAGGAAAACACAGCCGACTCTTCTCCTTCTCACTTTTTATTTTTTAAATCCCCCAAATTTGAGGTTTTCCTTTTCTTTCTTTTTCTCTGTTACTGTTTCTACTGACGTGAGTGAAGATTCATGTTTTCACAGGTTTACATTTGGACCAAATGATGTTCCAGATGTGTCATTTGTGTGTTTTTATACACATTTTTATACAAAGTTCAACCTGAAATATTTCTTTTAATCCTCCAAGATTATTTGAAATAAATATTGATAATTTGCTCTGATGCAAACACAGAGTTCTCCAGCTGTTTCCCTGCAAACATGAAGGATGTCTGAGGCGCAATAAATGAATAAATCTCTTTCTGCATCATCTAGTCTACATCGTATGAACTTGCAGTTCGTCCTCTTGGTGCTTTTTATCCGTTCAGCAATAAAATATAAAAATCTTTTCATATAAACATCAAGTTCGGGGATTTAATCCGTCCAGTGACGACATCAGTTGTGACAAAGTGTTTTATTCTCCTGAAAATGTGCAACATTCAGATTTAACCTTTAAGTATCAATGTGAGTGAACTTTGTGTGTGTGTGTGTGTGTGTGTGTGTGTGTGTGTGTGTGTGTGCGTGTGTGTGTGTGTGTGTGTGTTGCAGGTGCCTTCAATACTCTGGATAAGGACCGCAGCGGCTCCATCGAACTGGACATCAAGGAGGTAAAACACAGTTCGGTTAAATGTTGAAATATAAAAGTGACTCAAACGCACCAAAACCCTCAAACGCACCAAAACCCTCAAACGCACCAAAACCCTCAAACGCACCAAAACCCTCAAACGCATCATGTGTCTTCTCTTCGTGTCTCAGTGGCTCCAGCTGACGATGTATTCATGAGGCGACGGAGAGAAGCTGCAGCTCCTCGACGTGAACGTTCGTCTCCTTCCACATGTTTGCTGACAGATGTGCCGTAGTGTCTCCATGGTAACGCGACCAAAATGCCAGAAGATTAAAGCTAAAGTCAAAAAGGGAATTAAAAAAAAAAACAAAAAAACAACTCGGACCAAAGTTGAGCTGTTGCACTGTCCTGCTGCTGCCAGGTGGCGGCGCCACAACGTCCCCATGTTACAGAGTTATATATTTGTTTATGTTTCAGAGCAAATGGAAAGAGGTTTTAATTTTTATTATCAGGCTGAAACTGTTTGAGAAATCGACACTAAATGTTTGAGAGAATAAAGTGACACAACTAACATTCAAGTGGTTTTTCTGTTTTTTTTTGTGAAAATTCCTTCTGATTTTCAGTTTTCATGCATGTTGGTTCATTTATCTCAGATCAGCTCTTTTCTTTTTATCACAAAATGAAGAAAATTACTAATGTTTTACTTTCACTGTTGCTGAAAAGAGCTGGGATCCGTTAAATGTTTGAAACTAAAAAATAAGGTTCATAAAGTTCAGAATGACGTCGGAGAAGAAAAGACAGAAAACATCTGAATTTATTTAAACATTTGACTGATTTATTTGCAGTGTACAAGCTTGTGCATTAACTTACACTATAAATGATTTAAAAACTTTTATTAGGAGGATATGAACTTAATATTTGTATCATATTGTGTGATTTTTAGTCTCTGGAGGCATTAAAAGAGTTTAAAATATTTCCTTCAACACGTCATCGTGCATTTAAGCTTCAATACGTTAAACCTTTAACTAAAGTTTGTGGACATTTGAGCCTTTTTGACAATGAAAATGTTATTTTATTCAGCCTTTATTAAACAGATCTTACTGAGACTAAAGGTGTGGGTGTTCAGGTGAGAACGGACACTAATAACAATGAGAGACCACCAACACAACATGCATCCAAATCAATTAAACTGCATTTGATGCGAAATCTGACCTGCAAGTTTTATTTCTAACGTTCTTCAGTCTGTTTATTTCAGATAAAAAATTAAACATTTCTTCTCTTTAAAGTGACCAAAAATCTGTGTATGTTATTTAGAAATTAGTTTAAATAGAGAATAAACACGATTTCTTGCTATTTTGATGTTTTGCACCATAATTCTCTTAGTTTACAGTTTAATATTAAGTTGACTTTCAAAATAAAAGAGCGACGTATTTTTTGTTGTGGAAAAATTTTACCTGAAACAAGAAAAAAATTACTTTTTAAAATTCCCATATTCCATTGGATGATTAATATTTTACTTTGACATCATGAGAGCGTCTCGCGCTCTGACGGTGCTTTGCGTGCGGTGCGGTGCGGTGCGGGGCGGGCGGGGCCGGTGTGGAGGCGGGGGGGGCGGTGCAGAGGAGAGGGGGCAAACAGTGATGCTGAGGAGGGACAACAGGTTTCAGACTGCGGGCGATTCAACGCGGAAACTCAGAGAGCGTGAAGAGGAGCCGATGAAAGGTGAGACGATGATTTTACGAACATTTAACGAACATTTGAGCGGATTTCATCCAAAAAACAAACATTTATTTAAAGTAAATCTGCGCCTGTTTTTGCGTTTCAGTTCACTTGAAAGTGATAATTCGATTAAAAAAAATAGTCCTCGTTAAAACGTCCTGAATTGTGAGGTGGATATTAACAGGAAGCAGCGAAATGTTACAATAAAACGTAATAATTCATACGAGAGCGTTAAATTTTTAATAAATATAGTTTATCAATTCATTAATCGCTTTATTCAGGACTCATATGATTATTGGTGCAAGCATGGAGGTTTGGTTCAGTTTTGTGTCCATCTGAACTCAACTGAGTGTGAGATTCACTCACTTATTGATCAAAATAATGAAAAAAATGATAATAAATAACATTTAAATGAGCTAAAAGCTTCAAATGAGGATCAGTTTTTTAAAGGATTAACAGTGAAGACAGGAGTGTGTGAAACAGCAGATCTGCCTTTCATCATGTGTGCGTGTACTCTGTGTGTGTTGAAGTTTTGTATTGAAACATTTGGATTTTTATTCAAATAAACACTGTTAATTATCAAAGTGAAGAAATGTAAAACAGATGGAAAATGTAGTTTTTCCCTCTCAGGTTCCTGAGTGGAGTTCAGGTAAGTTTGTGCTCAGGTGAGGTCAGAAAATGCAGCAGGTGGCAGGAAGGATTCAGTATTTGCTGTCTGCTGGTTCACACACCTGCAACACCACCTGAGTGATGACATGCTGAAGTTTTCCTCCCAAGATGGAGGGATGAATTAATGTTTGAAACACAGAAGAACTTTTCCTTTTTTAATGTCAGACTCACCTGTCAGCTCACTGAACCAGGTGAGTCTGATGGACGAGTCTGAGCTTCAGCATCTCTTCTGTCCAGACAGGAGAACAGCAGCTTTTGGTGCTGATGCTGAATCAAGTGAAACTTTGATTTTAACAGGAATAAGGAAGGAAAAAATTGTCAGACAGTTAAACTGGATTATTTTGCTGTAACTCAGTGTGAGTTCATCCAGTTATTCAACGTTTTGGCCACGAACGTTAACACATGAGGCCGCCGGTTGTGTTTATTTTGTACCGTAACCAGGAAATGAGGCAGGACTTTGATTCTTAAATAGAGATATTTCTATTTTGACACAAGTCAAACCATTCCTGGTGATTGTTTAGTGCCTTTTTTCTGCACTTTTGCTCAAAGAGGTTTTGTTGTTTTTGACGATAAAACATGCAAGAATGCGGATTAATACATTTAAATAAACTGTATCTGTCTTTACATGAATATAAGTGGAGATTACAGCACTGAAGTACGAGTGTACACTCTTCTTCCAAACACACTTAAGTGTTGTTGAACTGGACAAAAATTTGCAAGCAACTTCGTTAGTGCCTAAATGACTTTTTAAGTTATCAATCAAACTGATTTCTGTCTCGAAAAACAGATTAACTTTTCATTTGAGTCGGACAGAAAAACACCAAACATTTGCTTTCATGTCTTTATTTCATCTGGTCATTAAGAG
>JAQMCX010000055.1:7128418-7143418 GCA_029814765.1 Acanthurus leucopareius | reverse complement strand
ACTGACCTGGGCAAGTGCTGTGGCCTCTGCTCCTGTGATAAGTAGGTGGAGGTGTGTGTGTGTGTGCGAGTGTGTGTGTGTGTGTGTGTGTGACTGGTGTTCATTTATCTGAGGTAAGTTGTTGCCTGTCTCTTGTTCAGTGGACTTCATGTTGCACAGACGTGATGAAACTTTATTGAAAAAACACTGAGACAAATGTGTCAGAAAAACACTAGTTTTCATACTTTGTTCATTGGTTGCTTTTGTTTTCTTGCGTTGCCTGCTTGCTTGGTTGTTTTATGGATTTTTTTAATGTTTAGATGTCATTTTAAAACATGTTTGTCATCTCTAAATGCATAAATGAACTTGTACCCGCACTGGAAAGGTCCCAAATCGAGGACCAGCAGCTCCAGTTTGGGCTCAGCGTGGTTCTGCATCATGTTTATGAGGCTAAAACCCAGAAAAACGACTCTCATAAGGCCTCTTTCCCTCAGACTGAAGGCCTTTGAGGAGAGCGGGGCCTACAAGGCGGTTTGGGGCGGAGCCGCCGGTCAGGATGGCGTCGTTTCCAATCAGCCGCCGTCGTCTCGTGTTGTCGATGAGCGGGAGGTTATGATCATGAGCGGAGGATACATACGGAGGTAAGAGACAAAGCAGCAGCAATAAACCAGTTTATGAAGTGTGTTGTTGTAGGTTGTTTGGCTGCTGTGTGTGTGTGTGTGTGTGTGTGTGTGTGTGTTTGCTCTTCTTTAGAACAGACTGACGTGTAATAATCATCAGTCATTCAGGCAGCTGGCCAAACACAGGACATCACACACACACACACTTTGTTGGCTGTGTCTCAGGGTGACTAACGACGCCAAAGAGGACGAGATGGAGGAGAACCTGGCTCACGTCGGCAGCATCATCGGGAACCTGAAGTCCATGGCTCTGGACATGGGGAACGAGATCGACACGCAGAACGTCCAGATCGAACGCATACAGGGAAAGGTAAAACATCACCAAGCTGCATCAGATGACACCAAACATGACCAGAATTATTCTAGTTTAAGTCTTAAATGACTCATGAAAGGGAAGATTCGTTAGCAGACAAAGAAAGCTGGACGTTCAAGCCAGAAGTATCAACTAAAATGAGTGAAATATAGAAAAAAAATGTCCAATTCATCCATTTATTTATTATTTATTGACAGAACTAAATCATATAAACCACCATTCACCTGGATTTTAAATATCTGCAACCTTTCAGGCCCTTTTCTTGCTCTTAAAAGGGTTCTTGTCTTAGTTTTTATGTCATACTTTTGTTAAAATGGATCAGCAGTGGCTTCCTGCTGCTGATCGCTTTGCTCGAAGGCGGCAGGATCCCACAGTTTCATTTGATCGAGTGATTTCAGCTGCGTTTTTGTGATCTTTTTCAAACCGCATGGAGAGTTTCGACTGAGGATGGAAATGAGCGAGGCTTCGTTCAGGCTGGTGGTGCCTTTATGTTCAAAAAGAGGACGGAAGTCGACGTTTGTTTGTTTGTTTTTTGGCTGCTCCTGCCTTTTAATTTAAGCTTTTACTGAGACAGCGTCACTTCAGCGAAACAGAGCGATGAGAGGAGAACGTTCCTGCCTTCTTCTTCTTCTTCTTTTACTCCACAAACAAAACAGATAAACATCAGCAACAACAGCAGAAAGCACCATTTTTTATTGATGTTTTCTTTTCAGTGATGAGTTTTGTTGGTTGACTCTGTAAAATGTTGCAATATCTTACATTTGTTTTGTTTTTTTATCCACCATTAATGGATTTTAATACCTACAGCGTACATTTTATTTGATTATTCATCCAGAAAAACAAACTTTAAGAGTAAAACAACAGTTCTGCTCCTGAGATCTTTATTAACACTTCCTGTTTCTTATTTCTGTCTTCTCATCTCTGCAGGCTATTCTCAACGTTTCCCGCATCGACGCCGCAAACCAGAAAGCCAGTAACCTCATGAAACGATAGAAGCGGCGTTCCTCCATCACACTCTTTTTTTTCTACTTCATCCTTCTTCCATTAACTCTGCTTCTGCATGCTGTGCCAAAGTGTCGCCGCTGTCATTCTGTGCTTATGGGTCACATTTGAAGCAGTGCATTTTATCATCCGACCTTCTTGTAATATAATCGCTCTGATATTCTCACTTTCTCGTAGTGATTTAATAGGTGTTTATCATCTCTTATCTCATGTTTATAGTGTTGTTATTTATTCTGATAGGGAGTCATAATGTTGCTGTAACGCTGTTATATCATAGACATTTAAAAAGGTATCACTGGATCATCATAGCACTCTTTCTGTTGGGATTTCTCAGCGAGGCCTTTGTCACTTTGCATTTCACACTGCGTAGTTCACCCCGAGGTGGCCTCTGCGGTCACTCAGCAGAGATGTTAGCACACAGGAAGCTTTTATGATCCCTGTGGGGAAACTGGGTCACTGCAGCAGCTCCGTCACCACCACCAGCAGCAGCAGCAGAGAGCAGGATAAGATAAATGCATAAACCAAGAAAATATTACACAAAAAGGTAAATATGTGAAGGATAAAAGCGAAGAGTGGCAGCGTGGGCCGGGGGCGTACATCTTTAGACATCTAAAGACAGGAAGTGGCCTTTCTCCACCAACGGACAAAAAGGAGGAGAAGAAGAATCCTGTGTATTCAGAATATTTTAGCAAATTATTTAAGAATATATTGAACTTAATTAATAGAAATCAGTTTATTTCCTGATGTAAACATCACTGAGTACAACACACACACCCCTCCCCCCTTTTTTCAAGAGTCTAATGTTCCTCAGAGGGTGAAACACGTGCACGACGGTGCTCCCTCTGCAGGCGCAGGCGGGTATTGCCCAGAAGAAGGAAACACGTATTTGTCCCCACATGCGGATCTCTGGCGACACCAAGCGGACAAACATGGAACCTGCTCTTCATCGCCTCTCCATCTTCTTCATTCTGCATGTTGACATGAAATGGTGGTGAAATGAAGATGAGTTTGTGTTGATTTTTTGACTTTATTTCCTCCTTTGAAGGTGAATCTCACAGCATCAAGGTTTTTTTTTTGCTATTAAAAGATAGAAATCCCAACATTTGTTAAAAATTAAATGGAAGTATTTTGTGTTTTTTTGTGTTTGTGGTTTTATAAAAACAAACTACATGTTTTGATTTCCATCATGTGGAGATGTTGGTTCTCTGACCTTCTGTTGATGTTCTTGGCCTTCAAACTTGGTCTTGAGTAATTCATCGGACTGAGATCCAATATTCTGTCTGTAATTGTGTGGTTGTTAGTGTTTTAATAAAGTTCGTGACCTTTGCTGAGCTCTGCAGGCCTCCGTACTTGTCACGCATCATGGTTGAGATAACCACTGAGAATGGCGCAGCTAAAGAGCGTGTATTTTCGCGTTTGTTGCGATGAAACTATGCACGTTATGGATCATATTTGCGCATAATAATTCTGCGTTCATTGCGTTGAGGCTAATTGGGCCTAATTGTGTCAAGGCTGGGGGGCGGGGTCGTCTGAGGGGGGGTCACAGCATCATGAGGAGGTTTGCTCATCAGCTTTTTGGGAAGAAAAACCTAAAATATGAGTTAATTGTGCAAAAATTCGTGAGTTTTGTGTGGGATGTTCTTGTTAATGGGGCTGATTGGTGCGCACTGTGTGTGGGGCAGCTGGGGGCGCGCGGAGGCCTCCGAACGTTGCGCGTTCAAGGGAGGGAAAAAAAATCTCGTCTCGCGCTGCGGAGTCTGCGCAGTTCGCTTGTTCTCGTCACTCCGAACTTTCGGGAGAAACACACGGAGGAAGGAGGGGAAGGAGGGAGAGAGCTGCGCCATTTTTCCTGGTAACTATCTCCTGCATTAGTGGCTCTTAATCACCACGTCGCGTTTAAAGCGTTATTTCAGACCCGCACGCGTGACAGTTCAGCGATGAACGTCACGCAAAAACCACAATGCGATAAAAAAGAGCGTAGCACCGAAGCTAGCAGGCATCTCCTCCTCTTTTTACACCCACCGATGGTCGCGCAGATGTGCGGCGCAGAGAACCGGTTCACTAAAACGATACGGTGTTTTGTTAGCGTGCGTTTCAGCATCCACGATAGATCCACATGTCGGTGAATAAATACGCAATTAAGTCGCGTTTCCCGTGTTAACGTAGTGGCGTTTCAGCGCTACGTAGATGACAGACATGGCGGAGTCGGTGTGTCAGCCGCGAGGCACGAGCAGCAGGGGAAGAGGCAGGCACGAGCTCAACAAAGACACAAGCAGGTCGCAGCTGATTGGCTCAGACGGACCACGTGGGCAGAGCAAACGAAACGTTATTTTAAATCGTTTTATACTAAGAAGTTGTTCTCGACGATCAGTTTATTCACGTTTGCGCTAAATTATTGATCATTTTAACAGAATAAACAGACATTTGATGATAAATACACACTTTATTACACTAGTAGATAACAGTCACACAACCACACAAATTAATAAGAAAAAAGGAAAAACACACACAAGTAAATTCAGCTAGTTAAACACAATTTATTGTTAATACTGTTAAAAATATAATAGGGCCATTGTCATAAAATGATATAAGAATACAAAATACAACACCTTTTTTTACATGAAGTCTTTCCTCACAAAATGGGGAAAAAAGAAAAAATCAGGTAGTAATCTGACTAAGATGGACATCTGATCACAGTACAACAAAATATTATTTATGTCAGGGTGCAATTTTTAATCAAGGCCTTTTTTTGTTACACGATTCAACCAGAAGGAGGCAGTGTAGGGACACGACCAAGAAAAACAAGATGTTCTTGATCTACGCTCGTGAAAACCACACCAGTCCAACCCTGCAGAGGTTTGTCGGACATATGTGTATTTTTAGTTTTCTTTTCTTTTCCCTTCCTTTTCCGTTTCCTTTTCTTAATTATTTCCACAGATCAGTCTTTATGTTCTTCTTTTCAGATTTTCCACCAAGGTCATTGCGTTCTTTCTCCTCTCTGGTGATTTTAAGGCCGTCAGACTACTTTTTGAGCTCTTTTGGATTAAATGTGCAGTTGTGGTGTTACGATAACATGTAAAAGACTCTTGGGACTCGTGCACAGAGTGTCTGAGTGTGAGTGTGCAGCTGAAAAGAAGCAGCAACGTTGTACCTGTCATTCACACCTGTATCAACCTTTATTTAACTGGAATCATCTGTGATTTTTAAAATGCTTTCAATTAACATGGAAGTCCCTACAGGCGATACTTGTATTGTCTGAATTTGTTATCATATAAAGTTTGAAGACTGAGTAAATGACTTGTGACGCCATTAACTGAGCTGTAGGGACAGTCAGAGTTGGGTTGAACAGGTGCGTCTGTTACCTGTGTAGTTGTCTAATTATCCTGGTTTTAAAAAAAATCAGTCTCAGAATTTTGTTTTCGGAAACTGTTTTATAGCGCCACCAAGTGTCAAACAGGAGGATCCACATGGCAGAAACCATCATGTTTATTTTTAAAATATATTTAAACTTTACATTCCTAGCTGAAACTGTTACTTTCATAAACAGTCCAAATAAAAAGACGTAAAACTGATTTCAGGAAGCTCTTTCTCTTCTGTTCCAGGCTCTCTGCAGTCAGACTGGAGTCTGAAGTCCAGACTGGCAGGTAGACCAGGACCAGACAGTCCTGAAGGGAAGTGAAGGAGGACTCAGTACCAAACTGAGTTGTCGTGGGCTGACAGAAGAGAAGGTGCAGACATGTCGGCCCCATGGCGTGAAGACGATGAAGAATTTAGGGCAGGAGGAGCGAGAGGAGCCTTAAAGGCCAAACCCCGGTTCTCCTTCACGGAGGTCAAACTGCTGCTGGAAGCTGTGAAGAGGAACAGATACATCATCCTCAGTGAGTCAGAAAGGCTTTTAAATGATCATCTTTATTCCCTTTGTTTGCCGGGTTCAATGTAAACGTGCTCCTCGTACTTCCAAGATCAAGAATCTAGTTGCCCAAAGTGAGTTTTTGCCCTTAGATCCATACAGCTTGTGTTATTATTGGTGTAAATTAAATAACAAAGACCAGAGTTAACTGCAGGAACTAAACAACCATCTTTTTTATCAGCCCTGCTCTCAAACTTGCAGTAAAAATGCCGTTCATAGTCAGAATGTCGACCTCCTGTTTAGAGGAAAAGTGATGTGTTTGCTTGTGCTTGAGCTCACAAACGTCTTTACTCGCCACCACTTTCTTGCAGGTGGTCATGAGTTCTGCAAAAGGAAGCAAAAGGGCCTTATCTGCTCTTATGAGAGCTTCAGAAATGTGATATGTTCAGTTCTTTTGCACTACTTGCCCATTATGCCTATTTGCAAATGCAGATGAGTGTTTTTTACTCTCCTTGTAGATTTTCTTTTTCATTTGCCTCCTTGAACAAGTCATTTCCTGCTGAAAAGCTGAAAGGAGTGTTACACAAAATGTTTTTCTCAGAGCACCATCATGTCAGCTTTGGACAGGAAATGACTGTGGCTCTGACAGCAGCAAAGTGAATCTCACTAATGTAAACAAACGTCTTCGATGGTGGTGAACAGACGCTCATGTATTGTGGTCAGTGTTTGCTGTTGGTTGTGCTGTCATGGAAACTTCAGGTACAGCTGTGGAAAGAGTATGATGTCTGATTTCTGTTTCACCAGTCAAGTTTCACTGCTTTTATCCTCGCAGGAAAGTTTAACCAAGGCGTGTCGGCTGAAACCAAGAAACAGACGTGGGCTGAAATCACGAATCAGATCAACGGACTCGGGGAGAATCACAGAGAGGTTTGTTGTTTTCATGACGGTGATGCTCATTGTGTTGTGTTTTGCAGACTTTAAGCTGAGGAAAGGATGTTAGTCATCTTGGGTTATTTTCTCGCAGGTGCGACAGATCATGAAAAAATGGGCGGACCTTAAATGTGATGGAAAACGACGCATTGTAGCCCTCAGAGGTCCAAACGGCGCCAACCTGAGGAAGAAGAACCTGGGCCCCGTGGAGAGGATGGTCCATAAGATACTGATGATGAGTCCCAGAGGAGGTGAGGAGGAGAGAGCGAGACCTTGTCTGTGAAGTCAGGTGATAAAAGTAAATTTACAGTGCAAAACAAAAAAGCTCCTACAAGAAAAGACTCTATATGGAGACAAATAAACAAACACCAAATGTATTTTTAGTTAAATAAATATCACAGTGTCTCTTCTTAAATAAATATTTGTATTTGCTGGTTCTTCAGATGGTGACAGTGATCTGGAGTTTGGAGAAGATGATGATTTTCCAAAACTTTACAACAAAGACCTTCAATCCAACCCTCCGTACTCCTACCTCAGTGTGACAGACAGCTCCTTCTCTTTACCAGGAGGATCCTCCTTCGACATTTCTCCTCTTTCCTCACCAGAGAAAGAACTTGGTGGTAAGAAGAGCTGAACAACTTTAAGAATAAAAAGAAAGATTTATAACTAAAAGAGCTGATAAAATATGAAACATTCATGACCAAGAAAGGACCTCAGTCCAGATCACATAGATCGCTCCTCAGAGTCTGATTTCCTACATTTTTTATTACAATTTAAATATATAACACATATTTGGTTGAACAGGTTGGTCAGGTTGTTTGCATGTACTCAGTTACTTCTAAAGAATCTTATTCAAGTCAAACATTCCTCAAATCAAAAACGTGGCAGTGATGTGAAGTTTCTGTGTTTTGCAGGCGATCCTTTCCACTCGTCCTCTGACTTTGACGTCGACTTGGCTGATGATGGAGGTAAGGATGTATTTTTTTGTTACATCCGGTCTACTGTTGGTTTCAGATTGCAGAAGAATATTAAACTGCACCGGATTATCTAAAATATACAGTTAAATTTATGTGTAATAAGCATATGTGATGGGTTTATCGGTGCCAGGAATGTATCAGATGTTAGATTTGTATAAAAGTTAGTGATATGTAATTTCTAAACCTTAAAAACATGATTTAGTTCTGCAATAACTAAATGGTGGTGATAAAGATATCATAGATAAGAAGTCATGGGGAGTAACAGTGTCAGTATCTTATGTATTTGAAAAAGATCCAATCAGAACCACACGGTGATAAAAACATAAAAAAATATGATCTGTGCATGCATCCTCACAAGAACTTTAAAATTAATTTCCTGAAAGCAAAAACAGAAAATGTCCACAGATGAGTGTTTGTAACATCTTCAGAGCGTTGTGTCCACACTGCGGCTTTGTGCTCGTCTGGGTTGTAAACAGGAAATCCGAGCGACTGATAGATGGTTGAGAAGATAAAACAGCCTGTTTTCAGACAGTTTAACTCGTTTCAGCCTCTTAAACATTTTTTTCATGCAGAATAAAACGTTTCCTGTGCTGCTGAGTGAAACACTGACATGTTTTGTGTCTCTTTGATCCTCCAGAACCTTCGATGGATTTTGACGACAATGAAGACTCCATGTTCTCCTGCTATTCCTCCTCTCTTCCTCCGCCCTCCTCCACCTCCCTGGACCCCCTGCCTGACAACGCTCTGCTGAGGGTCAAACCGCTGCACACTTATTCCAGAAACAACAACCAGAACCACACTAACTCCAAACCTCCACCTGGACCCTCCTCCTCCGTGGCCTCCACCTCCTCTGTTTTCCCATCAGGAACTAATGCGAACACCACCACCTCTTCTTCCTCTGCTGCGCCTCCCCCTCCGCAGCCCCCCACAACTTCCAACGTGACCTCCTCCTCCGTCCCTGCTCCCTCCTCCTCTTCTTCTTCCTCATTCGCTCCCTCTCCCGCCGCCTCCTCTAAATCTCTTGCAGCCAATGACTCTTCCTCCCACCCCGCACCCTCCACCTCCTCCATCCCACGACCTCCAGCTCCTCCCACTTCCTCTGCGGTTGCATCCTCCTCCTCTGCGGCTCCCACTGTGACGTCTTCCCCCTCCTCCTCCTCCTTCTCAGTCCTCCCACCCAATCGTCCCTCCACCTCGGGCTCGGACCCACCTGACCCCCTCCCAGTGGGGGCGTCGTCCCGCAGGGCTCATGACCACGTGTCCCAAATCGCCTCTCAGAGTCTCCAGCAGCAGCGAGCCAGCAGGATGCTCCTGACCTCCGTGTCTCAGTCCCTGGAGGTGTTGGCTCAGTCCGTCCAGCTGCTGGTGGAGAGCCAGCAGGAGTTTGTGCAGGAGTCCCTGCTGCTGCAGAGGGAGACGGTGGACATCCTGAGGGATTTCTCCAACACTGCACTGACTATGCTGAGAGAGAAAGCAAACAGTGAACACATAGCTACTATTCATCATCTTCCTACCCCACGCTTCTGAACGACGGAGATGAACAGCTGCTGAGTTGTTTTGTTTGTCTTTTAAAGAGACAATAAGGGCAGAATGGGAAGTAACCACGAGCCAGGTGCAGGTGAATTATGGCGGTGGGGGAAGATTAGAGGCAACCGACCTTCATGTGGAGTCGTTCTGATCCATCTCGTTGGTAAAAACCATAAAAGAGACGTGATATTTATATTTACTAGCCTCTCTGGCTGTTGGACGGTGAAGTTGCTCTTCATTCCTGAACAGGAGATGAAGTGTTTGCCTGCAGGCTCAGAGAGGTTCAGACACATGCAGTTTTCAGTTTGTCCTGTGAAACAAGAGATTTGCAAATACATGGTACCTTCTTTTAAAAAACAGTCTGTGTTTTCATGTGTCTGATGATCACATAGTGGTGAGACATGAGGCTGTCTTGCATCACCTGGCTGGCAGAGGTGCACTGATGGATGCTGCCGTAGAAACAAATGAGCTTCTTCCTGAACCCTTTGACATCATGGAAAGTTAGTTACCCCGGTTGTTCTCATTCAGTTTGTGGACACTGAACTGATGATCCCCCCGGCTCATTGACAGCTCCTGATTGTTTGAGATATCACAAGGAGAGTCTGGAGAAGGTGTCGTACGTGGACTCACGCCTCTTTGGTCTCCAGAAAGTTGGCTGCTCTGTTCAGAACGAAGCTTCCCTTCTTCTTCTTCTTGGCTGTTTGATCAGCTTATTTCCTCAGAGGAGGGTTTGTGTTCACAGTGTAGCTGCTGCTCAGCAACAGCGAAGGCAGCAGAAACCTGGTGAAAGATGCTCTTTTCTATCACTCTTCCACTGCTGTTTTTCTTGGTCAGTGCCTGCAAACTCAACCTCGACCATTATGAAGAGCTAATCCTTTAAAGAAATCCGGTCTCAGAGTCTTTCTGCTGGCTGAAGTGTCCTAAGCATGGAGGGAACTTGGAGGCTGGCAGCTGTGAACCCAGCGGACGTCG
This sequence comes from Acanthurus leucopareius, assembly GCA_029814765.1. Classification (NCBI taxonomy): domain Eukaryota; kingdom Metazoa; phylum Chordata; class Actinopteri; order Acanthuriformes; family Acanthuridae; genus Acanthurus; species Acanthurus leucopareius. Next base: position 7,133,188 of record JAQMCX010000055.1, on the reverse strand, counting down.
TAGAGTCCAATAAATCTGTGAATGTGGTTCTGCTCAGCTTCCTCCTGAAGATAATCTCATGGAGAAGCTCTTCAGATTTCCTTTAGAGAAGTAAAAAGTAATAAAAAGGTTAAACTTGGTGTTGAAACTCTTCTGCTTGCTGAGATCTCGGCTGTGTGTCTGACACACGAGTGTCTGTGGAAATGCTTTGTTTTCCTCTGTTCATCGTCATGTATTAAGTCCATTAGATTTCTTTGTTTGTTTATTTTTAAATTGGATAGTTTTTTATTTAAAAATGTAAAAAGATAGAACTAAGAAAATAAAACAAGACAAATATATATAGCAAATTCTGGATTTATAACATTATGATGATTAAAAAAAACAACCAAAACAGCCACGAGTCAAGAAACGGTTCAGTTTCATGTCGATATTTTGGATGTTTGCAGCAGACTTGAATATGATGTTCTTCCGACACTTTTCTCTGGCCTCCTCTGTGCAAATCCAGCTCACAGCTTCATATTCTAACCTGCAGACCCATCCCTCCTGGAAAAACAGTTTCCTCTCTTGCAGTTGGCTGACTGACTGACTGACTGACTTGTAACTGTCTGCTGTTACACCGGGCTATGTGATGCTTCCTGAAGCCAAATCCTGATAATAAAGATTTTATTATTAAAAGAGAACAAAACTGCTTGAAGAATGTTTTCTGAAGAAAAAAATAAAGATTTTGTGAAATGTTATTTGTCTTCAGCAGGAACCAGTGACAGTTTGATAACAAATTAAAAAACCACCAGTTTATCTGTCAGGTCACTGAGTTAATGAGGCAAAATCTTTTTTTTAATATTAATCTGCACATTAACTTCTTTGGCTGACATGCACGTGACTATAAGGACGAGATCACATCCCAAACTGTCCTTAGCTCTCTAAAACTGACCTCACTTCACATGTGTTCATACTGATCAGGATACAAAGCACACACACACACACACACACACACACACTTTCTTATTTCATCAAATCATCTCATCATCTGCTTCCCAGTAAATTTAAGCACTTTTATCAGCATCTTCTTACAGTTCTGAAACCCGACTGCTAACAGATAACGTTGCTCAACACATAAATTCAGATAAACATCACTTCAGCATTAACTGAAGTCTTGAGTTTTATTTGACTTTCCTCTCAACAGGTACGATCACCTGTCCGCTGCAGTCCAGACTGTCAGCTTCTATGACTGCAGGTGCTTCGAATTTACATAAATAATGGGCTTAAAGTTGCTTTTTGTGATTGAAATATGATAAAATTTACTTACTACGGAAGCTATATATGAGTACATCCAACAGGAAACACTGGACAGATAATAACCTCATGAAGCTGAAGAGCTGATTAAGAGCTGGGTAGCTGATCTGTGGATGTACCAGCTCACAGGATGTTAATGTCACAACTATCTACAAACGCTGAAATTAAGCCATCGCAGCAAGCTCAGAGTCTTCAGACTAAGTATTTTTTAAGAGTTTGTTTTTTATAAATTAATGTCGAAACATGTCAGAGGCTGTAAATGTCCCTTTTTCCTTTTGGACCTGGTTCATATAAAAAAAGACTTAGAGGTAAAACTGCTGCATTCTTCCCTAAAAAAGAGGCAAAAAATAGGAGAAGACAAAGAAACAAGGTTGAATCCTTTTAATAATTATCTTGTGACCCTTCAGATTCGTCCACGGACCCTTTTTGAAGGTCAAAACTTCCGTTCTGACTCCAGATTCAGAGCTTGCTGTCGCTCAGAGCAGCTCACATAATCATTTGGACAGCTGACATGATTAATAATAATATAACAGCATTTTTGTTTAGGAAACTGACAAATGCCTCCTTGAATATTTGTTGTGTGTACAGTTTTGTCTAAATAGACATATTTTATTTTACTAAATGAATCCGAACCACATCAGAAAAAAGCTCATATTAAAGCTTTCTAACAGTAGAGACAAGTATGAAATAGTTTGAAACAAAAGGAGTTAAAAACAAAAAAAAGCCAGCAGAAATCTCCCCTGAGGGCCGGACGTGAGCGCTGACCTGATAAAGGGTTGATAAAGGGTTGATAAAGACCTGATACAGCAGACGACGACACACAGTGACACGTTCAGTCGACATGGACATCACAGTGCTGGTTGTGTTGCTCTGGAGCTCAGGTAGGAATCTGGTTTTTTACCTGGTTTTAACTGGTTTACTGGGTTTCTTCCCTGGAGACACTTGAAAGCTCACAGATGACCAGATAACTTTCATTCACTCGGGTTTTAAACTGGATGTTTTCTCTGATTCACTGTGCTGTTTGTGGTGATGTGTCATAAAACCTCTGAACACACAGACTGACAGTTTATAATATTCAGATTACATGAGAAATACATTAATACTGTACTGTAATCTCACTGTTGAGTAGTTACAGAATGGAGGCTATATAATGTGATTAATTAAAAATAAATATGTAAATTATCAGAAATAAAAACAATACAGATGACGGAAACATCATAAGTTGACACTGGATTATTTAAAAATGTCAAAGTACTAATTAGGCTAATTGTTGGTTATGTTTTAATCACAATAATGAGTTAACGCTTCCACATCTCAGTCCCTGTTTTGATATTATTTCATGATCATAGGTTAAAGGAATGTAAGTTCTTATACAGAAAAAACATTTTTATCGTTAATAAGTAAGTAAATTTTTCTGTGCACAGAAAAAGGACTTTGTTAAACACACGAAAGCTGTAAAATAATTTAACTGCATCCCTTGTTTTTAAGGAGACAATTTACACTTTCATGCAGCAGTTAAACATGACGTGCCTGCTGTGAAACCGGGACAATACACTAGGGGGCAGTGTTGCTGATTTCAGTCCGTCAGCTCCTCCTGAAAGAGAGGAAGTGGAAGAAAGAGGGACTTCCCAGGCACAAAAACACTGGAAGACATTATTTTACACTCAAAGCTTTGTTTTAATAACCAACATGAGAAAATATAAACCTTTTTTAAACTAAAAAGAACAAAGAAGAGCGAGTCGGTGGAGGACCGCATAGAGAGCTGTAGCTAACGAGTGTTAGCATAACATAACCGAGCAGTGTTACCGACAACGGAGCCAGACTGATTTACTGTGATATGGTTATATTTTGGTGAGTTATCCATTTACAAAAAGTAATTATTGCACACAAACAGCTTATAAAGGGACACATGTGGGGAGACGCACTAAGTTACTAGCTTGCAAGCATTAGCATTAGTGCTAACACGGTGCAAGGTTAGCATAACAACTAACACACACACAACGACTGATCATCATAGATGGCCTGTGTTTGCGTCAGTTATTTAGCTGATAAATTTAATCTGAAGGGTTTGAAGTGTGCGTGAAGGTGAGCGCAGGTGAACCCGACAGATCTTCTTTGATGCCTCGTCTTTAGGTTGTAATCTGTTCATGTTTTATTTTGGTGGCCACTTCACACCGGACTATAAAAGGTGAACATTGATAGTTGCAGAGCAGTTGGATCAGCAGCTTCTTTGGCAGGTTGAAAAAACATCCCTTTGCTGAGTGTTTTGTGCTTCTTGGCACCTTTTTTAGCTATAAAATCTCAGTTTTCCTCTTTATTTTTCTCCTCAGGGCTCTGGGCTGAAGACGCACTCAGTTCAACAGGTAAACGAGAAAAGATAAGAAATGGAAATACAAATGAGTGGAAGTGGAACATGGAGTGATTATTTTTCCGTCTCTGTTCAGCAGCGCCCGCTGACGTCAGGCTTGTGGGAGGAGCCAGTCATTGCGCCGGCAGCCTGGAGGAGAAACACCAGGGAGGCTGGAAAGCGGCGGTCAGACCGCTAAGTGACTTCAACATGACGTCGGCAGCTGCAGTGTGCAGACGGCTGAACTGTGGCTTTGTTGTTTCGTTACAAAGGACGCAAATTTTTGCACAGGACATTTCAAAATACGACTTCCTTTTTGAACCAGATGGACATTTTTTCAGTCTGGTGATCACCTGCTCAGGTAAGTGTTCTTAACTAAAACTCCTTCAGTCACTGTGGTGAAGGGAGATGACCCATGTGTGCACAGTATAAACCAGTATAAACCAGTATAAACCAGTAAAAACCAGGATGGGGCCTGCAATGATGTAATAAAGCACAACATATCGACATTTATGAGAAGCCTTTATTTACAAAAAACAAAAGAAGCTGAAAACTGAACCTTGTTGCTTTCAGTGTCTTTTATGGTAGAAATTATAAACGCAGTTAAACTTTATTTAAATTTCTGTGCTTAAGTTGAAAAGATAAATCTTAATGACTAAGTCGGGCGAACCTTGTTGTCAGAGTTGAACTTCGTCACATTTAGATGTAATCCTCTTCAGAAATCAACATGAACTCTTAGCAAAGGAAACAAGAAGCCAGCAGGGGTCTCCCACAACCCTTTGGTAGGTAGCTGCCAGGACGGGGGGGGGGCAGGAAACCAACCAGGAACATTCAGGTTGTGATCACCTTCACGTTCTGGTTGGTAGGACAGGCTTTTGTTCTTCGTTTAAAGCAAACAGGAATTCCAGCCTGTTCAAAATGAATTTTAGCTCCTTCACATAAAACTCTGCTTACATCCTGTTTTTTTACCCCACATAGTTACATTTTTTGCATTTTTTTAATTGTAGTTTTTGATTATTATTTAGAAGTTTTAATAGAATTGAAGAGAAATTAATTTAAAATTCAAGAAGCAGAACTCAGAAAGAAAAACAGGTTCGTCTCTTTTGGTTAGGTGTTATTTGATCTGTTGCACACCAGCTGTTTTCTCTCAC
>JAQMCX010000055.1:7107883-7123585 GCA_029814765.1 Acanthurus leucopareius | reverse complement strand
TAAAATTCAAGAAGCAGAACTCAGAAAGAAAAACAGGTTCGTCTCTTTTGGTTCGGTGTTATTTGATCTGTTGCACACCAGCTGTTTTCTCTCACCCTTTTCAGACTCTGTGAGGCTGGTTAATGGGACCAACCTGTGCTCAGGCAGACTGGAGGTGAAGTCCGACCAGCTGTGGTCCTCGGTGTGTGAAAATAACTTTGACCTGCAGGATGCAGAGGTGGTCTGCAGGGAACTCGGCTGTGGTTCTCCCTCAGTCTTCAAAGGTGGACTCTATGGAAAAGCAGAAGCTCCAGGTTGGATGAGGAGGTTGCAGTGTGAAGGTCATGAGTCTGCTCTCCTGGACTGTGACACCTCAGCTGGAAACACCTGCTCAGCCGAAAAAGCTGTAGGACTCACCTGCTCAGGTAGGAAATTAAAAAATGATATTTCTTAAAGTTGAAGTTGTGATTGCAACACGTTTGCCAGTAATTTGAGTTGGAATTTTATGTTTTTGTAAACAGCAGATAAGCTGCAATTTAATGTTTTTTTTAAAGTTTGAGAAAAATCCAACGTTTAATCAGAACAATATGACCTGAAGTAACACTGGAGAGGAAAGATTATTCCATATTTGCTGTTTAAAAATAGAAAACTGGCTGCGTGAAGGAGTCCGTCCCTGTAGGTCTGGTGGTTGACTGATGATCTGTCCAGGTGAACTCCTGAGGCCATTTTTGGTTCATTCCTGTTTTTATTCACACGTTTTTCTTTTCCACCCAGAGCCTGGTGATGTCAGGTTGGTGGCAGGAGGCAGCAGGTGTGGTGGCTCACTGGAGATCCGCGTGCTGGATGAATGGACTCCAGCAGACATGATGGACTGGAACCTCCGGTTGGCAGACGTGGTTTGTGGAAAGCTGCACTGTGGCTCTGCTGTTTCAACCAGAAGGGGATGGAGGGATCAATCAGCCGGATTCGTTTGGGATATCAAGTCTGACTGTGTAACATCATCTCTGAGGAAATGTGATATGAAACATAAATATACATCTACAAAACTAGAGATCACCTGCTCAGGTAACACCATTACAGATGTTTTCTGTTTGTCCTTGCAGTGTTTTTGAGTTGTTGCACATCTGTCAGGTGTTCGATAAATATTTAAATAGTCATTCTGAACAATATTCACATAAAACATAGAATGGGTGGTTTGTTATTTAATACTTTACAACTTCATCCCGACTGTGATCCTCCTCTGAAAACAGACTGAACATCTGGAGCTCAGTAAAATGTTCTAATGTTGATGTTCTTGTATCGCTTGGATTCAAGCTTCACCTTTCAGCACAAACATGTTATCACCTGTTGTCGTCATTACGAGGCTGCTGTGTCTTCAGCTCCACAGACTCCATCACCATCCAGATGTTCTGATGCTTTCTCTCACCCTTTTCAGACTCTGTGAGGCTGGTTAATGGGACCAACCTGTGTTCAGGCAGACTGGAGGTGAAGTCCGACCAGCTGTGGTCCTCAGTGTGTGAAGATGACTTTGACCTGCAGGATGCAGAGGTGGTCTGCAGGGAGCTCGGCTGTGGTTCTCCCTCAGTCTTCAAAGGTGGACTCTATGGAAAAGCAGAAGCTCCAGATTGGATGAGGAGGCTCCAGTGTGAAGGTCATGAGTCTGCTCTCCTGGACTGTAGAAGCTCAGGTTCGGCTAGAAACACCTGCTCGCTTGGTGGAGCTGTTGGACTCACCTGCTCAGGTAGATCTTCAGCTTTCTCTTTTATTTTGAGCCACTCTCCTTCTCCATCTAACCATCCTGTCTGCTCAGACCCTGATGATGTCAGGCTGGTGGGAGGAGCCAACCGTTGCAGCGGCAGACTGGAGCTGAAACATGGTGAAGAATGGAGATCGGTGGACACCATGATCTTCGGTTGGGACCTGAAGGTGACAGCTGTGATATGTCGGCTGCTGCACTGCGGCTCTTCAGTCTCAGCAGGGAAGAAGAAGGAATCCTCCAAACAATCCATGTGGTGGATCAGCTCTTCATGTGTTCTGTCGAAATCTACACTGAAGGAGTGTGTGACAACCAGAGACACACTCGGCGACTCAAACCTGGAGATCACCTGTTCAGGTAGCAGTGTAGTTTGTTTTTAGCCAAACATTAAACACATTAAAGCTGCATCGTTCATTTGTAAAGATTATGTATTTGCACTAAACATTTAATGTTCATAACAGATCTTATCTTCTGCAGTTTTGAAGTGTTTTGAAGCTCACGTATTTGTACTTCTGCTGGAGTGTAATTTTATACGCAGGATTTGACCTGATAACAGTATTTTCATACTTCAGTATTGATGCTTTTACTTTGTTAAAAGATCAGAGTTCCTCTTCCACAGACTCTGTGAGGCTGGTTAATGGGAAGAGTCTGTGTTCAGGCAGACTGGAGGTGAAGTCTGACCAGCTGTGGTCCTCAGTGTGTGAAGATGACTTTGACCTGCAGGATGCAGAGGTGGTCTGTAGGGAGCTCGGCTGTGGGGCTCCTTCACTCCTCCAGGGGGCGCTCTATGGGAAGGCAGAGGCTACAGTGTTGTCTATGGGACTCCAGTGTGAAGGCGATGAGTCTTCTCTCCTGGACTGCAGAAGGTTCGGCTCAGCTGGAAACACCTGCTCACCTTGCAAAGCTGTTGGACTCACCTGCTCAGGTAGGACAGGAGCTGCAGCTCAGGTTTGGCTCAGTAGCTTATTTCTTTTACTAATGATTTTCCCGCTTTTGTTCAGATGCGACCAGTGTCAGGTTGGTGGGAGGGAACAGCAGTTGTGCAGGAACGCTGGAGCTGCAGTTCCAGAGGGAGTGGAGACCAGTGGCTGACTGGGATTTTAAATGGGCTCTGCGGAACGCAGCAGCCGTTTGCAGACTGCTGGACTGTGGTTTTGCCATTTCAACCGAGGAGACGGATGATTCTAAAGACAGACCCGTGTGGTGGATCACGTCTTCCTGTTTCCTGTCAACGTCTGCACTGCTGGACTGTGTTTTACTGACGGATGAGGTGGAGCACTTCGTGGGCCTCGAAGTGATTTGCTCAGGTGATTTTTAACATCTGAAGTTTCTTTCTCAGTGACTGAATGAATTCTGCTTCCTGACGCTTGAATTTTAAATGCATGAAGGAGATCTTTGTTGTTTGTGATTACTGACAAATCTTGTTACAGTGGATCAGAAAGAAAGAAAGCAGTAACTCGACCTCTTTGATGAGGTTGGATAAATGACACTATTAACTTGTAAGTTCAGTTCTTTTGGCCCCATTTTGAAGGTGTGGATCCGGTTTGCAGTTTGCTCAAATCAGATTGTCTGTCTGTGTTGTGCTGCCTGTTGTGAGATGCACAGCTGGGATTTTCATTCACATGAGGCAGCAATAAGTGATTTGTTGGTATTTGGTCGAACTTGGATCCTTAATGTCGCACTGAGAATAAAAACACCACAGAGCCTCGACTGCTTCTGGTGCAGTGTCACTCTGCCGGCGTGTTTGGGATTTTGTCTGCAAAACTAGATAATAACATACTTTAAAATATATATATATATAAATTAAATTCTCTGCAAACAGGTGACGTGTTTAAGCCTTAAAAATTAAAGTGTGATTGATGATGGACTGATTGAAGCATGAAAATCAATAAAGCAGTTTCAATTTATACATCATATGTATGAATTCTCTGTAGCAGCAGGACAGTGATGACACCATCGATAAATCTGCAGCCTCGGATTTGAGAAGTCACTAAATTCACCGCACACACACACACACATCAGACTGCTCATTTATAACTCGTTATTCTGCCTGTTTACGCCGCAGACGCCGGATCGCTCCTCCTGATTGCTTCTGTTTCATTGCTTCTTTCCAATTCTTAGCAAAAGTGACGTTTCATGTTCCGTTATTGAAACGTATCACACTACAACGACTGCAGTCACATCAATAACTTTCTGATGGGACCATTTACAACGTGGGATACTGTCACATACAATCATACAGAAACTATTTTAGTGTTATTATTTCTATTATTGTAAAAAAACACCATCTTCTTTTTGTTTGCATATTTATATGCCAGTCTTTACTATAACGAGGCTCATCATCTCTGTGTTTATTCATCTGCTGGTTCAGCGAATCATCTCCTGTTTTGGTCACAGATGTCCTGGCTGAGCCGAACGTCCTCTTCTCTCCCTCCACTGACGGGGTTTCCAGGGCCGTGCAGCAGGGGTTTCAGGTGCTCAAAGGCTCCAGCTTCAGCGTCACATGCTCCATGGAGCCACAGTACGAAGGAGGTTCCTTCCAGCTCATCTTCACCGCCTCCGACTCAGCACAGAACTTCACCCTGCCAGCTGTCAATTACTCCGCCCACTTCCTGTTTCCTGCTGCAGACCACACCCACCAAGGAGACTACGCCTGTGTTTATCACATCCATGTTTTCTCCCAGAACTTCTCCTCTGAGAGCCAGCCTTTTCATCTCACCATCTCAGGTAACTTCGAAGAGAATCTGAATCAAACAGGGAAACGTGACGCAGTCAGCTGATCATTTCAGTCTGATGATGCATTGATCACTCTGTCCGCTTAAGTTCATACTGTTTCACTGCTATCAGTCTAACTGGTGTGTGATCTCCTGCACGCTGGGAGACTTTGCACCTCTGAGGATTTAATGCATGAAGTCTGTTTGATGCAAAGACTCAAATATGACAGAAATTTACAAAAAACAAATGCACCTAAATGCAGCCTTCATGTTACTTTCTGCTCCTACAAACTCAGTTTTACATTATTTAAATAAAATACTCAAATTATCGACCAAACTTTTTTAGTTTCATGAAACTTAAAGCAAGTTTACTTTTAATTTTAATGATTTCTGAAGATCAGATGTGATGTTTTTGATTCTATTCCAGCCTCTTTGACAGAACTGATCATCAGACTCGTCATCATCCTGCTCGCTATGATGTCACTTATCGCTGCCGTCTGCTTCCACTCTCAGGTACAACACACACCTGTATTCATAGGAAGAGTCGGTTAAATTATTTAATTAGCATGATGTATTTAATTAGATGAGACCAGTTATAAAAGCAATAACAAGATGTTTTTTTCTATTTATTTCTGTTGTGTCTTTTCAGGCCAGGGGGACAAACACCTCATGAAACACTATTTATGCTTAAGACCTTAAACACACCGCACAGCCTTTTCCTGATCTCTCTAACTATTGTCACTTTGTTCATTTCACTTCCACTACTGCTTTTTAATACTCCAATACAATAAATGTGTAGTACAACCTGTTATAAAGTATTATCGTAAGTGACTGCAGCTTTTCTTTGAGTTACACAGTATGAATTTTGAATAGTTTTATATGTTGTTGCAGCCTCTGTGCAATGACGCTCGTCTGCACTGAACTTGACTTAACAGCACCATCTGCTGGTTGTAGAGACACTGCAGCTGTGAAAAGACTAATAAATGCTAATAGTTAAAAACCTTTATCTGGTTTTGTTGGTATCACTGTGCAGTAACAGTTTTCTTGAGAGCAAAGATGTCAGTTGCGGTATTTTTGGTCTCCTTATTTTCCCCTTAAAGCACTGGGATCCTGAATACTTTGTTAGAATAGTCAGCATGTTTTAAATGCAGAAGAGGGAGATAAATCCATTATTTTGCAATGCCATTACATGCCACTGGGGGGCAGACACAAAAACATGAGGACTGCATTGAGAATGATGCATTCATGGTGCAGAAACTGGCAGGGTGAAGGTAAGATGGTTGAAGGTGAACATCCAGACGAGCAGATCAGCTCGCAAACATCCGTCAAATCAAAGCGAAGCTCCTCTGAATTCAGCGTTTCATCTCGTTCCTGTTGTCCACATCAAAGCCCTTAGTCTTGTCTGTCAGGCGTGCAGATCGAGCAGATTTTCCTGGAGGAGGATCAGTTCTGGGATCAAAGGAGCTAAAATGTGAATTTCACCCAAAAAATATGTAAATTGATAAGAATTTAAACCACTGCAAAAAGAAAAGCTAACTCGTACATTTTTTCTGTACATATTATAGTCTAATATTTAAGATACTGTGCTGGTGTTTCAAAATAAAAGTCTTCCTGTGGCTCATCAGACACAAACCTTAAAAACAGATAAAACCTTCAGGGATCCAACAGAATAAACAGAAGAGCCCTGCTGGTTCCAGGAATATTTTCATGCTTCTGCTGTTTGTGTTCAGTTTCTGGTGACTTTTACACTCAAAGAACAACTTCAGTGGTAAAGACTTAATAAGTGGGGTTTCTGAACCATTAAGGCCAAATTACAAACACTTGTTTTTGTCTCAGAGTCGCAGAAACAAGTGTTTCTTTTTAAATCTGCCACAATAAATGAAACTTGAATTAACTGGAGTGTGTGGGTGTTTTTTTTTTCTGCAGCAGCTTCATTAAGTCCTTATTCAGTGAGCGATAAACGCTGGATGGAAGAGTTTCTGCACTCAAACTGGAGTGATTCTTTTCACCGTGTCACCTCATGTGGTCAACAGTGAAAATCATAAAGTGTCGGGATGTTACAGACAGAAAGAGCAGCGAACAAACAGACAGAGGAACGCTGAATCATGTCACAGCAGCCATAACTGATTTCATGGTCACTTAAAGGCAGCGAAACAAGCTGTAAACACAACATCTCACACATTATCAGCATGTAAAGTTTTCATGGTGACAGAGTTTGCAGATACAAACAGCATTAAGTTTCATTTAGATCCTTGTTTTCGGCCTTGGAGGTCTGATATTCAGTCTCCTCTTTTCTCTGATTTGATCTCCATGAACTTCTTCTGTTTCACCATTTTTCTTACTGAAAACAGCTGCAGGAAACAAAAGAGAGTGAACCAAAAATCTGGATCTAACTTCTGGGTCATAAAACCAAAACAATGAGCCAAAAAACGCCAAACAGTTGCCTTGAAATCCTCTATGAATGAACCCTTTGCAGCACATAATACAGTTATTTGAGACTCTGTTGAAGTGCAATTCTGTTTCAATACTCATCTCTGACACACGACACATTCACACCGACACTCGTCACAGTTTCTAAACCTTGTTTGTCAACAGTTGTTTTCAGGTGAAGCTTCATTTAAATCTGAAAGTTTCCCAGACATGAAAAACGAGTCAATTCCTTTATAAAACATCAGAAATGCATGTGTCAAAGTGTAAAAACGAGCTTTTCTTCCTCCTGACACGCTGACACGATGGAGGTGTTTGTGAAGGCTGATGATGATGATGATGGTGATGTGCAGCCTGTCATCATTAAAGGTTCTCTGCTGTGTAATGGAAGCAGCAATTCCAGCAGTGTGACAGCGTTTACCGCCGTCTCACCGTGACACGGCAATTTCAGCTGCTGCGTTTAAAACTGACAATCACAATCAGACGTTGTTGTTTTTTTTTTGTTGTTGTTGTCAGCCCGCTGAGACACACCGGTGCAAATGAAGTGTCACAACACAAATCTGAGTTTGGATGTGAACATGATGAAATCTTTACATGCAGAGTGAGACCTCCATTATCTCTGACGCCCTGTTTTTTAAATGTCCTGTGGTCTGTTTGTGTGTCACATGCTCACCTGTGCAGTTTGAAAAGCAGGTACAGAGCTGAGCTGTGATCAGGCTTTAGTGGAAAACATGCTAAGGGTCAAATCTAAAGCCATTAACATGTTTTATCTGGTTTGTTTAATCATTTACAAACAGAAATTAGCATTTTTTAGCTTCCAAAGCTTCAAACAAACCAGGCAGAGCATCCTTCTTCAGTCAAGTTATCAGGACTGCCACTATTTTAAAAAATAAAATTAAAAAAATTAAAAATACAAAATAGGAAGCTGGTTGATTCGATCAAACTCTTCATCATTTCCAGCTTATTTTTCTGTGGAGGGAAAAGATGCAAAGTATCGTAAACAAACTTTGACCTCTTCCAAACAAACAGAAAGGTTTTACACACACCTTTTTTTTTTCCAAGAAAAATACCTTTTTATTTCATTATAAATCCACATAGTTATCTATGAAAGCATAAAATCCCCATTTTCGCATGTTGTTGTGTTTTTTTTTCTCCTTATAGTGGTCATTTGTTTCGTTATATTCAAAGTAAGTCATGGGTATCAAACCATCGAAGACTGTAAGGTGTATGTCACATACAAACACAGACACTGTCAAACGGCAAAGGGGGCGGGGTAAATGGGGGCGGGGCAAAAGGAGGAGGAGCAGGACAGCGCGAGTTCTGCTGGCCATCTTTTAAAACCGCGTAATAACATTTAACCATCTCGAGCGCCAGCTTCAATAACAGGAACACTTACGGTGAAGTTCACCACTGTTTCGAACAGTTCAGTCGCTTCTCAGAGTCAAACGTCAGAATTCACATTTTTCACCATCAAACGTCGAGTGAGACGTCTGTGCTTTGAAGCTCTGAACGAATCCTCGCTGGGATCCCAGACTTCCATTTTCAGGACACCAAGGTTGTTTTTTAAAATTTTTTTATACTCCAACACAGAGAGAACCGATCCACCATGAACGCAAACACACTGATTATTTCAACATTATCTAAGTCATTCAGAGCCAGAAGAGTTAGACTGGTAATACTGGAGAGAGTATACTATTCTGTGGTTCATGAAGATGAGAGAGAGAAGAAGAAGAAGAAGAAGAGAGAAGCAGAGAGAGAAGAAGAAGGAAAGGAGGGGAAGAGAGAAGACATGAAAACATAGGATTAAAGTGCCAGAGTTCACCGTTTAGTTTGACAGTTTGTTATTACTGATGCTTTGACACAAGACGCCGACGATGTGCTCGTATTCGCCATCCAAGGCCCAACATGGATTTTCTCTTTGACTGCGAAGAGTTGAACCGAAAGGTGTGCTTTGGGAAATCTTCATGTTCTCCCAACGTTGTATCAGTGCCGTCACAACACTGCAGTAATCCTTTGGCATGTGACTGTATGCTGGAGAAAGAGAGGAGCAATGCCACCGACCGTCGACGAACCACAACCAACAGCATCCAGGAAAAAAAGGGTCATAAAATGGGTTTTCCCAAATCCACAGTAATCCGTGCAGTACATTCCCAGAGCAGCGTTTAGTGTCCGCATGGATTCCTCCTGTCAGACACAGGGACTAAATCCAGCCGTCACCCTTGAAAGCCCCGTCAGGTTATTGGATATTTCCTTCAAAGAAGAAGAGATTCCAGACTGCGTTCAGACTGATTTCTCTGATCCGAGGTCTGAAGGGTCAGAGTCTGGATCCTGACCTGGATCCAATGTGTCCCGACCCAAAGATGTGGAGACTCCTGCGCGTCCTCCTCTGGATGTCCACATCACATCCTGTGTGGTTCTGATGCGTGGCGGTGTCAGAGGTCAGGACGAGTCTCCGGGTCGATACCTGACCGTCAGGGCTCAGTGAAGGAATGTGACCATGCAACTGCAAACCATCGAGGCACCTGAAGGCAACATGAGAGTGAGACAGGTACACACTGACTGAGCAACTGATTACTGCACTTAAAGGTGTGAAGTTTGATTGTTTGTGAATTTTCCTGCCTTTACTTTAAACTTACTCCTTCCTCTGCTGATAAATGACGTCGAAACACTTTAGTTTGTCTGGTGATTGAAGCAGTTTAAAGTTCTCTACTCTGTGATGTGCAGGCAGATGTTACCAACAGATGTGCAAAAAAAAGAGGAGAAGTTCATCTTTACTTTTGCCAGTAGGGGGCCCCAGAGGTGCAGTAAATGTAAAGAGTTACACCGAATCAGGTCATTTGAAGTGATTCTCAGGGAGGGAAATGTTGTAAAATGAACTCAGACTGATAATTATAACATTTGTTTGGTTCCTGCAGAGAAAAACTGATCAGTTTGTCTGCAGAATATTTACAGGCTTTATTATGATCAGCTCATAAACTAATGTTTTTAAAAAAGCTACAGAGAATCATCACAAGCTCTGATTGGTCAGCTGCCACTTGATGACAGCCGTTGTCTGACCAGAGCTCATGCTGCCCTTAATGTTGTTTTTCTTTAAATTTCTATCGTCGTTATTTACTTTGAGTTAATGAAAAGATCATCCAAATGCAATTTAAACAACAAATAAAGACAAACGTATGAGAGAAGATGGAAAGAAGAAGAGAATAAAGAGTGGGAATCAGAGGGAGGAAGAGAGGAGGTGAAGAATTAAAGAGATGAAGAAAGAAGAAATAAAGATAAAAGCACAAACAAAAAAGAGGAGAGATGAAAATGAAGATGAGTGAGAGAAATATAAAAATTAGGGGATGAGAGAAAGATGGAGAGGAAAAGAAGATGTGAAGACAGAAAGAAAGAAAGAAGAAGAAGCAGGTGGAATATGAAACAAGATAAAGAAAGAGAGAAGAAAGAAATAAAGGAGAGAAAAGAGAATAGATGCAGGCAATAAGATGGAGAGAGAAGGAGGAAGAGAAGTAAATTAAGACTTAATAAGATGAAAGGAGGAGCAGAAAGAAAGGATGGAGCTGCAGAACAAGAAGAAAAGAAGAGAGAAAAATAAACTAAACTGAAGGAGTGATGGAGGCACGAAGAGAAGGAGAGGAGAGGAGGAGCAGCGGAGGAGAAAGCTTACATAATGGAAGAGAGAGCTTACATAATGGAGCGACACCAATCTGCATACTGTGGAGGATCAGGACATTATATAATGACCCAATAAAGAGGAGTAATGTTGTTTACTAAAGCTGGGCGATATTTACTGAGCACTTAGAGGCAGACAGACCTCAGGCCTGCTAATGGCTGCCGACTGCTGTCCCCCCCATCCTCCTCCATCCTCCTCCATCCTCCTCCTCCTGTTTAAGTATGCCCGGCATGTTCCCACCCTCCTCTGCTTCAAGATGTTATGTTGGAGCTTCTCTGGTGGAACAATGAGTGGTTACCCTCTCACCTCTGTGTGTGTGTGTGTGTGTGTGTGTGTGTGTGTGTGTGTGTGTGTGTGTGTGTGAGATCTCTCACCTCTCCTGCCTCTGCTCCCTCCAGCGCTGTGAAGCTGAATGTAAGTAAATCTGAAAAAAAACACACAAAACAACAAGACAATGACGAGAAGAAGCTGGAATAAAGCTCAGATTGATGACTGATGGACTGACAGGAAACAGAGGAGCTTCAGCTTCTTCTTCTTCATCTTCTGTTCACAGGTAACAGACGCCACCCAGCAGCACCTGTGAAGCTCATTAATTAACAAGCTGCATCCTGTTTTTGTAAAATAAAAACGTGTTCTGACAGGTTTCGTTTCAGACTCAAAAACTTTCTACCAGACAACAAACAGAGAGTTTGTGCGCTCAGAGACGAATTAAAGCTGCATATTTATACAGTGAACTCTCTCTTTCATGTGTTTTCTGTCTCTAAAATCACATTTATGGTCATAATATCCTATCAACATGCATTTTAAACCTAATCCTTGTTAAAAGCTACATGTTCCTTAATGTTAAATTTACAGCATTTTTTTAATCAGAATATTAACATTTCAAATCAAAATGCAGATGAATTTTTCAAACATTAACTGGATGAAGCAGCTCACAGCTTTGAACAGAGTTAATCAATGTGTCACTTCGCTAAAGTGTAGAAAGTACAAGTGTGTATTAATGTACAGCACCAGCAGGGGGCAGAAATGTCAGATAAGGGAAGAACTTCATACACAGAGCGACAGAGTTCACCTGGTCGGGTAACGGGTCTCACACAGACCAACACACAAAGCTGACTGTTGTAAGGAAGTAGTTATGTGAGCAGAAAATCAAGAAGTTAAATGTTTGTTTTTAAGTTATTACACATTTTTATAAACTGCTTTCTTCTCACGTCTGAATTATAAGAGCAGGACAGTCAGAAGATGATGTTTAACACAACTTTAAGGGGCAAATCAAACAGAAAAATGACCAAAAATGTTAAATTTAAGGCTCAGATGGATCAGTTAACTTTTTATTTGCTGGCGTTTCCTCTTGTTACACTTCACATGTGTCAGATCAGATTTGTTTCTGAGTGATTTCCTCATAAAAAAAGATTAATCATTTAAGCAATAAGATCTCCTTTTCTTAAAGAACTGCAAAATACTAGCCAGAAAAGTAAAAAAATGTCAAATTTTATGTCTGAAAAGTCAAAAGCGACGTCTTCAAATGTCTTCATCTTTTCAACCAGCAGTTCAAAACCAAAAAAACATTTAATTTCTGAAAATAAAATCAAAGAAAAGCAGCAAATCCTCACAAATAAAGACGTAAATAAACAACAAACATGATGCATGAAGGGAATCCGGAGATAAAACTAATTTTCGAGATACAAACATGAAGATTCTCTCTCTCTTTTTTCTCTCAGTGAAGCTGTAAACTCTCCAGCTTTCTATTTACAGACTTCTCATCCTCTTCATGTCCAATCTCCTCCCAATCCCTCTCTCCATCCCTCCTCCACCTCCCCCTCAACCCTGAGTTTTCATTTTCTCTCCATCTCTTTTTTATCCCTCCATCTTTTATTGTCAATAACTGTGTCTCGGGGCTCAGTGACTCATCTGTACTTTTCTCTGTTTGCTCGGCTGTTTCTCTCGTTTTTTTCTCTCCCCGTCTCACCAACTAAACACATATAAGTCCTTAATCCTCACTTCTGTCACTCTCTCTTTGTCTTTCCTCGGATGTCTCTCTCTCTCTTTCACTCCTTCAACAACCAAACCCACAATCCGTCCGTCTGTCCCTCTTTATCCATCCTTTCTTTTTGCCTCCTCACACACACACACAGGTCTTTTTTCAGCTGCAGAATGAAATGACTTTGACTATATTTCATTTCATTCAAAGGGTTTATGAAGCCACTGGCGATGTTATGCTTCAAATTATGTTCAAAGGCCTTTTCCTGTAAAAATAGATATCAGGAAACAGCAGCGCCACAGTCGGGATTTCACCACTTTCTCTCGACGTGCATTCACAAGATTTATTTTGAGTCACAGCTGTGCAGAAAAAAGTGACACTAAGCTCACTTTCAAACTTAAAGACAAGTTATTTTAATTATCTCTCCAAAATGTTTTTTTTTTTAAAACCATCTTTGAAAATCAGAGAAAGACTTTAGAGGTTGAGTTTTTGATTCAAACTGGATCATTTGATTAAAACTATATGATTAAAACACTGTTTCCTGATGCTCAATCATTACATTAACTGGTTAAATTGGGGACTTGCATCAAATTCATTATCAAAACTCTAAGAATAAAACCTGTTTATGCATTAATTTAACTAAACTAGTTCTAAATAATCGAATCACAGCTTGAATGATTGGTTAAATCAGTTGTGGTATTAAACTGACCAACAGAGACGTCGTTGTCACTAAAATGGCAGATTGGCTCAGAGATTAAAACAGAGATGTTTGTAATGAACCTTTAAGAGCCAAACTGTCTGAAAATCAGTTTATAGTCTCGCTTCCTCTGCAGAGAGGGACGATCATGAAGTAAATTTGGAGTTAAAGCCTTTAGATTTGGGTTCATGTCCTCAGTCTGCACCAGCACTGAGTGTTTTTGTTGTTTCTGGGAGAAGAAGACAGAACAACATATTCTTCTTCTGTTGGTGGGAGAAAAAAACGACACTAAACTCCAAATGAACCTCATTAATTAAAGGCGTCTCAACATGCTGGTTTCACTCAGAAACCCTCAGCTCTCAGTGAAAAACACAGCGACTCCCTGAGTGTGAATGACAGTGTCCTACTTTCCCCGGATACATGAGGACAAAAATAAGAAGCAGAGGCATCCCTGCCACCAGGTGTCACTGTGGCTCTGCGTGTCTGAAGCTCTGCTGCTGTCGGTTCAGTCACCGAGCCGTCGAGCTGCTCGGCGCCCGATAAAAACAGCAGAATGAACAAGGCCGCGGTGCATCGAGGCTTTACAGAGCGTCACTGATGCTATCTGACCCCCCCCTCTGTCTGTGGTAATCAGGGAGGTGAGGTGGTGGGATTGTGTTGAATGTCTGTGTGTGTGTGTGATGTTGTCCAGTGAAAACTTCACATCTCTTTGTTAGAAAATCAGGCTTCGATCAGCTGAGGGACATTCATACGATCGATGCCGAGGTTCTCTGCAGCGCTCTGGTTTGTTTCCCATCGATGTGCTCTGTGTAACAGGGCTGCTGGTCACTAACAAACCCATCACACAGGACAAAAACCCCCCCAACACCACAGAACATCTGCCCCTTTTCTGAAACAGCAGGAGGTGCAACCGTCATGTATCTCAGCATCGAATGACTGCAGGAGTCTCAGCTATCTGGAAACATCACACCAGGACGGACATGCTGGTCTCCACTGGTTTTAACACAACAATGCTACAACAAACGTTTAAATAAGAACATAATTTACTGTTTTTTACAGTCACGTTCAAAGGAGAGTTTGTTCTTTATATCCTGCAAGACGCAACGATGACGAGACAGTGAAGTGAAAGAGTTTCTCCTGATTAGACTGAAACTGTGAGAGAGACAACAAAACTCAACGAGATACACAACCACATATTTAATATCCCATCTGCTGACTAAACGATGTTCCAACAGCGCTGTGGCGTCAGCATCAAGTTTAAAAGTGAGACTAAAGTAAAAGACTTGGAAATGAAACAGAAATAAAAAAAATTAGCTACTGTAACAACATGATTGCCCTCCATGCTGCTTCTTCTCTGGTTTCTCTGGTTTCCAGCACATTGGTGAGGTTGAACATGATGCATGAAGGGAAGAAGAGAAGGACAAATGTTTCTGCTGTTGATGAGACAGAAGTCGATCAGCTGTTTGAGGAAAAGTAACCAGAAAACACCTGACAAACTGTAAATTTGACCTGATGATTTTCCAAAGAAACAGAGAACTGCTGATGTTTAAACCAAAATTTGTGCAAATCGATCCAGAAAATGTTGAAATATTTCAGTGGAAAAGTAAAAAGTTCATCCAGCTGGTGGCGCTACAGGGACCGTCTGTCAACACTTTATCATCTAGTTGTTGAGATGTCTCAGGTTGGAAAGACAAACTTCTCAAACTATGGCGCCGCCCTGGTGGTGGGTCATGACACCACTGCAGGTGGAAAATGTGTGGAGTGACACAAAGAGAAAAAATAAATTATAAAGAAAAATTAAGACGACTTTGCTAAAACTTGTGAGCAAGTTCGCTCTGCGCTGGAGGTTTTCAGGGTTGAGTCTCAGATTTTATGCAAGTGTGCAGACATCAGGACGTCGCCCCCTTCAGGACAGGAGTGTGTAATCAAACTGCACCAATTATTCAGTCAGATTCAGACTCAGTTTGACATTTAAGGGTCAGATTTCTGGTGAAGCTGTGGACAAAATCCCAAACTGGAAAACAGCTGGTTTTTGTCTCAGAGGTGATGCAGAGTGTTTGTGTGAGACTGAAGGTGAGTGTATAAAATGTATTCAAAAGTAAAGTAAGTTTATGTATGTGAGTGTGTGTGTGTGTGTGTGTGTGTGTGTGTGTGTGTGTGTGTGTGTGTGTGTGTGTGTGTCTGGTAGGAGAAGGCAGTATTGGTATTTCAGGAGGTGGTGAGTCAGACTGACCAACAAACATCAGTCCAGTTCATATGGATCGCAGAAAGCAGGCGTATTGAGATAGCCTCTAAGAGTGTGTGTGTGTGCGTGTGTGTGTGTGTGTGTGTGTTCACTGCTCTGTGTGTGTGTGTGGTAGATATTAAACCCACAACAAATGGCCTAAGGGGCAGCGGGGGCCACTGAGATTACTTCTGGAAAAAAATGTGTGCTTCTGCGAGTGTGTGTGTGTGTGTGTGTGTGTGCCTATATGCGTG
>JAQMCX010000055.1:7068010-7107783 GCA_029814765.1 Acanthurus leucopareius | reverse complement strand
TGAGTGTGTGTTTGTGACAATGTGTGTGTGAATGCTTGTGTCTGTGTTTGCATTTCTGTGTGTTTTAGGTAGAAACCTTGTGAAAACGAAGAAGATAAAGATAGTATGGGTGTGTGTGAAGTGCCTCAGTTGGTGTGTGTGGGTGTGTGTGTGTGTGTGTGTGTGTGTGTGTGTGTGTGTATGTGTATGAGTGTGTGTTTGTGACAATGTGTGTGTGAATGCTTGTGTCTGTGTTTGCATTTCTGTGTGTTTTAGGGAGAAACCTGGTGAAAACGAAGAAGATAAAGATAGTATGGGTGTGTGTGAAGTGCCTCAGTGGGTGTGTGTGGGTGTGTGTGTGTGTGTGTGTGTGTGTGTGTGTGTGAGTATGCTGGTCTATTATAGAGGTCTTGTCTAAAGGTGCAGCAGCGTTTTGCGTCAAACTAATGGTTAAACAAACGCCTACGGCTCTATAGCTCTCTCTCTGACACACACACGCACATACACACTCGCACACACACACACAAATACAAACACACACACACACACACAAATACAAACACACACACACGTGCACTCTGTAGTTTCGCCTGTGGCCTTGTTGTTGCTCGAGGTAAGCCATGTTTCAGCCTGAGGCTTCAGCGCTGAGTTTCACACAGCGAACGCAGCAGAACTGTTTGAGTTGGACGTTCAGTTTCCTGTCAGAAAGAGTGAAAGAAACTTTCTTTTTAAAATAACTGCAGACTTATTATGTTTTTATTATTAGTTATTATTTGTGAGTCATTATTTCTCTGTTATAGACGCAGAGGTCAGATCCATCACTGCTTTAGAGGCCATTTTTAGAAATCCTTTGACTGTTACATTTAAATTTGTTTTGACAAATCATCATTTTTTAATCGTTTCTGTTTGTTTGAGCCTCATTTTATCTCCTCTGATGCATCTTAAACTTCCTGCTGAGGCTTTAAATTCTTTATGCAAACTGGTTGTTTTATATGAATCACTGTGTCTGTTTGTTTGCAGACGATCAGCTGTGAATAATCACCGTTTGGGATTACGCTTCACGCACAGATCATTAAAATGTGAGCAGAACTTGGACATTTTGGTTTGAGGGGCAGCTTTTTATTCAAACTTTCACAGTTTCATTATCGAGTTCTTCATTATGATTTATGATATAGGAGAAGCATATGCACTCGACCATCTGTGCAATATTCATTTAATAAAGGTTCACGACACCTTTTTTACATGTCAAAGTCAATTTTCTCAGCATGGTTGAGTCCTAATCAGCCTGTGAAAACTGTTGTATTGTGTCATCTGCAGCTCAGGAGGAACATTATCAGAAATAACCACCATAATGTCACAGTGATGCAGAAAGAAAGATGCATCCAAGTTGCATTGTGGGAATTTCAGGATCCATCGGCTGCACGACTTTGTGATTGAAGCATCAGTGTAGTTTCTCTTTAAAAATACAAGTTTTTCACCTCTTTTAAATTGCCTGTTATGACTTTTAGTAGAATAACGTTTAAGTTTCAAGGCGCTGAACTTGTTTCTTACACACAGAAAATACATCCGTCTAGATTTCAGTGCTCTTCAACCTTTTCTCATTCTTATCTTAAACCGTTTGCAAAACATCAGCTGATTCAGCACAGACAAACCAGCATGATGTCCTTGTGGAAAATCTTTTTAATGCAGACTGTTATGTTGCACACAAATGAACTAACATCTTTGCGGCCAGAAAAGATTATGCTGACATCTTTTTTTTGTCTTATTACATCTGCCTGTTGGCTAAAAAACAACCTTGAATGCAGCATAATGAAAATCAGAAAGATCCGAGATAATTGCAGGTTAAAGATGTCAGCGTTGCAGCGTGCATCATGTCACGTGTTGAATAATGCAACGCTCATAATAAATGAAATATAGTGGGTGCCATATAGGATCTGGAGAGCTGCATGATCTCAGGAGCTCCTCGCTGGCTGCTCATGAATAATTCAGCAGCAACAACTACATGAAACAGAGCCACTCAGTATTTCACACGAGGCTCGGCGCTGAATCCAGCCCATCGCTCGGGTCACATTTCATGCGGACCGCTCGTGTTCACATCTGATATGTATGAAATGGCTTCTATTCGTTTTATGCTCCATTATTAAATGACACATTCATCGGCAGAGAAATGTGGTCCAACCTGCCTCCAAAACACCAACATATATCTGTTACATCTTTGGAGGAAAGGTCGCAGGTCTGATTCCCGTACAGGCTGAACTCCTTTCATCTTATTGAACTATTTCTCTACCCGACTTGTACTGGACTTTATCTGATTTTTATTTTTTACAGCATAGTTTCAGCATGAAGATGTTTTAAAAACTGCAGACTCTGATTAAATAGTTTAAAATTAATGTAAATCTATGGCAAAAAAAGAGAGACAAATTAAAATTACGGAAAAAAAACAGTATGGCTTTCAAAAGTGATCAACTGTAATGGTTAAAAAGTTTGCACACTTTCTTGTAGATGACCTAAAGATTTAAAAAACCACTGCAAAAGTCTAAAATGAGTCCACAGAGGCATGATGGGAGAATGTCTTTCAGGATAGAGGGCGCATTGATAAAAACAGCAAAAAGAGGATGAGAGCTGATCAACAAGCAGAGTGTGTGATTTACAGCAGTGAGTTGGAGTTTTGTTATTAGTGGTGAACCTGAATGAAACACCATGAGAGAGAAAAACTCATCAATAATCAATAATCTCACAGCAGGAAAAGTCTGAACCACAAGAGCCAAAGTTCAATGACCACAGATGCTTTAAAGGACATGAGGTCGATTTGTGAAGGAGTTTTTGTGGAGCTGCTGCTGCTGAGTTAAACTTAACCAGACAATCAGCTGGGAATATAAATCAAAATCAGGATTACATTCATTTATTCTCTTTTAATACTTTTTTTGCTTTTAATTTGTCCATTTTTTCCCCAAGAAGGACACTGCAGCTTTAACATGTAACAGGATGATTCACCACATCTAAGACACAAAGTTTCTCAGTTTCATCACCTCATGTTCTGAACATCAACAGGGAAAGAAAGAACAGAGGAGAGAAAACAAATGATAAGAGAAACTGAGTGAATGGAGAGCAGGAGACGAGAGGGAGGAAAAATAAATGAGGAGGATGAGAAGATGAAAACCTGAGCAGGAACATGTTTAAAACCGTCGCTTGTTCACGAGTCGAACAGGAAAACAGTGTCAGTTTCACACAGATGGTGTGAATGAAAGAAGAAGCAGCCGAACACGGTGCAAACGAACGAAACACAAGCAGCAGAAACACGAAAGTCTGCTCGTCTGCTGATGTGCAAGTGAAAACACAATGAGTTCATCTTAAAGATTTAGACAAAAGAAAAGTAGACGGTGACCTTGATGAGTTCTGAGAGAAAAATACTCTTCAATACTCAGAAAAAAACGAAAAGACAGAAATAGGCGAAGTTGCACAGATGTAAGTCTCACTGCAGAAAAAGATAATAAATGAGACTTTTTTTTTTAACCTGAACAGAAGAACAAAGACATGAACTGAAAATCTGAAGAAAGACGGATCATCAGTTTCTTTTTCATCAACTCAAATTCAGTTCAGTTCAGCTCAGCAAAATGAAAACAGGACTTTCTTGAGATTTGGAAGGAAACAGAGACAGAAAGGTTCATGTTCATGAGCTGCAGACAGAGAGAGAGACAGACAGACAGACAGACAGACAGACAGACAGACAGAGATAAAAGAGAGACAGCTGGCGGAGGAGAGACTGGGCATCATTAGTGGGAAAAGGTCAGCGTGGCCTCGGGTCGGTTTACTGTGGGGAACTTATTACACACACGCAGGCATGTGGGTGCGTTGGTGAAGCGCCGTCAGCTTCAAGGCCACAGATGTGTTTGATGAAGAGCAGGTGAGCGACAGGTGAGCGACAGGTGAGCGAGGTCACCTGATAACAGCGACATGAGACTGAGTGGGAATGAATGAGCCGCAGATTAAAGTGAGGAAACAGAGAAAGAGGGTGTTAATTCTGCTCGATACGTCACGACTGAAGGCGAGACTGTGCGGAAACTGGGGCTGGAGTGTGATTTTTGCCCTGATGGTGGCGCTGCTGAGTCATCAGAGGGTTGATGTCTCCTCCTTATCTTCAGCTCTGTTGAGTCTCATCCAAAGTTCCACTTTCTCTCCCACTTATCTTTGTTTTCCATCAAAATGTATAAAAATATATTTATTTCTTACATATTTACTCTAATTTGAAATTAAAAAATGTTGACGCTGAGAGACAAACATCAAATTAAACGCAGGCGTTTATCTGAGAGAACAGCTGAGGCCAAATGAGTCACTGCTCGTTAAGGAAATCGAGTAAAAAACACTGAGGTCATGAATTTATGAACGTCTGCAGCAAAATTCACACAAAGTTCATTAAATAATGAAGTTTTTCGCCTCCTGGTGACGAATTTCACCGACATGAAAACCGTCCTGCTGTCCGTCGCCGCCGAGCCGAGAGCTGCGAGTGCGAACAGGAGAGGAAACCTTTGGGTTTGATCTCGGTCTGAAAGCCCTGCTGTCGTCTCCCGTTCTGGATGTTTTCTAAACGGAGACCCGGCGGGACAAAGTGACATTTGGCTGATGGAGGGAGAGCAGGAGGGATGAGACGGAGGTGATATGATGGAGCGAGAGAAGAGGGAGAAAAGAAAGATGACATTACAGTGACTTTCTAAAGGTCTGCACACTGATGGACTGATAGAAAAACGGAGGAGGAAGAAGAGTACGAGAAAAGCTGATGCCACATTATCTCAGCGGAATTTGATCAGCTGTGATTTCCTGAGGCTTCGCTCTTCCTCCTCCTCCTCCTCCTCTTCACCTCCATCCACAGATCTCTGCATCAGCTGAGTGGAGGAAACACCTTCTCTTATTTACAGCACCACATCAATCTCTCCCTCCTCCATCTTTCCACCTCTCCATTCTGCCTCTCTCTTCCTTAATCTCTCCTTTGAGAGCCGAGCAGGATGGTAATTAGACAGCCAGCACACACACACACACACACACACACACACACACACACACCTGGTCCGGGACAGAGAGACTAAGAGGTGCAGAAGAGAATATTAAAGGAGGGAGAATCAATAGATTCATTTCCTGCTGCTGACAGAGGTTGATCTCTCCCTGGACCCATAATCCTGTGGGTGTGTGTGTGTGTGTGTGTGTGTTTGTGTGTGTGTGTGTGTGTGTGTGTGTGTGTGAAAGAGAGAGAGACAGAGAGAGAGAGAGGGGTGAAGAATAAAGCTGGTCAGGTTATTCTTGCCCTGGGGCAGAATTGAGACGAAGAAGGAAATACTGTAAAAATAAAACCTTTCCTCCCCCCTCACTGACGCCTCCCCCTCTTCTACTGAGAGTCCAACACACACATGAAGGAAAAAAAGGGGAGAAAGAGAAAAAGAAATGTCAATCTATCTCGACTCTTCACTCCTCCATTTTTCTGTGAGTGAACTGAAAACCTGAGTGTGCGAGGAAACGAGATAAAACAAAGAAGCAGGAGAGAAGAGGAGGCAGTTAAACCTGCTTCCAGCTCTCTTTTCCATCCTTTAATCCCTCCTTTCTTTCCTTTCTTGGTCCTTTACATTCAAAGTAAAGGCAGAGGTCTGAAGCAGTTTTTAATCTCTGTCTCTTTAAAATGATGCTCAGAGAGGATGCTTTTGTTTTGTCATGTTGGGTTAAACTGACACTCGGTTATGTGCAGAGACAGATTGTGGTTTCGGTTAAATGTTAATGAGGTAAACACATCGTGACTTGTGCTTCAGACGGCAAACACAAGTACGACCGAGCGCTTTGAGCGTCTGCAAAGAGCCACAACGTGTTAATCGTACTTTAATTTAACAGCTCACGATGTAGGAAAACAAAAGTTTAATGTGGGGTTCAGGATGAAAACTGTGTGATTGGACAGTTTGCAAATAAACACTGTAATGCTGCTATGCTAACTTTTGTTTCAGATCAGTGCTAATGCTGCAGCTAGCAAGCTAATAACCCTGTAACTTCTCCCTGTCTGTGTTACAGCAAAAATGTGCTAATCTTCTCTTTTTTGCATGTAAACTTTGCTACCTGTTTTTGTGTGTTAGCTGTCTCTGCAGGTTAGCAATGTTAGCCTCCCGTGAGAGCTAAAGTTATCTGTCCACTCGACCAACTCGCGCTTCGTTGTCATAACTCATTTTTAAAAGGTTGAATATTTAACGTTTGTAAAACAAAACTGTTTTTCAGTTTGTTGGCAGTTTCTGCATTTCAACACGTCTGCTAACTTACATCTCAACATGGAGGTACTTCATTCTTCTTCTTACCTTTTGGAAAAGCTGATGCTTAAATGAGTTGGCCAAAACACACCAGCGCCCCCTTGTGTGATATCAGTAGAACACTTCCTCTCGTAGCCTGACATCCCTTCTTTTTCAACTAACAGATCTTCATCATAACACAGTGATTTTTTCATTTCATCAAAGTAAAAATACTTTACCAGGGCTAAATTAGATTTAAAATAAAATATTGTTATGCTAATAATGCTCACACGATGATATATTGCAGCAAACACAGCAGCTCTCACATTACATCCATTTTCTTCTGTCCTCACTTTGTCACAGTAGGTGCTGATAATGGCCCTTTAATTAATCAATCAGTCCATCCATCCATCGATCCTCCATAAGGTGTGTTTCACTGCTTAAATGAGCTGCAGTGATGTTAGCTGCTGTGCATCTTCTCCTCGTGTCCTCGCTGAACCTGCTACAGCTCACAGTAAATCACCAGAGGAGAGGCGACGCTTGCGGGGAAGGAAAAATCAGTTGCCAGGTGTCCAATCTGAAAGACCCGGTGAAGTCTTTAACATCTATTTCATCTGCAGTGCATAATTTGTTGGGCTGAACTGTGCCTCCCTGCAGCCTGGGCAGCACTGATAACCGCCATGATGGTCACTGAACTTCTAAAATTTTCATTGCCCCATTTGTCATGCCATTATGATAGGGCAGCAGTAGCCTAAAGGAAACAGCCGGCGGCTTTTTTGACTGGAATATCAGTGGCTGGGAAAATGAATGAGTAACCCCTCCCTCCTCTCGCCGTCCCTCGACAGCGTCCATGATGAACCCCAGAGCTGCTGCTGCTGCTGCTGCACAACCGGCCGAGTGCATCTGCACAGTTCACACAGTTAATGCAGTTCAGCAGAACTGGACAGCTCCCAAATGTGAATGTGAAGCAGGCCAGCGAATAACAGCAGGCACACTCGCTCCACTTTCCCTGGAAAGATAAAGGTTAGAAAAAGGCCAGGCACAGTTTGGGCGAGTCGTTTGTGGGGAAGCTGACTGAATCCACACTTTTAGATTAGAGAGAGAGAGCAGACTTTAATGAGAGCTCGGAAAAGGCAGAGCTGTCTTTGAATCAGAGCCGGTGGAAGTGGAAGTGAAGCAGAGGTGAAGCTCCACACAGCAGGTGTTTTTTTATCACAGGTGTGCTGGTTTAAATATGTTTGCTGATTCTGCAGTTTTCAGTTTGTTGTCCACATGAGAAAGTGAACAAAGATGTCTGCCGGTAGCTTCTGATGTGTCTTAATTATAGACACACTCCGCTGCATCCCTCCTTCATCCCTCCTTCACAGCTCTGACTGTGTCCGTTTAAGATCCACTGCAGCTGCAGAGTGCAGAGGAGGTGCAGAGCTCCTCATGCTCCATGCTCCTCCTCACACAAATAAGATCCACTCTTATGAAGTGTGTTGTTGTTAGAAGAGTGCATATTTTGCAGAAGTATAACAGGTTTATCCATGATGTCAATATGTTTTTAATGCCAAGAGAAGATTCTCAGTCTTTATAAGATATTTAAGGAACAGAAATGTGACAAAACATCTTCAATAATAACAGTAAAACTGCTTTTTGTGTTTGCTGTAGGATTGCAGTGCTGTGTTGCTGCTTTTAGCTATGATCTACTGTTATAGCCAGTTTAGTAATTTTCCTGCTGCTGGAAAAAAGATAAACTTCATTTCTTAACCAGACGTGTTTTCATAGTTTACAGTCTACTTGTTCCAGCACCCAACAACCTCCACTTCCCATATTTCCTCTCAGGTCTCCTTTCTCCTCCACTTATACTCCATCAATTACAAACATGCACCAAAACACATCCAGCAGATTGCCAGTTTTCAGTTCAGCTCACAAAATGGCTCATGTTGCATCTACCAACTGGAATCAGCAGCCTGTGCAACAATAAAAACACGCACAGACAAAGTGAGACAACAGCAGTAACACACTCGTGTTGAACACGGTTCATCTTTGCTAAATATAAATCGATAAGCTTCTGCACCTCTGCCTCTTTAAAATTCTGTTGATTTTTTGATTAACTATTGATCTGTTTGGCTGATTGTACAAAGTTTCCTTCTTGATTGCAGACGACAAACGTAACAACATCAGTTCTGACAAAGGAAACACGTTCGCACTGCAGGAACCTGTGAGGAGGTCGGCTGGTTGTTGTGCGGTTCAGTTTTAATATTGTCAAAATGAAACCCTCCCTCTGATCCTCCCCTCCATGATGCTTCTACCTCTACTGAGACACACACACACACACACACACACACACACACACACACACACACAGAGGGGTGAGGGACAGAGTTGGATAAAAAAAAAGACAAAAACAGGTTTTTTCAGCAAATAAAAACCCATAAAGTGACAGTATTTCCACAGATGTGTGTGTGGTGCTGCAGAGGACAGTCTGTATGTCAGTGTGTGTCGGTGTGTGTCGGTGAGTCTCTGTAAAGAGTTCAGACTGCAGAGGCGGAGCAGAGAGGCCACAGTGGGCGTCATGAGTCTCTTCTATTACAGTGTACAGTGGAGAGGCCAATAACTGTGGCAGAGAGCTCCACTCCTGTTAGAAAACGCTTCGCACTTAAAGTCAAAAGTATAAGTACAACCACTGCGAGTTAAAACGAGTGCTTCTGCTCGAGTCGCGGATTACAGGGGAGAACAGGAAAAGCCACAAAAGCGACTGAAACTGGCTGCCACTTCATAAAGAAATGAATGTGCTCACCGTGGCAGCGTGTACGGTGGCCAGCAGGGACAAAGCTTCTGCACAAAGACTGGATTCAATCAGGATCTTCAGACCCTCGTAAGATATTTTTATTAGAATAACTGTAATTCAGGTTTTATATGGAATTTTTAAAGAGATTCTTTCTATCAAATAAATCAAAAGCAACTTAATTTATACTTTCTATTTGCTTTTCACTCTGTTCCCCACACGAGTTTCAACAGGAGCCTTTTTCTCATCAACAAATTGAATGATGTTGCTAAAATCTGTCGTCTCCACTGGAAAATCCTGCAGCGAGCAAAAGCCGAGCTCAAGGGAACATCAGCAGCCGGGATGAAAGCAGGAGACGGTGATTCTGTTTCACTTCCTGTCCTCAGTTTTTCCCTGTCGAGCCAAAGAATCACACTGTTGACCTTTGAAACACAAGACGGCTGCATGTCTGTGCCTTCAGGCTGCCGCAGTACAGTGAATGATGAACAAAGGGAGAGGCGGCACACAGAAGTACCTGCTGTAAATACTGTAGATACTCAGAACACACAGAAAACAAAATAACTGCAAAGCTCCCTTCTAGTTTGAAATGCGCTGGTGCAGAAACAACAATGCAGAGCTCTCTCAGCTAATCGACTCTCATCTTTCTGTCTTTAATCACTAAAAATTTAAAAACTCATTCTCACGAGAGAGATGGAAACTGTGCAAATTAATGCAAACACTGAAGGTTTTCTTGGAGGAAAGTCTGTGAAAATGCAGCTGCTCAAAAACATCAGCGTCTCTGAGTCTGAACTCGGCTGCTTGTGACTGTGATTTATAACAGGAAAAGGGCAGTAAACACACACTCGTCCATGGAGATGAAAATGAAGCGCTTAAGTCTTGTTTAACTCGCTGACATCAGGCCGCCCGGCTTTAATATTCCGACGAGGTTGCAGCCCCCTCCGTGCCATGGGAAAACGGTCAGGTCACTCCTGCTGCTCGGTCTGAAATCGTCCATATGGAGGCTCTGCACTCGACCATGTGCTCCCTCCGATCCAAGGTAAGAAAACGGTCACTTGAGTGCTTTCGGTTTTTGGTTAAAATGGGAATTGAGGCCGTGGACACATTTCAAACTGTCACTTGTCAGCCCTCCAAATGCTTTGTAATAACACTCAATTATACAGCCTGAATGACGTTGCTAGGCTACGGAGCTGGCTAAGTGGCTGATGGGAGCATCCAGTGGTCACTCGGCATCGTGGGCTGATAGAGAGTCCACACTCAGCCACTTGGCAGCCTGAGCGTGAAACATGCTCTGAAATCCACATCTGGTGATTAAGACGTGCAAAAACATGTCAACAAGCTGCTGCACAGGAGGATTCAGGGCGAGGACGCACCGCGAGTTTCCTTCAGGGACGTCTCACTGCTCATTTACATGATTATAAATATCCTATTTAATATAAACTGCATTAATGTTTGACTTCTCCTGGATCCTTTTTCTCACTGATGCAGCTGTAATGAGTTCAGACAGTTTGTTTTATGCCAGACGTTCCCTTGTATTTGTTTTTCACTGCTCACTTTGCTGAATACTTCAGACTTAATGATCATTGCAGCACTGATTCTTCCCCCTTTTGACATGTTTTTGTTTTAAATAATAGAAAATTATTGCTTTGCATTAATCTTAATGTTCAGTTTACTCATAAATGTTCGTATCTTTGCCATTACACCTTTTACTTTCCATTTTGCAGACTGTTCCAGGCTCCAGCTATCAGTTCTTTATATTCCATCTGAACCGACCTGATTTCCCTGCAGCTTCCCCTTATCTTCTATTACAACATGTCTGTCTCCACCCGTCTGGTGCCTGAACCCTCCACAGGGTCCTGACTTCATGTGGAGCTCAGACACCGTCGTCAGACAAAAGGCAGCACACCAAGAGTGCTGCAGGATGTGGGGTTTTATGAAAGTCGCCCTGTGCACCTCTGCAATTAAATGAGCTGTTGAATCAAAGGTTACATGGACAACATTTATACCTAGCATATCAACATTAATGCTAACGTAGCTATTCAGGGATTGAATCTGATATTTCTCTAATTTTAACAATCTAACCAGTAACAACACTTTAGTTCAGACTGTGAGGACTTTGACTGCTCTTACTTGTTGTGTAGTTGGTTTAGATTTGCTGAATCATACTTTTATACTTTATGATCAGAAGTTTTAGCTTAGAAACCTTTGCGTTAATGCTAACGCTAACTCCTAAGCCTCAGAGGTTGATGACGACACGTAACATCAATGTAGTCATGCTATTGGCCCAGAGATCTTTCGGCCAATCAGATCTTGTCAGCAAACTTGCTCAAATATAAACATTATGATCATTTTGGACCCATCAAAATTTCTTTATAAAATGATAATAATTTCACCTCTGCAATTTTTTTTAAAGGAAAATATAGACTTATCTTCCTAAGAATACTGTGGATATGTTTATTTTTAGAATAAGGCTACTCGATTTCATTCAGTTGTTGTCTATAAGACCTTTAAATGAGCTCTAAATGACAACAGTTACATTATACCCATCTTTATTAAAATATTTATGGCAGTAAAGATAAGAAGGCTTGTATGGAATCACTTTTTTCATATGATATACTGTATGTTTGCCATATTTCAGACACCTGTGGAAATGTAATATTAACACAAAAAACACACAGAAAAACTCCCTAAAATCCGCGCTGCTAATGATAGGAGTCATTTTAGCATGCATGACATTGTGTAGCCTGCAGTTCTGTGTGTCTAATGTGCAATTAGCCTCCTTTGATGGTTCTTTCTTGGTTTGGCTGACTCACATTTTTCATCAGTGCTGCATTAAAAAAATAAAACTCCCTAATGGGGGAAAAAAGCTTTTTCTTTCAGTGAGTCCAGTAATCTGAGCTCATTTCAGCCTTTCCTCCACCAGTCTGGACGAACCTCTGGTTTGTGCACAATGATTCATCCCGTCAGCAGCATCTCTGCAGCAGTTTAATGCAAAGAGGAAAATCATACCTCCAGGATTTTTAAATACCCTGATATACTGAAACACCCCGTGCAGCTCGAGCCGAAGATCTGAACTGATATCATATCTGTTGCCTGGAGCCAAATTACTGTTTTTTTTCCTTTTGTTGCTCACTGAGTTGATCACGTCCAAAAAAACAGTGAAACAGCCTGAACAGCCCTGATATAAGCTGAGACCTTGGTGATAACTACCCACACAGGGATGATATGTGATCGAAGCAAAAACAGACAGAGAGCAGCTTAAATCACACACACACACACACACACACACACACACACACACACACATTTCCTCTCCTTATTTTATCCCCTACGAATTTTTTTTTCAGCTGGTAGGTGCAAATACACAAGCATACATACAAAAACAAAACGCCCCAGATACAAACACACACACACAAACAGAACTCTTCTGCCAGTCAAATTACCAAACAAAACACACACACACACACACACACACCGAACACCACGTTGAATGCATTGCTAGAAACACAGCCAGCTGTTACCACGGTGACCTGGAGACCTAAAAATATGACGGCCATATGTAAACGCCTACACGCTACACGCTACACTGGGTGTGTTCAACAGCCGGAGACCATGTTCACCCACCTGCCTGCACGGAGCCCGATACACTCAGAAAAACACAGAGTGACTCACACATGACATCGTGACAAACACATGTAGATCATTTTAATTTGCAGAGCTTCAGTGTAAAGTTTCCAGTGATTCCAGTAAAAGTTCGGACCTTCAGACCTTCATACCAATGCCAGGAAGTTACAATGGAAAACCTATGTTACTGTTAGCAAAACTAAAAGCGGGGTGATGAACTACGTGGAGGGAAGAGGAGACCAAATGTCTTATCAACATTTGGTCTAAAGACTTTATTAAGAACCAACTAGAAAAAACTCATAAAGCTACAAAACAAGACGCCAACAAACCAATCAGAGTAAAGTACAGAGACACAACCCACGAACCTGATGACGATATGACGTAGGTTTGTCATGTAAAGTCCATTAGTGCGTTTGAATAATTGAACCAACTGAACCAAATGTAAATAATGTGAACACGAACCTTTGTACGGACCTTCAGGTGTGAAAGCACTCTAGTAGAACAAATCCCATCAATATCAAGAAAATATACAGTTAATTTCATTGAGGAAACTATATAACATGGATGTTTAATCCATAAAATTTTAATCTACGAAACTCTCAAACCCACAGCAGCCACACACACACACACACACACACACCCTCTCTCTTACCTGTAAATGAGGATATCGTCGGTGGAGCTGTTATACTGGATCTGGTACATGCGAACTCCTGGTATGTGGTTCTGCGGGGGCCATCTGATGGTCGCAGAGTTGGACGTCACATCCGACACACTGACCCTCTGTTGGTCTGACCGAGCCTGACCGCCGCTGACGTTGGACTTGATGGATGTGGGGATGTCCGAGGGCCCCGGGTCAGGGTCCAGTTTGGGGTCAAAGTGCGGCGAAGGGTTGACGACTAACTCAACAGGAGCGGTGGCCTCCCCGGCAGCGTTTGACGCAATGCATGTGAACTTTCCAGAATCCTAGAAATCATCAGGAAAAAGAAGAAACCCGACATTAATCCTCACTCTGCGAGTCTCTCCCTGTGAAACCAATTATAGTGAGCAGACCCCTTTTATTCGCTCGATTCATGACGGAACATTTACACGGCTTCATATAATCCATTCTGCAAAAGGTTATGTAGAGGTGTCCTTTTACATCCTGTGACAAAGTAATTTATGTCGAACTAATCAAGAATTAAAAGGTTACTGTTTTAGGTACGAATCATTAATCATTATATCATACAGATCGTGTGACTTAAACCAAGATGTTTTTATTCTAAAGATTTTACATTGTGAAGGGTAATAAACAGTAATAACTTGTAAATACACAATTACACCAGCAAAACAAATGATGCACTTTAAATTTGCACTTCACAGTAAAATCTGAATGTCATCTACAGTTTGTGTGAAGGTCAGTGTTTAAAATGTCTTTTTTTGATGCCGTTTGTTATGAATGTCAGTCTTCAGTGTTGTATAGTAAATTCAAAACTGACTCAAAATGTAATAAAGTGCAAAATAGCTTGTTTAGCCTCAGTTTAATCACTGATCAACAGCTAAATTTACATGGAGACTAATACTTCGATTATAATCCATTTAAAAGTCCAAACAGAGTTATTTTGCTTCATAGGAACACTTAAGTCTTACAAAAGAGGTTTGGGTGAAGCAGAGTTGTTGTTCTTACCATCAAAAACTAATTTTACTATGTAGAAAAATTAATAAAAGTAGTTAATTCTGTTTGGGTTTTTAACATGTAATGTAAATTGCATACTTTCTGTAAATACGTCTTGGCATTAATGCGTAAAAGACTAATAAATATAATGAATTCATCACTTTTGCACTTGCAAAAGATTTTCAAATTAAATGCATCGGTGCAAAACCTGAGATGAAACCACGTTGGTACCTTGACTGAGGCCTTCAGGATGTCCAGCGAGCCGTTCTCGTAGCAGATGGTTCTGGACGTGTTTCCGATCAGCTTCCCATCAGGACTGACCCAGTGTGTCGATGGCTCAGGATCTCCGATGGACTTGCAGCGCAGGCTGACCTCCTGCCCCTCCATCACGAACATCTTGGAAGTGTGACGAGTTATCATCGGTGGCTCGCACACAAACTCCTCCTGTCAGGAGACACAAGTCATTGTCATGAATGATTAACACCATTAATCATTAAAAATACCGAAGCCTGCAGAGCGCAATGTCATAGAGAGTTCACTTCATAACTGTTCTATAAAGCGCTGCAGTAAAGGAGCAGCACCATCAGAAGTAGAGGCAAAGATTTGAGGTTTTAAGAATAAAAAAACGATAATAGATGGCACAAGTGTGTCAAAAAGAAAACATGTCACATTAAAAGAGACAAAACATGATGTTTTCTCTGCACTCAGACTCTGATTGGCTTCCAGCAGTGTGTTCTTCCTACAGTAGACTCTCAGAAGCAGTTTTACTTGTTTGCACATAAAGATTAAGTGAGTTTTTCAGCCCTCGCATTATTTAAAACCCACCCACTGGCACCTAAGCTGGTGTAAAGCCAGCCAAAACCCTGGTGTAGTATTACTGCTAGGCCTAGCAGGGCCAGCCGAGGCTTACCAGGGCTTACTCATCATTCCTACCACTCAGGGCATCTCCAAAGCTCTTTCTGGGTGCTTCTCAGGTCTTGTTACCAGCAGAGATGATTGCTGACCTGATGACTGCTGGGCTGTAGCTTCAAATACAGCACTAGTGCCTTTCAGTCTTATATTGCACTCTAACCCTCAATTGCTCTGGTGCAGCTCGGAGTAAAAGCCTGTGATTGAACCTGGCTGCTCTCTGCTGTGAGTGTAAGCAGCCGTGGAAGGATGAGAATGTAAAGTTTGGCAATAAAGGGGAAAAAAAGGAGTTCAAATACTCATTTGGTGTTAGGAAAAAATCAGATTTGATTTCAGACCAGCACACACTTGTCCTTCCTGTTTCAGGAGCCTTTAACCTCTCAAATTTTCAAGCTTTCCGTCGGACACGAAGCAGTGCAGCTGCAATAAGCAGCCGAGCAGCTTTCATCGATTTTAAAGCAGGTATCCCCTTGGCGGGTGATGGCTAATGTCTGACCCCTGATGGATGCAGCGGAGGCTCACTCGTCCTTGCAGTGGGAGAGAGACTATTAACTCTCTGAGTATTAATATGCCCAGACACTTTGGTGACAAGGAGGTCTCTGGATCGACCTCTTTACAAGGCTAATCCTCTTATAGTGATCCTACAGCACCTCTCTGAGGGAGGTGCACCACTATTACTGGAGGTGAGGCAGAGGTCTGTACATCATCCTCTCTGAGATGATACCAATTAATCCCATCTTTATCTCAAGGTGCACCACTACTTATCATGGCAGCTCTCAAACGGTCTAGGGGGCCCTGAAAGTCTCCAGGTGAGGCAGAAACCTCTTTATCATCCTCTTTAGGGTAACATCTGAAAACCAACCCCACTTAATTCAGCTGTTATCAGAGTATCGACACAGCTCTGCAGTCATAACAAGCCTTTTACCAGCAGGTTCAGATGAAGAACAGATCTCTCAGAGGCTCCTCGACCTTTAGTCCACCACCATCTAACTGCTGTATTCTGCAGCAGCACGTCAGCTCTGAACTCTGTAAAGCTTTTGTGGCTGTTTAACAGGTAGCAGACCCTGCAGGTAACTTCCCCCATTAAAGAGAACCAGAATCAACCAAACTTTGATGTGCACGTGCTGCTCGAACAGCCATAACAAGATAAAAAGAGGGTTTACAGCCAAGCCTGAAAGCTCATTTTGTTAAGAAAAACAAGACTTATTGATGTATTGATTGACACTGAGATAAATCAATCAACAGCACAGCAGAACCCTGGGAATGTTAATGTCTGGTTAATGTCTTTCACTGCTCTGCATGCTCATATTTTATTTAAATGTTTTTATGTTCTTTTCCAGGCTGTTGTTGTTACATGTCAGCAGGGACTTTGCATGAAAAACAGCTGCAGTAATATTTATGAACATGCACCTGCAAAAACAGAATAAAAACTAATTAAGCTGTGTGCATATGAGTAAAGATTAAATTCAGGGTCATATCTATTTTATTTTTTGCTTTTTATGGATTTATTCTATCTGTTCCCTGTTTAAACCACATCCTTTGTGTGTGTGTGTGTGTGTGCTGGGATTTAAACCGGAGTGTTTTATGTCTTTTCTCTCAACAATATATGGAAGAAATACATAATGAAGTGGAGGTTCTGATGCATTTTTGCATAACAAACTCCATGACTCTACACTTTCATCAGAAAGTTCAGTCCACTGTGACACCAACCATCTGCCCCGCTCAGACGTCCTTGAGAAACAAAGTGATCACGCAGCTCCAGAAGGTTAAAGTTAAAACAGAAAAAAAAACACATTTTGCCTCAGAGTTTAGCAGATCATGACAGCAAACACACACAATGCAATTTGTGAGATCATTGTGTTTATATGATACATATGTTTGTAACAACCAGCTAATGAGAGCTCGAGGCTCCAGAATATCTGCGTTATTATTCCCACAGAGGAAACAAGATCACTGAGGAGCCACTGCACGTCATTATGGAAACTTCAGCTGACCTCTTCAAGACTGCAACCAACGGACGGGACACTGTGTGTGTGTGTGTGTGTGTGTGTGTGTGTGTGTAGGTGCATGGACGCCTGTTTTTCATTTCATCGCTCCAGATTAGATTAGCCAACATCGTCATCGTTATTAACGTCAAAAGAAAGAAAAGCTCATCGTAGAAACACTGCAGCAGCGATGCCAGACATGAAGCTCACATGTCTGTTCAGAAGCAGCTCCAATTCCATTAAACTCAGGGATTAAACCCAAATTATCCATCTGAAGAGTGAAACGTAACACGTATGAGGGCTGAAATCACTGTCATCATTAGAGTGCAGGTGTAAAATGATTTCTGCTCCCTTCAGTTGTACCTTTGTGACCATGAAAACACGGAGTTCATGCACTCTGAGGTTTTCTGATATGAAAAATATGGTGGATTCTTTGCTCCTGTTGTTTTCCTCATTTTACTCTACTGAAGATGCACAGTAAAAATATTTTAACATCTCACTTTATTACCTCAGCATGTTTTTATGATCATATTTTGTGGCAGCTCTTGTGTTCTTAACTCCGGCCTTTGACATGACTGCGATCTGACGTGAACGAACCTCTCTGATGGTCCAGAAGTATTTGCCGGCCAGGTCTTTGGGCGAAGCGCAGGTTTCCAGGTCGTCCTCGCGGGTCAGCCTGCGGAGCCACACCAGCTCACAGTTGCAGTGCAGAGGGTTTCCACCGAAACTCAAAACCAGCGCCGTGAGAGGAGAACCCTTCATCTTCGCGTACACCGGGATCCGCAGGAACAACGGGTCCGGAGGAATCTTCTTCAGCTTGTTGGATGTCATGTCCAGTCTGATGGCGGAGACAGAAACATGAATAATACTGAAGAGAATGAACTGATTCAACAATAAAAAACACCAAACATCACACAGCTCAGAGGGGAAACACTGAAACGACTCATCGTCTGTGTTTTTATAGGAATGTCGGGGTTAAACTTGGGCATATTTTTCATTCTGCATTTGCACAGTTTGTGGATTTTAAATCCATATTCGGAAACTGCTTAAAAGCTTCAAGCAAAATTCAATTTACTAAAGTCTTAAATGATAAATAGATGGTGTATGAATGATTCCCACCACAGTTACATCTCTGGCAGTGAGGTGAGAAGCTTTGGAACAACTTGATCGATAAGAATCTGAGGTGGGCAGCCATGTTTAAAGGTGAGATATGGGGGGAGAGAGGGGTGAGGAGGGAAAGAGGGGAGAGGCTGTAAATGGTTATCCTCACTTCCACCATCTTTCTTTATTCGAATGGAGCATAAAGGTGTGCTGAGGGTTTATAAATCTGAAAACTGTTTCCGTGACTTTCACTCTCTTAAATGAAAAGTTCCCGTGAAGAAAAAAAAACTCGATCACTCCCTTTTGCGGCTGCATTCGATGAACTGATGGCGAGATTCAGTCATATAAAAGTAGATCAATGAAATCATTTCTTCGCTTTCAATTACACTTTTTTTTTTTTTACAGCCGCAGTAAAAGCAGCTCTTTGAAAAGAAGGTGAGACGTTTTCTTCAGCAGCTCTATGCATCGGGGGTCACATATAAAGTGACTGAAAGCATGCAAGAAATCCTGCTGTGACAAAAAGAAACCTCATTTTCTACCAGATCTGTATCACCACACTGTGTGTGAAGGAACAATGCTCAACTTTCCTCCATGTTGCAGAGCTGCTTGCTCATTTTCACAGAATTTTGCTGCGATTTACTAAGAGGATAAAACTCCAACGAAGAGAAAAGTGGCACAATTAACTCCGATCAAACAAGGCAGTTGTGAGCAAATATGAACGAAGTTTCTGCTAAAATTTCCAAAATAAACCCGGATGCACCAACATGCATAATGTGATGCAAACAGGAGGACATGTATGTGAATTAGACTTTTGCTATTAGCAAACTATCTCTGTGCGACACGTCCTGCAACATCAGCAGCTGAAACAAACATGTCATGCTGTTTTAAAAGCACAGAGACTGAAATGTAGAAAGAATCTGTTTTTAATGCAGAAATGGATTCAGGTTGAGGGGAATTTGTACTCACACTGAATTAAAACACACATGATCACAAAATAACAAGATCCAACGTTGGACAAATATCCCAGGATGCATTTCACCGTCTCACTGAAGCATCGGACCTGATGACAGTAATAATGTGGGAGATTCATACGTTCACTGATGTCAGCAACAAACGCAGGAAAGTCTTTTTCTCCTCAAAGTCCCTCCGGAAACATCCAACGACGAGGACTTAACGAGAAGCTAATCGCTGTCGAGAGCAGCAACATGCTGCACTTTACAAAGTTCAATTATGTTTTTTTCCAGCAGGCTTGTGGTGTGTTTGTGTGTGAGTGTGAGTGAACACACACACCTGTGCACACACACACACACACACAAACTCAGAGTTTCACCAGCTTCTCTGCAAGTTTCATTAAAGCATTTTTAATAAACTTATGACTGTTTATTGGAACCTGGTTGATTTTCCTTGTTGCACATCAATTACTGTCGGTCATTGGACCTTAAATTGGAATTGATTTCTGTTAATGGGGTTCAAATGGTGTTTTGTGCTGAGGAGTAAACTTATTCAACCTTCTCATATAACAGAAGAGCTTTACGGTTCAGAAGCCAAGTCAGGGACAATAAAACACTAAAAAATGACAAAAGCTAACAAACACAGTTTTACATTAAAACGTCCTGACAGTCGCTGAAATGAGCCTCCTTTACCAAACTCCCGGTGAGCTCAGACGGGCTTTTATTTAACGTACATGCACAATATGTAGAAACACTGATGTGGTGCATTTAAGACTCACAGCTTCTACTTGAAGAAAACTTGAATGGTGAACATTTTTTTATTTGCTGACTCAACATCATCACATTTCACTGCAAAGACCAACTTAAATTAATGCTGCTTTCAAAAAATCCATCATAATCAAAATACATTGGAGGTAATTTATAACTTTAGTTAACTCTCTCAATCTTTGTAATACAACCATTTTTTTAAAAGAATGTGTTAGTCATCCTAAATGAAAGCAAATGTAAGGAGGGTGATTAGGTTGGATTATTGCACAGGTTTGGCATCACCGTTGTAGTTTAATGGGTTGTTGGTTCAGATAAGAAGCTGATCTCAGGATAATATGGAGTTTAAAGCTCCACGAGGAGTCGGTGAGGTTCATATTGAACTGTTTAAGTCGACTGCGTCCGTAACAAAACCTCCGTATTTGTCTGAATTTGTCTTCAGCGTGTGAGTTTGTGGAAACCTTTTCACACAGACTGCATACAGCAGCTTCGGCTCTCTGCAGTCAGGAAGGGCTCAAACAATTACCATCATGCACTGCTGACGTGCCCTCGAGCAAGATGCTGAACCCCAGCAGCTCCGGTGAAGCTGCAGGACTGACCGGGTCTCACTGATCTTCTCCCAGTGGTGAGTTTGTGGAGCAAGTTTGCTGCCTGCAAACTGAACTGAGCCTCAAAAGCTCAGAGCCCCGTTAACGTTGAGGTCTGACATGGAGGGATTTGTTCTGTGATTTCAGTCTGAAACCAGCCTGAAGCTCCAGTTTTTCATGTCAAATTGGTTTCAACATCAGCTGGATGAAAAGCAGCTCATCAGGGGGCCGATACCACCGAGCAAAACATGATCCAAAACCATTTGTTTCTATTCTGTTGCTTCGGTCAAAAACATAAATAAATTCTGTTCTCCCAGAAGACCGAAGCAATGAGGCGCTTTGATGAGTCTTTTATGTCTTTTATTCACTTCAGTTCATACATTTATTTCTATTTGTGTCTCTGAGAGATTGAAAATGCTTGTGCAGGACTGTTTTCAGGCTTTTTTAGTAAAAAAACGAACCAATTAATTATGTAACTGTTTACTTTTTCTTACAGTCAAACACATTTAATGAGTGTGAACATGAACCAGAGCAGGTTTCTACCACCTTAAGATACTTTCAAACACATGTAAGGGAGTTTAAAATAGTTTAAAATCACACGTTACTGTCAGGTGTGAAGCTCATTAACTGTATCTGGGTAATTTTCATGACCTTAGCAGACAATTACACATCTTTATAAATGAATCACAACTTTCCAGCCTCTCTAACTTCAGTTTAGTTCAGTTTTCAGAGGTACAATCACTTGTTCAGCTGTGAAATGTTTCTATTGTCAAATGTTTCGACTGAAAAACTGCTTATGAAGTTTGTTGGAAGATGCTGAGGCTGCATCTTACTGTGCATTGTGTGCTGTTAAACTGAAACTTTGAGCTAAGAGGATGCGATGCCACAAACATGGCTGCAGCTGCTCTGCAGGGCTGAATGCGTCTCTCAAACACACCTATGAGACAGTTTATCTTGTTTTATCCACATGAGGACTGCGGTTACTGTCACTTTTATGGGCAGTGCATTAAAACTGAACTTGGATTTAAAGAGAGCTGCATGATTTAGCAATGAGTTTAATTTGAAGGCAACAAGAAACAGAAAGAAGATGCTTAACACTTCGGATTTTCAGTAAAAGGCCAAAATTAAAGGGAAATTTCACTGCTCTTTTATGTGGATGTTTGATTAGTGTTAATCAAATAAGTTTTATGTTTTGATAGAAAAGATCTTCTGCAGCAAAAATCTTCTCTCCTGACACCAGTGATGTCACCTTCACCTTTTTCCTGTCAAACACACACACACAGTCTGTTAATGCTGTCAGGTGTCATGATGCTCACCTGGCCAGCTTGTGCAGGTTGGAGAAGATTCCCTCGGGGACGCTCTCTATGAGGTTGTGGTCGAGGCTGAGCGTGTTGACGCTGACCAGCAGGGCGATGGTCTCCCAGGGAATGTCCACCAGGTTGTTGTAGCTCAAATCCAAATCCTCCAGAGTCTCCAGGAAGTCCTGCAGACAAGGAGGGAAGAAGCTGAGACTGAGAGCATCATCAGCAACATCTGAATCAACCAATCACATCTGAGCTTTAAAGAGGTGATTTTTTTTTGCATCCAAAATGGAGGAGAGGAAGGTAGAAAAAAAGGCAGTGGAGAAAGAGAGTAAGAAAGGATGAGTGGGTCATGCAGGATGCAGTGATTAGAGAAAGAAAAAAACAGGTTTCAGGAGAAGAAAAGAGAAATTCAGAGTTGGATGGATGGAGATAAAGGCAGTAATTGGAAAAAGAGAGAAGAAAAAACCAAATGAGACAGAAGAAGAAGGGACGGGGGGGATAACAGAGGGAGGAAGAAAAGGGAGATCAATTACCCCGGTCAATGCCGTGCACTCAAAGAATGCTGTTTTCTCTAATTGCCTCCATACAATTCTCATAATCAGCACACCGTCGAAATGCCACGAGTCAGCACACATTACAATGAGCATAAACACAAAGAGGGAGATAGAGGAGGACGAGAGGAAGAGGGGGATGAAGGAGAGCGATAACAGCCTGTTGATCAGCTAAAGTGTTGTTGTCATTGCCGTAATTGCCCTCATGATTCACACAATCAGAACAATGTTTGAATGTCACAATGCTTCAATTCTCATTAGAATTATCTGTGCGTTATCGCCTCCGAACAAAAGGAATCTCATTTCATAATGACAACAAAAAAAACAACTTAAGAGCTGTGAGGAGGAGTTCAAAGAGCCCTGAAAAGAAAATCAGTCCTTAAACTCACCACCGTCCTCCAGAGTTTGACTTTTTTTTTAGTCATAAATGCTGGAAATGACTCAGTTTCATTTGGACAGATGTGTGTTTGAAACATCTGGATTTGAGGCCTTGAAGGAGTCACGTGAGTGTTTTCTGATCTGCCATCCTTGCTGCTAAATGCCAACAGTCTTATAAAGTTTAGAACAATAAACTTAAATAAAGTGAGAGATGTTAAAGTTCAGAAATGAAGCAGGCTGTATACAAGCTGGACTCCCATTCACCACCTTGACCTCCATGTACCTGTTGATCCCCTAGAGAGCACAAAACCTAAAGCTCTGGTAACTAAGATGATGTAAAACTGTGAGGAGATGACTCATTGAATGTGGACACAGTTCTGTGGGAAACAATGCACATCTCTTTGTGCAAAAACTGACTGTAAATTTCCACAGACTTGTGCAGATAAAGGGGGGGTGTTCTGGTTTTTGCTGTTTTCTGAAAGCAGCATAACATCACTGTACTTTCTGTTTTGCAGCAGAGACACAACAACAGCAGATAACATTGTAAGCAATGAAAGAGCGAATGAAGTGACGGGAGAAGAGCTCATATCTGACATTTGTTTAATCCACTCATGATCTAGTTTGAGAATAAAACTTAATTTCAGACAAAATACTGGCAGTCAAATCTTAGCTGTGCATGAGGGCAAGATGGAGAGAT
Organism: Acanthurus leucopareius; assembly: GCA_029814765.1. Taxonomy (NCBI): domain Eukaryota; kingdom Metazoa; phylum Chordata; class Actinopteri; order Acanthuriformes; family Acanthuridae; genus Acanthurus; species Acanthurus leucopareius. The sequence goes on along the minus strand of JAQMCX010000055.1, from coordinate 7,084,278 downwards.
AAAGGCAGAGGATGGAGGCTGAAATGGACGAGAGATCACGGAGGTTGAGAGCTGAAGAGTGACGCTCAGGCCGGAGTTCAGAAGGTCTGCTCCATTAGCGAGTTCACAGTTCACGTCTCTGTGCTTTGCCTCCATGAAAGTCCTGCAGAGGGCTCAGAGTCGGTCCTGAGGGGACACTTTGGCGCTCGGATGCTGGACTTTTAATGAGCCGAGAAAGGACAGCGTCGTTTCATGAAAAGGAGAAAACAGTTTATTTTTGGGCCGGGTTATTAAAAAAAAAGGCTTCCAGCCGAGCGAAGGCAGCAGACAGGACCGGACCATCCGGACCAACCTGAGCATCCTGAGCCACAAATGTGGCGTCATTTTCTCGCAGCACTTGACCCTCAACGTGACACGAGTCTGAGGAGCTTTAAATGACTTTGCAACAACTTTTACAAACTGAGAATCCTGGCAGATGAAATCCTGCATGGTGACTCATCGGGTCTGTTGGCAGCGCTGAACACGCAAGTCGATTTTAAAACAGTTTGACTCGTAAACTTTCACTCACACTAAGCTACACACATGTTTACTTATTCATATATAAATATAGATTAAATAGTAATTTCATGTTGCATATTGGAAAAACCGAAACTCAATTTGTCGCATCACACAGATAAATTTTAATAAACTGAAATTATAATGAGCAGCTGATGGAGGCCTGAGGGTAATTAAGTAACTCTGTCTGTCAAATTTCATTTAACTGAGCAGGTTGTTTTTCAATTTCCTCACATTAAATTCTAATAGAAACTCAAACGAGGAAAAATTTGCAGGTTTGTGGTTACTTACAACAGCTTTCTGCTTCCAAAATGAACAGACTGAGTCTCAACCATGAACCCTGGTCTGCTGAGGGTCCCTGTGAACTCTTGCACCTCCCGTGACCACCAGTGGAGGTGCTGGTCCCTTAAGAGACCTACAACCCCTGCTTGCACCCTCACTGTTAGCACTCTGGTCTTGGTCTCAGTGTTCCTGAACAGGGTTCAGGTGTGGCTCTCGTACCTGGAAGGCTCCCTCTGATATGCTGTGCAGCTGGTTGTTGGCCAGGATGAGGTGCCTCAGGTTCACCAGCCCCTGGAAGTGGGAGTCATCCAGGACGGTGAGGCGGTTGGCGTCCAGGTGGAGGGCGTGTAGATCCTGGAGGTCGGCGAAGGCGTACGGTCGGATCTGACTGATGGTGTTTCTGCTCAGGGTCAGGTGGATCTGCACGTCGAAGGACAGGAAGTCACAGTGAGAAGCAAGAAAACAGGAGGATCTCTGACTATGAAAGGGTCACTTCTTTTCTTTTTAAGTGTCTTTTCTTTTAATTTCATACCAGCAAAAGTTCAGTTTTCACTTTCTCACAAACACTACAACATGTTTAAGTGAACATCGCTCTGTTTTCCTGTTCAGGGAGGTCAAAGGTCAGATGCAGTGTTTCTCTAAAGATCAGTGCTGATGTACACTGGAGCTTTTAAAGGAATAATCTGTATTTTTACAGTAAAGTTTCATGCAGCTGTATTCAGAATGTTCTTCACCTTGCTGTCAGACGTCTCCTTCTAGAAGAAAACTAAAGCTGTTATTTCCATCTTTGCTCTCTTTGAAGCCACCAGACTCCTCTCACAAAACCAGTCGTTTTACCTTCAGAACATGGTGGTTATTGGTCGAAGCTCTGCCTCCATCAGCTGGTTTGTGTGTGTTGCTGTGTGACTTTTGGTTTCGAAGGGTCGGTTCAGATTCACAGAAGCTTCATGATGATAGAAACAAACCATCTGATGGAGGCGGAGGTTGACCAGCTGCTCTCATGTCTTGGAGGTAAACTGATTGTTTGGTGGTTTTGGACGGAGACGTCAGTTTCCTGGAGGAAAAGCAGCCGTGCAACCCCACTTTAAAAACCATCCCAGTAAACAGGAGAGCCACCTGCCACCCTCACCTGATCATTATATCGGTTATAAATACTGACGCTGAGTGGATCAGCTGGAAACACACTGCAGAGGTCAGGAGTTTGCAGAGCTGCTAAACTCCTTCACTGTACATTGAAAACTGTACAGCAGGTGTGAAGATGAAGAAATATATTCAATTATCGCCTGAGAAAAGGTCAGCGGACGCCCACACGTTTGTAAACCTGCTCTGGAGAAGCGTCGTGATAACCAGCACACATCTGTGACGTTCTGTCATGTTCATAGCCACATGATTAAAACCCCATTTCCCACGATGCCTTGTGTGTGTGTGTGTGTGAGCAAACATCATCTGCGCTGCTGTGATCACAGTGGAGAGGAAACTCATTTTTCAAACACTGAGGAAGTCTCCAGCTGTGAGCAGAGACTCTTTTAGGTGATTTAGTGTCATGATGTTGGTGTTTTTGCTTCATAGCTGCAGTGAAGCTCCTCACCTCCGAAACATGATTACAGACGAATTAACGGGTGAGATTTATTAGAAATCACATCCTCAGTCGATAAATTGTGTTTGAGGGAGCAGATGTCCTTTATGTGGAATCAACATGAAAACTCTCCTCACTGAGTCGACTTCAATCTTTTTTCTTCCACTGAAAAGATTTTTACATTTTGACTCAGCTGAGAGACGAGCACTTTTATTTAACTAGAACGTTTGAAAAATCCTCCTCTGATTCGATCACACTGTTATTTATCAGCTCGGTTCAGTCCAGAAAATATCCCAGACTCAAGTTATGTGATTGACTCTTTCACAGTGAAGTCCTACATATCCCAGAGTTCCATCTGATAGTCCTTCACATAGCATGTGTTTTCTTCTGATTACAAACATGTTTGTACTTTACTGCCACTGTTGATAACAGCAGAGTAACTACAGGACAACAACAGAAACACATATATTCAGAGATGATTTTTTTTGCAGACATATTTGCATCATAAAAGCTGCAGCTCTGCGTCGCTGTAAAACAGCTGGAGCTGCAGATGTTCCTGTTGCTGCTGCCTGATGAACAGTATTTTTGATAAAGGCTCGTCAAAAAGTTTTAGGCTGTAAAACATTTCCAAAAGGCCAGAAACGAAAAGGAGAAATGAAACTGACTGTTGCTCCTTTTGGATATTAGGTGGAAAGAGTCACTGATTTATTATTACATTATTGATTATCTGTTTGTGATTGGCTGAAGCTACGACTCCTGTGACCAAGAGATCTTACAGGCGAAGGCTTTAAAACAACCAAAACACAAGACAGGAACGCTGTTATCAGGCCCGATTCAGTCTGAAACAATCGAGCTGAAGCTCTTTTTTCTTTGTTTCTACAGTTTCTTCGCAGTGAAACTATTTGAAGGTCATGAAACGTGGTGGTTACGGCAAATAAAGTTAGAAGATATTGTGCTTTTCAAAAACAAAAGGTAAGACGAACTCTGCTCTGATGGACTGTTAACACTGATGCATCACCTGTTTGTCTTCACCTGGACTTCTAACCTGCTGACATGAAGGACACGCTGTGCTGTGTTGGATCTGAGATGACTTGGATTGAGAGTTTGAGAGTAGAAACAAATGAAAGGAGCCTTTTTCTGAACTTCTGCTTGTTGTTGTTTCCTGATTATTGGACGTGTTGCATTTAGCTAACATATGAAGGTGTTATGAGAAACACACACAACCTTCTGTTAACATATCCTGACCGTTTCTGTCATATCTTCTCCCTAAAGCTCCACAAAGGATCACAGTTGATCTCTGACAGACTGATTCTCTTTTTTACGAGTGAATTTTAGTTATAAGTCAAATATTAGCAAAAAGTTCATAAGGAGCACATAATAATGACGAAAAGCTCCCAGAGTTTACATTCTGTTAGCTTTAACGCAACATTTTGTTTTAAATTCAAAAGCTTGTTGGCTTCAGAAGATCTCTGAAACAACAGCACAGCTGGAGAACATCTGTATCAAAGAGACAGCTGGAGACAGTTGTGACTGTGACTCTATTGTTTGGATTATAAACGTGAGCTCTGACCAGGCTGGACATGTTGGCGAAGTCGCGGTGCCTCAGCGTCGTGATGAAGTTGTCCATCAGCCTGAGTTCGGCCGTCTGGCGGTCAATGTTCGGCGGGACGAAGAGCAGGCCCGTCTTGGCGCACAGCACCGTGTAGGACGGCAGCAGGTTCTGACAGGTGCATCGCTTCGGACACAGCATGGAGGAGGAGCAGGAGGGGAGGGAGGACAGGGCGATGAAGAGGAGGAGGAGGAGGAGAGGGCAGACCAGCGAGGAGACGACATCCATGGCTACTGTCCTTCTGCAACACAGAGAGAGAGAGAGAGAGAGAGAAGGGCAGCAGACGTCAGGTTCAGATCTTTTACACTGGACATTAGAAATCCTGCAGGAGACCAACAAAGACTCCAGGGTTCCTGCGTGGATTTAAACTCTAAAAACAAAGAAAAGTCATCTTCACCCCATCGAATCTGATGCAGCTGCAGAGAGTCTGAAGTTGCTGTGTAGGTCAGGAGATGTTTTATGCTTTTAGAAACTCTCTCACAGCCAAGAACAACACAGAAACTCTCCCTTTATGCTCCGTGGGACTCTGCAGACACAAGAAGCCAAGAATTTCAAGAAAAAAGTGTTATAATAAATGCTTTATGAAAGAGGGGAGGATGGAGAGAGGAAACAGGAGGAGGGGAGGAAATGAAAGTTGGGTTTGTTGGTGCTGCTGAGCTGTTTTTTTTCTGCTGACTAAGTTATCCTGGGAAAGTGAATGTAAACAGCTCTTCTATCATCAATTAAGCCGAGCGCACTCCCATGATTACATTGTGAGCAGAACATTAGTGGACACGGCTCGGCCTCGGCCCGCTCGTCTGTCCCACTTCATAAACCTCATCGATGCTTTTGTGCAAAAAAAAAAAAATGAGGCTAAACAAACTTTTGCAGCCGAGGCAGCAAAGGGAAACATTTACACTGATATCGATTCCTCTCCGTTCGGTTCAGCTCTGCCAGTTCAAACGAACAGGAGTGACATGTGAGAGGATGCATGCCTTAACACACACACACACTCACACACACACACGCTCATCCATGCATTCGCCTGCACACACTCTACAAAGTTTCTCTGAGTTAAGACGCCGAGTCCTGGAGGAAGGTCGTTTGCAAATAACAGTAGAGAGAGAGTCGCTCTTTTATTTACGGATCTGAAATATTCACAGTGCGGCTCAGAGCTCCGAACAGGAAGTCTGCTCGCGTCCTCGCAACAGGGAGGAGCGCAGGATCGCAGCCACATGTGAGGAAAGAAGGGGAGAGATCTGACGGACTGAGATAAATTCAGTGGAAATGATGGAGAGAATTGAAAACCTGAGACTGCGTTAAAATGTCAGCGAGTAATTGAAGAGTCGGTGCATGACAGGAGAGTGAGCTCAGAAGACTGAGAGGGAATAATGAGCCACGACGGGAATCTACGGATTTGTCACATGACTGAAACTTCACTCAGGTTTCAGTCATTTTCATGGCAAATTAAAAGTTTTATTGCTGATCAGTTTTTACAGTGTTTAAACATATTTAGAGAAGAAATTAATTAGTGTTCGAATGATCATAAGCTTCAATAAAGGCAAATAAATGAACAAAAAACTGAAAAGGTCGTTTTAGTTTGAACAGAAGATCTTTCTTTTTTCTGTTTTTATCAGCTGAATTATTTTTTAGCGTTTACGTTAATCAAAAGCAGAAACATCGGGACTAACTGCAGTTCCTCAAATGGCCACAAGAGGCAGGCTGTGAAAGCAAATCAATCCATAAACTGAAATATCCAACTTTACAGCAGAAACAAACCTGTTTCCAGCCTGATTCAGACAGTTTTAGTCTCTGTTTCATTTCCATCTTCATGACGACACTGAGGAGGATTTTTATAGAACTCACTTATTTAAATTATATTAATTAAGAGAACGGTGGCTTTGAGTGACGGCAGCTGTTATCTCTCTGTCAGACGTCACACAGTCACTGATATCTATGTTTCTTCTCCTCAGCTTCATTCTTTTGTCCAGAAAAAGTCTCAGCTGGTGACGACTACAACACCAAACACAGATCCTACAGAACGTTTCTCTCCGTTCCTGCTGCATTATGCATCCTGTGGTTTTTCCAAGAACATTATTCTGTTCACCTTCTGACCGTGTGTGTAATGATTCAGAGGGTTTGACCTTCAGCTGAGATCAGAAGGTCAGGAAACGCACAGAAACGTGCTGATCATTTATTCACCACTGAGGTCTGATGTTTTATTCAGCTGCACTGTGGTCACATGTTCATGTGTTACACACATGTTCAAGTTTAGAAACGTGAACTTTTAGCACAACACGAGTCGAAAAGCAGAAACTAACTGTTCGAGTTATTAAACATCACATCACAGACTCAGTTTCATAGTGAACCAGATTTCGATACTTCTCATGTCAACATGAACAACTTTATTACTCACTATAGTTTATTTATCTTTCATCTAATTTATTCAAAATAGTTTAATAATAATATACATGAGTATGTTCACATCCTTCACTTCTTTATGTTGCTGTTTTGCACCTCAGATTAGATGCTAAACTCCATTTTTATTGTCTAAGTAATGATAATAAAGTTGAATCTAATCTAATCTAATCCGATCTGATCTAATCATCTCTCAGGCCCCGCCCCCTGACCACCACCGAAGCCTCACGCTGTCGGTGTTTGAATCATCCAGATGTTGGCTCACTGGACTCTGAAGTCCAGCTGATCCTCTGAAGGCTTCACGTCAAACCAAACAGCTCTGTGCAAACATGAAGCTTTGATTGATGATCTTAAACATCATAATAATGTTCACAGAGTGTGAGACAGACACCAGAGAGTGAGACAGACACCAGTCATCTCCTCTGCGGACTCTTTGGTTGGTTGGTTTTTAAAAACGTTTGCTTTTCGGCGGTTATCTCTGGGTGCAGAGTGACGCTGCGTCTGAGAGGAACTCTGCTGCTCTGGGATCAGATTCGGTTCGCTCAGTCAGGCCGACTCAGCGTGAGAAAAATGCAAAGCAGCTCTTTTTTCAGAACACATCAACTTCTCCATCTCTGTCGCCCGCTGCTCCATCCTTTCATCACTCTCTCCTCCACTAAAAGCACTTCTCATTTCAATCGCATCACTCCTTTTCTCCACTTATCTTTCTGCCTGAATCCTCCCATCATCCCTCTTCTCTCAAACTCTTTTCAGCTGTTTCCTGTCATAGCTCTCTCTCTCTTCCGACACACGAGACATCGCTCCATTCCTCTTTCCACCCATCCTGTCATCATTCTTGTCCTCTGTCTGAGCCATCAGATAGAGAGATCTCTCTCCATCTCTTCCTTCATTTTCTGTCCCTATAGGATCATTCATTCCTCCGTCTCCCTCCACATTCACAGCCACAAAGGATGAAGTGATGCCGTGTGTTTTCTCCGTCAAACGACACGTCTTCGGTTCATATATGAAACATGTTGAAGTGTTTGACTGGAAACTGACTTCTTCACCTCCTGCTGATTGAGTTTTAATGGCCTGTGTGCCTGCTGGAAGAGCAGCGCTCACATCTGTGCTCCTCTGTTTGACAGCATCATTTTAGTCCATTTACTTTCTATGAAAACGGCCACACAGGAGAGGAAACAGTCACATGGATTTCAATCCATCCATCCCTCCGTTAATGTCCCCCAACTGCCCCACTTATGCAGTGATGCAGCGCTTTGGAGCCTCGTTCAGCTCACATTCACAGGGATGCAGGTGCTCACGTCCTCCACACTTTGTGTTTTCTGTCATTTTATTATTATTTTAATTCATAAGAGACAAAGAACTGCAGCTAATGCTAACAGCTCTGTGAGGCCGTACATGAGCACAGCTGTGCTTTGAGCTAAATGCTAACTCCAGCATGCTAACGTGCCCTTCATAGCTACAGTTCATACGATGCTGTCTGCTCTGGGGTAAAAAAGGAGAAGAGGAATCTCTGAAACGTCAGATGATAACATGCATTTTTCAAACTAATCCTGAAGGCGACAAACATCCAAATGTTTGATACTTTTCACTCCAGAGTAAAACATTCGAACAAAAGAGTTGATTTGGTAGATTAGAGACAGATTTGACTGAATATGTGCAAAGCGAGCAGCTGATGGTTCAACATGAAAACGCAGCAGATTATTAAAGTGAGAATCATCCTGATGGAAAACTATCATTTTATATTAATTTATCAAACAGCTGTAGAGATATTTCAGTCATTGGGAACATCATCTGTTGTTTTTTTTAAATGTCAGAGCTAAAAACAGCCTCATATGTTTCTCTCTTTGTGATGTTTTTCTTCAGAACATCTGGCACAGCAGAGATGTTCATGTCGAACCTTCTGCAGTCACTCAGAATGGAGGGATGAGACACCAGAGAAGAAGAAGAGGTTGATAATTTATGTTGCAGGAGTTACATTTTCCATCCAGTTGGTGGGGATGTTGTGCTACATCTTTGAATCATGCACACACAAAAAAACACACACACACACGTGCAAACACACATGTGCACTTACACACACACACACACACACTTACACTGAAGGCTGAGGGAAGAGGGAGGCCACTGAGCCACAGCGAGCAGAAACACTGAAAGCAGAGAGGAACAGACTGACAGAAGCAGGTGTGGAGACAAACATGAGGCCTGAAGGAGGAAGGAAACGCTGCTCATGTTCCTGCTGCTGAGATCCACACAGGACTTCCTGTTCATCACATGTTCTGCATCACACGCAGCCATTGCTCTGCTGTCGTCTGCACTGATTACTTTTCGATATCTGGGGATGATTTAGTTGTGAAATATCTCCAAGATATTACAGACAAATACAACTGATATGCAACAGCAAACACACCTGAGGAGAAACACAGTTCCTGTATTTTTTTATCCACAATAAAATGTCACGTCGTCGCTGAAGATCCTCCTTGTAAATAAGGTGTTACCGATGTTTTTAACGGTTATGTTTCATTCTGTTTTGAGGTAAAAACGTCTCTGGCTTGGTCATATTTCTGTAGCAAACCAACAAAAATCCTCTTGGGTTGTGCAAAGTTACATGCATGAGATAATGAATTGAATACCAGTGTCATTTAATGACTCGTTGCTCTTTTTCAGTCCCTTGTTGGCTGAAATCTCCTCAGTAAAACGTTCTGATGCGTTCAGTCCGTCCGGTGGATGACATGTGATCACTGGCGCTCATCACAGCTCCCTTCGCTCGCTGATGTCACGTTCGATTACACCGAGTTACATCAGTGATGTCACGTCGCTGCTGGAGACCGAAGTCTGATCTCAGAGCAGCTCGATTACAGAGAAGAAATCTGGTTTCACAAAGTGCTGAAGAATTACGACAAAGATGTTTTACAGACCGATCATGATGCTCCTCACAGCAGGAGCCGAGAAACTGAGCTAAAAGACTTCTGCCACATCTGTCTATCTGTCTGTCCGTCTGTCTGCCTGTCTGTCTGTCTGCCTGCCTGTCTGTCTGACTCTACAGAAGAGCTCATAGTATTGAATCTTCTGTGCAGTAAACCCCAGAGACTGAAGGCAGAGCTGCAGAGATGATGGAATAATCAGTGTGAATCAATATCAGAATTTAAATAAATATTTCAAAAAAACTCTTGAGATCAATATTCATAAGTTACTTTTTGAAAAATATACTGGTGTCCAAAGCTTTAATATGTGAGAATTATTAATGTCAGGTACTGTATTAGAGTTTGGACCATCAGTATGTTCACACTCTCAAACAAGAAATGAATTTTAATAATTGATGACCTCGTTCTCAGATTCAGACGTTTCATTGAGGACCTGAGGCTTGTTGACAGAATATGAGCTGGTTTTTAACAGCAGCTTCCTCGTGTGCAGGAGAGAAGCTCCACAGGAAACTCTGACTTTAATAAAAGATCGAAAGAAAGAGAAATTCATTTGAAGCTGAAGTTCAGCACAGCGGTCGTTCCTGCAGGTAGCAGGAGAGCTGAAGCGTTTCCACACCGCAGACTCCAACTCATCTTCTGACCGAGATGATTTTCTGATAAATGAGAAGTTCAGGAGCAAAATTACTGTAATAAGATTAAAAAAATGAAGATCTGTCACCTAAAAACATCACTCCAAGTTTCCAGCTGACAGAACAAGAAACCTGCTGAATCTGCTCGAGTCCATTTGATTTGTGTGTTTAAATAAAAGAATAAAATCAGGCAGAAAAAAATTGCAATTTCAATTAACATCAATCAATGTCGTTGATACCGATGACGTGTTAATGGGTTTCTGCTCAGACGCTGAGACGCTGCATGTCATCGAAAATCATCATTTACATCCAAATGTCAGTTCATCTGTGCAGTCATCACCGTTCTGCTCGTTAAAAACCACAGCGGGAAAACTGATGGCTTCATGTTTTAAACTGTGAGCTCAAATCAATATCACTCTGACTCATTTCAACCAATGAGAGGAGCTCACACACACACACACACACACACACATCCTGCTGATCCGTCACACACACTCCGTCCTCACTGCTGGTTGTGTTTGTGAATGTTTCCTCAAACTGTTGCTGCTGCGGCGACGCAGAACTGGATTTAATGGCAGAACAACAGATACAGAACGTGAACGAGTCCTTTTCTGAACTGATTAATCACTGATTAAGAGACATCAATTATTAAACAAAATATCTGATTTGTCTCGAGTCTTTTCTAACAACTCAGCAGATTATTAAGACTGAAACCTGCATTCAGTCGGGACTCAGCAGAACGAGATCTACAATCCAACTCTGCCAACGAAACAATCTGAAGCAAACCAGCCTTTCCTTCTCTTCTCTCCTCTGCAGGCTGTTTTGGCAGAGAGCTGCTCTGATTTTGAAGGAAGCCAAGTGAATGTTGGCAAAGAAAATGACCTTCAGGAGGTTCAACCTTCAAGAATCCCACATGCAACTCTCCCTCATCAGCTGAAATAAAGACTGCAAAACCAAACCATCCGAGAAAAAGTGAAAGTGAAATCTTAAAAAACCCTCTGAGTTGAACCACTGACGGGGGAAACATGCAGCGGCCGTGTGAACGTCTCACACTCAGCAAGTTTGCAGTATTTGTGTGTTTTTAAGACCATTTTTTAATTTAAACTACAACATGAAAATATCTGTGATTTGTTTGTTCATAAAGAGTGATCGATAAGTTCACGGCCAAATGTAAAGAAAACCTACATTTATATTTCAACATGGTCCCTTCTTCTACATTTACACTCTAAGTTCAGCATCTTGTGGAGCTCAAGGATAGAAGTCACATCTTTGACCTCAAACAGTCGACCACAGACAAAATGGTGACTCCTGAACTCCTCCTTCACTTTGGGGAGAAGTTCTTAGTCTGAGGGTTCAGAATCAGGTGGACATGGCGGCTGCTAGACAAGTTCATGTTCATTTAAAATGCACAAAGATAGACGTTCATCTTCTCAAACAAAAGTGACACCACAGAACTTTAAACTGTCTGCATATTCAATAAGCAGGTGATCTGCACATGCAGGTAATGAAGCTGTCGTGGGCCAAAAACCTCATAAGTCGACCGCCATGAAAAATTTAGTCCAAATTCAATCCAGATATCCAAAGTTTATGCTTATTTATAATGAAGTTTGTTAAGTTTGTGCATTTGGACTGTGGATATAAAAACATATTTGTGTATAACAGCATATTTTCTGCAACAAAACACATTAATGTCACTGTAAATGCCGCAGCAGTGACGTGTTTAAGGTGAAACTATCAAACAACAGTCGATGAACTGATATTTTTTCAAGCTTGAGTCAATGTTTGTTAACTAATTAATACTGAAAACATTAAAAGCTGCAAGAAAACTAAAAGTCAAAACACTTGTTCTAATTCATACTGTTTTAAACCGTCATCATCTACAAGTTTTGGCATCATTTACAAGTTTTTGTGTGTGAGACCCTTCAGCAGCACTGCAGACACACACACTCACACACACACACACACTCACACACTCTCAGAGCTGTGTGCCCATCATTGTTGCTGCTCTTTTATCTGCAGTGATGGATGTGTGAACACTGTCATTCATATTAATGCCACTGCAGCCGGTATCAATCAGTGTCCGGCAGCTCTGCCTGCTGTGAACGCAGCTCATCAGCAGCTCGCTGGAATCCCACTCAAAGGCTCCACAGATCAAAGTCAAATAAAAACCAGGTTCGCCTTTCATAAGAATTCAATTTAATAAGCCTTTGATCACATGCATTGCTCCTCTCCAAACCGATGATTCCTGCTCTCTGTGCAGAGAGCTCATTGTGTCTCTGCTGTTTGATCAGGCAATCAGTGATTCGGTGTGAGCGGCCAATAATGTGAGGAGCTTTACTGTTTAACTCAGCTGTAAAATAACCCACAACATGCATTTTTATTTATGCATCCAGGGGAAAAGTCTCAGGTCTGACTGGAAACCTGACTGATGTTCTCACATTCACATGTTTAGAGAAACTTTTCAGAGCTCGACTGGAGTCGGAGGAGAATCACTGTGCTGATGATCAAGGACGAGCGAAGCCGCAAAGGCAAACTGCATCTCCAGTGGAGCAGCAATGAGTTCTTCACTCTCTATATAAACGATATATAACGTCAAAAAAACTGCTGGGAAATAAAAGAATCTAATTATGATCATCAGTCATATTCATTCTCTGTATTTAAACAGCCTTTGTTCCTCTCGTACCCTGTAAAAAAAACCACTTCACTTTGTTACTGAAAGAAAGAAAGAAAGAAAGAAAGAAAACTCGTTCAGTCTTCAGTTTAAATATTCAAGGTTTTTACTTTTTCACTGCATCCGGTCTGCGAACCTGCAGCAGCTCTTCTCTCATCCTGTCCATTAAAGTTCACATTGATCCGCGGAGCGACTCAACATGAAGAAAATCACCACTTTTACAGCAGAACTACTGTGATTTACTGTAAAACAACATCCCAGCTACAGGAAGCAACTCACTTCATTTTGTTTCCCATTACAGTCACAGTTACTCGAATGTTTCCAAATCCACTTTAAGGTCAAATAAAGGAGCGTCAATTAAAAAAAACACCACTTTCTTTCAGTCTCACGATGTTCAGCTGAAGCATTAAAACGGAGTCTGGCATCAACGACGACAACAACTCCTTCAAATTAAACGATAAAATGCATCGTTTGCTCTTTTTTTCTGCGGCGCGGCTGATCGTTTCCTGATCCGATCAGCAGGAGAGCGTCGCAGGTCTGCAGCTGCCAAAACACACCGATGAAATGAACCAATTTTATGATGCGACAAATTAAAGCTTTGTTAAGGTTTAATTTGGTCTGAACTAAAAAAAAAGGTTTTAATGAGACTGAACGAGTGGGCTGCTTATTGATTATGTCCTCGTTAACACATGATCAGAAGGAAAGACTTTGATATTTTTAAGGTAAAACAGCTGCAGTTGAAATAAAGTCTGAACTTTATTTGCATATTCGCTGATATATCGGTGATTTTTCTCTATTTGTAACAATCTAATAAAAAAATACATCAAAAACTTTTAAAACATCACTGATAACACAGAAACTTTGTGGATGTTTCACTTTAACTGTGAATTTAAATCCTTTTCCTAGTTCATAGAGGCAGTTTGATGAAAAAAAATACTTAAAGTCGGACAAAAACAGATATCTGTACTCGTTTCAGAGCGCAGTATTCCACTCAGCGGCGAGGGAGGAAGTGATCTCCGTAGATTTCTAATGACGGAGTGTAATCTCAGCAGGCTCCGGGACCCCTCCGGTGACATTATCACACCATTTGCATTCCTGCGGCTCCCCCGGGAAGAGCTCATCTCCTGAACAAACAGGAATACCATTATCACCGCCAGCCACCGGCCCAATCAGAATGAGTTAGAGTCAGAGACGGCGTCGGTTCACAGATATCAATTACAGACGCTCGCACTTCCGCTCAGCGGCGCCGCTCGTATCAACGCATCAGAAATAGAAGCAGAGGGAAGTGATTTCATGTCGTTTTCACACGTGAGACAAAATCATTTCTCACTCATCAATCTGAACTTTTATCTGTATTTGTGTCTTTGAAAAGTGACCTGATGGATTCAAACTCATCACAGAGGTCAAAGTTCAACGATCATCCTGATAATAAGAAGGTGAAATGATTCCAGATGTTTCTGAGATCAGATGAACATGATTTGTTTGTCTGCATTTCAGCAACTGATGGACTTTTGGTGTCTTAAAGGAAAAAAAATCATCAGTCCAGTGAGAAAACATCAAGAGTCTCCACACACACACACACACACACACACACACACACACACACACACACACACACACACACAGAGTCACAGCTTCACTGACATCCTCCTGTAAGGACAGCGCCCCCTGTGTGTGAACTGCTGTCAATGAGACAAAGCCTTTGGACAAAGTCTCAAATTTAGAGAAGCTCCACAAACCTCCAACCTCACTTTATGTTTCCAGACACACTTTAAATTAAAACTACTTGAAAAAAACAAGTAACTTGTTCAAAAAAGTCTTAAAAGTTTCATTTCCTGATGTTTCACGTCTGTAACAAAAGAGACATAAATTAGAATCTAAAGCACCGGATGACATAATTTAATTAATGACATAAAGAACAACAGTATCCATCTAATGGTTTCAAATGTTAGCACTGGTAGCACTGGTGGTACCAAACAAATCCCAAAAAAACTTCCTTTCCCAGCATGCCTCAGGCCCCTACAGTGACATCATCACCTCATTACAGATTCACAGCTTATCTGCTGACAAACTACTGCACCATTTCTGCTGCCAGACACCTAGCAATCAAACAGAGGCACACACACACACACACACGCACGCATACAAACACACACACGCGAGCACACATGCACACACACACACACACAGACACACACACACACACACACCTGTTCTAACCACAGGGATCAGTTGTTTGCCCTCAGCTCGCCTTGTAAACTAACGACATGGTTGAAAGAATCTTTTGAAAGATTTCTGATTGACGCTGAGGCGACTCGAGGGGGTTGTGGAAATTGTGCTCCCAACAGGGCATCTGAGAGTGTGTGCGTGTGTGTGTGAGTGTGTGTGTGTGTGTGTGTGCGTGTGCGTGTGTGTGTGAGAGTGAGTGTGTGTGTGTGTGCTTCATGGCAGCATGAAGACAATCAGAGTCATCAGTCAGATCACTTCATCTCATCTTTGTCTCAGTGTGAAGAGTGGAAGCCAGGTCACACACACACACACACACACATGCACACACACGTACACACACATGCACACGCACGCACGCAAACGCACAAGCACGCACACACACACATATACCAGAGAACTTCTGGTCTACTGTATGTGTGTGTTTAACATTTCATAACTGTACTTCTGAATGTTTCAAAGCATTGTGATGCAGTGTGTGTTTGTGTGTGTTTGTGTGTGTGTGTGTTTGTAGGAGAATGTTTTTGTGAGCCTGTTTAATTAAGTTCCTGAATGTCACTTTTGTGTGTGTGTGTGTGTGTGCCTGCATAAACTCACAATCCAATCATGTGCATGTTTGAAAGACTGAATTTAAATAATTTTACAAGTTAAATCTGAGCATTACTGTTGTTTATACAGCACTGTGTGTGTGTGTGAGTGTGTGTGTGAGTGTGTGTGTGTGTGTGTGTGAGTGTGTGTGTGTGAGTTATTCCTTTGCAGTCAATCTTGAATAATTTTACATAATCCATGAATGAAGACAGCACGGCTGAGACGAAGCCGACATTTGAAACACCAATCAGCTCTCAGCAGAGAGTGAGCTTTCTGCTGTCTAATGCTAATGTGTGTGTGTGTGTGTGTGTGTGTGTGTGTGTGTGTGTAAGTGTGTGAGTGTGTGTGAGTGCGTGTGCATGTTTATGTGTGTCAGTAGTCTCATCCCACAGTGCCTCATGTCAGATGGAGAAAAAAAGACATTTGAACAATTTGATTTTTGCAAAAATCAGGTTCAGTGTTGAAGATTTTATCTGGAAGAATTTAAAGTCTGAAAAACAGGAAATAAAAAAAACACATCACATGTTTGTTTGTTTGTTTGTTTGTTTGTTTGTTTGTTACTGAACTAATGCTGCTGTATTAAACTCTCTAGGTGCAATCAGCTCCATAGTGAAGCCTGACTGAAGATCTTGGAGCTGAACTTGTTTGTGTGAATCAAACAGATGAAATAACCTTCAACAACATTCAGTCAAAACTTGAATCTAAATATGTTTGATATTATTTGAAGTTTGGACATTTAAATCAGCAAAAGCTACAAGGAGAGGTGTGTGTGTGTGTGTGTGTGTGTGTGTGTGTGTGTGTGTGTGTGTGTGTGTGTGTGTGTGTGTGTGTGTGT
>JAQMCX010000055.1:7056814-7067910 GCA_029814765.1 Acanthurus leucopareius | reverse complement strand
GCAGACAGACTGTTTCATCATCACTGTTTCTGCATTGGCTCAAGTCTTTGTACATTTAAGAATCTAAGAATAAAAACTATCCTCATTTCCTTTAACTACCGGCTCATTTACAGCCCAGAAAATTTATTAGCGTGACTTCTTTAGATGCTTCCTGGCTTTTTCTGATTCTAACAAACATCTCATAACCAATTATGTAAATGAATGAGTTTTACCTTCAAACTGAAGCACAAAAATGAGGATTAATTCCAGCAGAGACATTCTGTGTCCATTCTTTGTCAGCAGACGTTTATGAGCATTTTCTTCTGTTCTTTAAATTTTGAAGTGGACGATGTTGTTTCCTCTTTGTGGTTAACTGGCTGAATTAACAAGAAACAGCAACACCCACCAACATGCAGGGTGTCAAAAGCATCAGAGAGTCTGATTACGACTCGTCTTTGTTCCTCCTGAACAGGCTGCACATGAACGTCACTGTTAAAAATAAACCGCTCTTTCACAAACTGCAGTTGTACCAATTTAATTGCAAAGAAGTTTCCTTCTGAAAGAGTTTTTCTTCCTCGTTTTTATAAATTCTGACTCAAACAGAGCTAATGCAATATTTGTTCTTCCTGAAAATGATCTGTAACCTCATGTGGGTTTCTGTATGGTGAGAGCTGAAAGCTACATCACCGTTATTTACTGACTGCTGATTTAAATGTTCACTCTTTCAGTTTTTGTCATAAAATGATCTAAAGTACAAAAACTGGTAAGAAGTGTTGTGATTCTTTTTGAATCCACGCTGTGTTTATGAACAACTTAAGACCCCCATCACACTTTAGATGTTGACAAAATGACAAAATACATAATTAATGCGAATCATGTTGATGTAATGGAAATGTTTTAAAGTCATTTCAGTTGTGCAGCCAAAGAGGAAGTGGCATTTGGTGAGAAAACACAAACACATGAACAAGTCTGATGGTCTCCGGCCTTGATAGCAGCTCTGTGAGACTAAACTGAGGTTAAAAGCACACACATCAAAGTTTAGCATGTTAGCATGCTAACTGTCACTCAAAAGCAGGAAGTATGATCGACAGCTGAGGATGATGGGAATGAATTCAATCAAAAACCTAAACACTGGACAGAATGTTGACCTCATGGTGGCACTGAAAGAAAACTTAAAGCAAAGTTTTACATAGATAGATAGATAGATAGATAGATAGATAGATAGATAGATAGATAGATAGATAGATAGATAGATAGAATAAAGAGCTCTCCTCAGTGAGATGACAAAAACTCTCAGTCTATTAATAGTCGTCATCTATCAGCCTGATTATTCTTCTTCCTTCTCAGCTTGTCTGATTAACACACACACACACACATACACACACACACACTGTGGCAGAGTACACACTCCAGTTTTTAAATCCGGTGGATCGACAGTCCTCCATTTTGAACGCTGAGTGTTAAAATACTGAGCTGCTCACATGATGAGACACATTATGATTCTCATATCAGAGAGATGAAGCATCACAGTCTGAACACACACGCCGTCACACACACGCCGTCACACACACGCCGTCACAAAGGCTGGATTTACGCCACACGCTCTCAGTGACCCAAATCTGATTTCTCCCTGTGAAGTGACTCAGATCGGATCTGTGATGTGAAAATAAAGCGTGAAGTCGGACGTCGTCAGATGGGATTCAGGGATCCTTCATATGAAATAAATCAGATATGAATCAGAATTCTGCAAATGAGTCTAAACTCATCAGACAGATCAGAGATTCACTGTGAGTTGTAAGTAACTGAAAATGCAGTGATGGCGCTTCACTAAGTGCTCTCTTCTCTCTGCTCCGCCTTAAAATGTGACCAATGATCTGCACACGTCTTCAAAACTGCTGCAGAGAGTAAAAGCTTGGATTATTACATTATTCTCATCAGCGTCCATCGCAAAACACTGTTTACTTCTGTTACTTCTGCAGCAGCTTCTGTTCCTTTTCCAGGTTGGCAGCCACACCTCGTCCACACATGCAGGTGGTTTCAAGTGTAAGCAGAGTTTAAGGTGGTTTAAATGCAGAAATCAGCTGTGTGTCACTTCTACAAGTGGATGTGAGCAGAAAGTCAAAAATATCAGATATAATCAACAAATCAGAGGGAGATCAGGACCTGATGTGATTTATTTTATCTTCCAAAGTGCAAACAAAGAAAAAACTTTTGAAAATTTTGGAAAACAAGAAAAAAACTTGTTATATATATATAAGATTACAAATACACAAAGGGATTTCTGCAGTAACTTGATGTGTTTCAGTGTGTTGCTGCTTTTTGTTTTGCAGAGGTGACTGTAATGATATCAACTAATAGTGATATTTATATATATATTGATATAACTAGTGATATTGACTAAAGTGCATTATGACACGTGTGTGTGTTCAACTCCATTCATGAGTCTGTTTACACACACAGCAACAACACGAGTGAATGAAGCCACGGAGTCAGAGGACAGACAGATGAACTGATGTTGAAGCTGCAGGGAGGAAGAGGAGGAGGAGAGGAAGAGGAAGAGGAAGAGGAGGAGGAGGAAGAGGAGAGGAAGAGGAAGAGGAAGAGGAGGAGAAGAGGAGGAGGATGGATGAGTTGTTTTATCCTGAGAGAGAAGTAGAAATTCAGCAGGGAGCCGACAGAAGGGCCAGTGTCAGCCTCCGTCCTGCCAACACACACACACACACACACACACACACGCTCACAAACACACACACACACACACATAAACACTCACAAACACTCACTCACACACACACACATACAAACACACACTCACACACACACTCACACACACATCTCTGTGCTTCAGTCTTTGTGAGGACCCTCACTTACAGTGTTTCCCTGGACTCTCACTCTTTCTGTAACCACCACAAGCTGAACCCGAACCCCCAAACCGATCCTCAGCCGGGGGGCACTCGAGGTGGGGGGGTTGGGGGGGTCAGCAATTGAAGCCAGTATTACTGCTAAATGATGTTTTTTAAAGCATTTAAACATGATTTTTTCTTCAGACTCAAATCTAACCTGTAAACATCCTTTAAAGCAGCGAGCAACAGACCAAAATATCCTCTTTTCACTCACTGAGTCGGTTAAAAGCTTGTTGTTGTCACCACTGTGAAGAGAGAGCATGTAAACACAACACACACACACACACACACACACACAAACACACACACAAACACACACACAGAGTATAAACACATCTGAAAACACTCCTGATTGGACGAGAAAGCATCGTATTAATACACCTGAGATCCATCATGTCGTGTTTTTCAGTTTGTGTGTGTGAATGTATGAAGGTAAAAGGATGAATGTAAGTTTGTCTGTGTGCATGTATCCTGTGTGTGTGTGTGTGCGTGTGTGTGTGTGTGTGTGTGTGTGTGTGTGTGTGTGTTGGCAGAGGCTGCAGGCTGGCAGATGGTCAGAGCTGAGTCTCTCTCCCCTGTGGGGGCTTCATCTCTCTCTCTCTCTCTCTCCCTCCTTCACCACCTCCCTTCAGCTCCACCTCAGGGGGCCACCCGCCCGTGTTAAGCCTCACCAGAACATCTCCTGGCAGGGCGGAGACCTCCACCACCTTCTCTCTGCCTGGAGCTAAACTTGCTGAATGTTCTTGGATAGAAATGTCACATGTTCCAGTTTGTGGACAAACTGAAGGTCGATATCGAACACGAACGTCAGTTTCTGCTTTTGATTCCTGACTGAATTAAACTTTGTAAGTTTATAAAATATCTTTTAATTTACTTTAGTGTGTTTTTAAAACATTTAAAGTAAATTCACTTTGTCAACACTGAGCTACAGGTAAAGGACGGACTTTGTTGCAGAGAAAAGCTGAACTACATCTCATGAGAAACAAACAGTTTTCTCTCTGCTGCTGCTCACAGAGTAACAGGAACAACATAAAAAACAGTGTCACACATGAGAAACTACATGTTTAAGGTTCAAACTCAAACATAAACACTGTCCACACACACACACACACACACACACACACACACACACATAAATATATACACATATAAAAAGCCAAATGATCATTTCAGTGCGGTCATGGTCATTGATGATGCAGTAATGAATTTTATCTATTAATCAAATGGAAAAGCAATTCTATTTTAGAAAAACAATAACTAGGACACACACACACACACACACACACACACACACACCTTACTAAATAAAGCACAGAAGGACAAAAATACTCGGAGCTGTTGAAGGCCACAAACACCAAGAACAAGAGGCTGTAAAAACTCTGTTTGATGATTCTTTAATGATGTTTACCAGCAATCAGGCTGCAAAAATAGAATTATGAACATAATAATTATGAATGTGAACCCATCTGCTTTGATGAGAGAGAAAGAAAAAAGTTTGAAGCTAAAGAACTCCGTTATTGACTAAATGGCCTTGCAGGCGGCGGCAGCAGCTGATCAGGAGGGTGAGAACAAGGTGAACGACTGTTTGAAGATTTAATGGGGAGAATTTCCTGTGAACGGAGCAAACGCACAGCGACAACTCATCCATTCATCACTTCTGCAGTTTACTATCAATCACTGCACGACTGCAACACTGAAGACCTGAAAAAACTACCTGCAAAACAAGAACAGCGCCCCCAACTGCTCATATGATGTTAAGAAGTTTGTATTTAAATAAAATGTAAATTATTTGATTTATTTAATCTATATAATAATTGCACATAAACATGCTGCATCTTTTTTTAGTTTTATAGCCTGAAGACTTTTCTTCTGGACTTGTTTTCTCATGATGAGCATCCTCATGCTTGTAGCATCTCTAAGTGTTTGTCCTCTGCAGCAGCACAGTCATTTATTCACTTTTAAAAGAGGTTTTTTTCCCAAATGAAGCCTTATAAGAGCCTAAAATCTTCATATAAACTCATGTCCTTGTTAACAGACTTTGTTACTGCAGTGGTTTGGGCTGTGAGTGTATTTTCAGCAGCACATTTAACTGATTAATTACTGGATTACTATGTAACTTTTACAGAGAGCGTCGTGTCTCTGATCTTCTGCAGCAGCAGGTTTCTGCTTCACACTTTGATCCTAAGTGATGTTTATGTTCTTGAATACAGTTTTTGTTGTTTTCAAGGTTTATTTTAGAGGATATTATGGATCCAAAATGAGACTGAGAGTCAAAGAGACTGAGACAAAACGTGAGGATACGAATCTGCTGTTTCAGCACCACGGACAGCGACACGGAGCCGTGAACACACGGATCAGCTGACTGCAGATTCTCAGAGATCTGATTGGTTCCTTTTATTCCAACTGAAAAACAACCTCATCCACAGACTAACATGTTTAACTCAACAACCTTTTGCCTCTGTGCTCTCTGAGCCACCAGGAGATGAAGAGGGGTGTCAACAAGGAGGGTGGGTTTGTGTGTATATGAGTTGAAAACAGACCACTGACGTCCACCAATCAGAGGAGGGCTGGTGAGACACGTCAGCCTATCAGGTGTGAGTGTGTCTGTTCGATGGGCCACTTCCTGTCTGACTGATGGTGCTTTGAATGACTGATGAGGTGGATGATTTGGTCAAATGTGTCGACGTCCCTCAGCTGATGGACACACACACACACACTCACACACACACACACACACACTCACAGGCTGAGTTTTAAAGTGGTCCTGTCTCTAAGTTTTTTTCATTTTTATCCTCCATTTGCTCGTTTTTCTTCAACTTTCCGTCTCATGTCACATTTCTCTCCCCTTCCTGTTTTTGTTTTCCTTTATGCCTCCGTCTGTTTTTGTCACCTTTCCCCCTTTAACTTCCACTCACTCGTTCAGACGCTCACTCTCTGTTTTCTTTCTCACTTTTCATTTTCGGTTCTTTGACTTTGACTTTTACATTCACTCCATTTCAACAGACTTTTTCCTCCATCTTCTTTTCAATTCTATCTGTCTACCTCATCATTTTAAACAATATGGATGCAAGAAAACACAAGAAAAGCCCTTTACAGTTGGATAAACACAAGATGGATGGATGGAGAGAATTCAACTCTGCTTTGTTAAAATTCAAAAGGAAACCCAGAGACAACACCTCGGACAGAGATGAAAAAATGGGCGGATGAGTGGAAAAATCCACCGCCTGCAGCTGAGGACACTTACAAACACAACATGACAAGGACACGGACTGGAAAAAGACGACAAACAAGAGAGACGTCCACACATAAATCTGACTTCTATTATCTCCTCTTTTTACTACAGAGAGAACAGAGAGCAGATCATAAATCCCCGGTCACCGCTGTCAGTGTGTGTTCATTTCTATAAATGCAGCGTGGAAATCCATCACAGACTGGCTGCAGCTCTGCAGGACGGGTGGTCAGAGTTGGGGGGGGGGGGCAGAGAGGCAGAGAGTCAGAGGTGAGAAAGATAAAGAGAGAGAGAAAGAGGTGATGAATCACAGAAAAAAAAAGGAGGTCGGCTCTGAAATATGTGGCTCTAAATCAAACTGTTAAACTCCGACACTGCAGAAGTGGAATCGCCTGGAGATGGATGAGAGAGACAAAGAGGGCGGCAGAAAAAAGACATAACGATGGGAGTTAAACTACGGTGTCGTTACGGATTCATTTGTCAGGAACGAGGCTGAATTTGATCCCATTTAACACTCACACTCCGAATGTCTCAATGTTTATCTTTAAACCTCAAAGCCAAATATGAAAAAGTCAAATTACGCTGAAAATGGACCGTAAAAGGCAGGTTTTTACTCCGATGTAGAAACTCACGTCACAGAGGAAAAAGAAGAAAATTACACATTAAGGTATCAGAGAAAAGCACTTTTTCTCTACTTTGAGTTTCAGTAGAAAGCTCAGATTCCTGTCTGTTAGCTAAAGAGCTCTTTAAAGCTGCAGGTTCGCTGCTCACCTCATCAACAAAAGATCCAAATCAGACAGATAAATACATGTTGGCTAAAATGAATTAAAGACTGTCAGTTTGTGTCCAAACACAGAGAGACAAGTGTGATTATGTGTTGTGAGTGTTTCCTCGACACGGAAAAGGTCACAGTAATGAACAGAGAGGCCAGAGAGCCCGATAGAAACAGCAGAGCGACCGGAGAGCCGGGCATTATCATGAAAATGAGACATTTCCACCAGCAAAGGACAAGACTTCATCAATAATAATCCTGCTAATAATAATAATCAGAGCAAACACAGTGATGTTTGCGCTCAGCTGTTTGCCAGCCTGTGGATCTGTGTTATCAGGAGAGACTGTGATGAATATGAATGTGAGTGTTGTTCGGTCCACAGACACGATGCTCCGCTTTAATTCAACGTTTCAATTAACACACTCCTTCAGTTTGGAGTCGGGCTACTTTCATCCTTTATTTCTTGTTTAACGCAAAGTGCTGTTGGTTCGACTGCTGATTTATTCAACAAATAACTGTTTGCAGCTCAGTTTGAAGCAGGACAACGAACTCAATTTAATTTGAAGAGACTGTTGACCTTCTAAACCGAACTCCTACGACTTTACAAGCTAATCGACTTTTAAAAAGAGCAACAGTTGTTTTCATGCTACGGACACACTTTGGTTACTTTAATCAGCCTGGAATTCAGTTTCAGCTTCAGAATTATTATTATTATTATTATTATTATTATTATTATTGATAAATAGTTGAGTATATTTACAGTAAACAGCATGTGACCATCAGCTGCACTCAGCTCCATCACAGTTCAGTGCCGGTAAAACTCTGAACGACGGTAACAGGATTATGTGCATCCTGTGCAGTTTTACTGTAAACAGTGATCTAGCTGATGTCAGACAAATACTCCTGAGCCGGTAATCAATGAGGTAGATCAATTGATTAGGAACGATAGATTGTGATTTGCAGCCACATCAATTCCTCAGCCACTTGCATGAGTAATGACCCAAAATGCATTAGAAACCTCAGGGGGGGATTGAAGTAGATTAGCAGCTAAGACATATTAGTATTGATCCTGATGGATACTACAAGAAGATGAGTAGATAATCAGTAAGAGTAATTGATTGGTAATTGATGTATACGGGAAAGGACTGCGGAGGATCGGAGATGTTTTCTGCTCAACTCTTCAGCAGATGTGGTCACATGGAGATCGGCAGCACAGCGGCTGGAGATCGGTGTGTTTTCCAGCCGCTGTGCAGGTTTGTTCCTCACATGCGGCTCGACTCTGCACGTCGGCTCAGCACGGATTTGCATTTCCATTAAAACAAGGCTGCAAACATGAAAGTCTTCAGCTGCCTTAAGTGGATCTTTACTGTTGCATCATCACACAACACAGCAGGTAAAAGCAGTTGTTTACCTGCTGGAGGTGAGCTGTTTGCATCCTGCTGTCTGCAGACTTTCACCTGACTCTTCACTTCATACTCTTCCTCACCACATCAGTGGACTTGTTTTTATTGGATTAAAACAACCAGAGAAACTTTGCTAATTTTGTTGATGAACACATTTCATTTCATGTAGATTCTTCACAATAAGAGTCTACAGTTATTCTGCTATTCAAAAGCTTTTATTATAATATAAAAAATTCAGGAAATGTTGGGTTTTTATGAGCAAGATTAAAGATTTAAATCAAAACCACAGTTGAAAACATATTTCTTATTGACTTCTTGCACAAACATGAGTTTATTCTTGTTTAAGGGGTCTGATGTGTTTTGGATCTCCCTGATGACGGTTCATCAGCTCAGCACAACTCAGTGCATTTAAACTTTAGATGTAAATGCAAATCAGTGTGTTGTGGTTTGACAATAGTTCAGTGAAAAAGCTTCAATTGTCTCACAGCATTTTAACACAAAGATGAACTTTAATCTACAAAATTTTTAGTTTATAGACACAGATTTCATTTTTTGTGACACTAAAAAACAACTGTCTTTTGTACCTGCACCATGTTTGTATGACGGAAAGATGCAGAACATTAATGAACCGTGTGGGTTAAAGAAACTGGTGCCAAAACCAAGTGGAGCAAAAAGTCATTTGCATCATAAAAACTATAAAACATGCCTCTAAAGGAAGCACTGACATTTATCTGACATTTAATCCAGAAGCAACTTTTCAGTGAGGTCATCACACCTGAAGAGTAAAAAAAAATGTAATAACATTCAGATCTTAAAACATCAAATCAGCATCTCAGGCTGCGAAGGAAAAAGGATCAGAGGGACGAATCAGAAAAAGCTCCAGTGATATTTGAGTGAGTGAGGAGCTGTAATAGAGGAGACACAGAGGTCCAGAGGATTAAATATTCAAGATAAGTGCATGTCAGAGCAGAAGATACTGCAGACAAGACGGAAAAATGCATCTGTCAGGTTTAAACTTTGAGATAATGAGAGCGAGTTTCATCAGACTGACGATGCAGCTTCATTTAAAATCATCCTGTCAGAGTCGGTTCAGTGCAAACTCAACAACCTGAGAATGACAGTCTTTACGTTTTTCTTTCATTATTTTCATTTATAACAAATATATGTTTCCGTAAAAGTTTTGGTTTCATGGTCAAAATGGACGATGAGTTTGTGCTCTGATGAAAATCACAAAATGATTTAAAGTAAATCTGAAAGTCACGTCGGCTCTTGCAAACTCTTTCTCCTTTGTATCTCTGTTGTTTTTTCTTTATAGGCCTGTAAAGCAGCTGCGTATCGCCACTTTATGGGAGACATAAAGCCCTTTTTGTAGTTTCCTCTCATTTACAGGCACTTATGCTGTCAGACGTCGGTGTGAAACACAGTCAGAAACCCAAAACTTCAGCTGAACGTGTTTGTAATAAAAACACCTCCTGCAAGATAGAAGCCCAGCGTCACACCGACTGCAGAATAATTCATCAATAAATCACCAATAACTTGTTTTTAGCTGTTTTTTTCCTCTCATAATGTCTAATTTATCATCACTCATTCACCTGCTGTCAACCAGCATCTTTTTTATCACAATGCGACAAACTTCAGACATCTAATATGTAACAATACTAAGCTGAACTAGATGAAACTAGATTAAACAAATCTCCCTCCAGAGGTTCCTGTTAATGAAATGATACTGTGTTCTTTTGAAATTATATTCCTCTTTACATGGTGAGACTGTGAGAGTGTTAATGTTCTCTAATTCAGGACACATAGGAAGAAATAATTGAGATTAATTTTGGACTGAGACGTGTTAATGGTCAGAAGGCTGCTGGGAGCACGTGGCCACTGACGGCGGTGAGAAAATAAATTATCCTTGAGAGGAAAAGGTTCTGGGTGTATTCACATCCTCATTAATATTTATACAACATGGTCCACTTATTAATTCACTAGATCTATGTGGACTGATTGTAACTGAAGAGGAGCCTTGAGGTTCGAATGTAGGACACTTTGCTGCAGACAAACTTTCAGTCCATCCACATGTATTTGGATTCATAATGACTGGAAATTAGATTTTAGGTGCACAGTTTCTTTAAATTAGCTTCTTTATCTGTTTAAAATGTTATCCCAAAGTCTTATCCTGCAAACTAAAAAGCAAAAAAAAGTGTTTATAGCAACTGAAAAGTGTGAACTGAGACATTAGAGATAAAAATAGTACAAGTGAACACAGGCAACAACAGGAGGTCAGAGTTGGAAAAGAAAATGCTACAGATGCAATAATCAAGATTTATGACCAGCAGTTTTAGGTTTAATTACAAAAATCAGCATTTTTCTACTTAAATAATTGGTTTAATTTCGATTAACGCTCAGTGCTTTCGGTCCGTCTGACTGCTCATGTTGCTTCCCTGCTGGATTCTGCTCTAATGAGTCTTCAGATCAGAAAATATTATTGCAATAAATGGGACTAATGTCCAAAAGCAGAGAGATCTGAAGCAGGCTTCATGTTCTCGACAGACTCAAGCTTCTCCTCCTCCTCCTCCATGCAGAGACGAGTGCTGGGGATTTTTTCTTGGCACGGTGCAGCAGGTGGAGGAAGGAGTGCTCGATGTGGAGGAGGAGGGAGGCAGAAGGTGGATAATCAGGATCAGACTCCACTCTGTGCTGACGAGAGGTGAAAACATGGAGGCAGGAGGCTTGTAGGGAAATCACTGTGTGTGTGTGTGTGTGTGTGTGTGTGTGTGTGTGTGTGTGTGTGTGTGTGTGTGTGTGTGTGTGTGTGT
>JAQMCX010000055.1:7027297-7054316 GCA_029814765.1 Acanthurus leucopareius | reverse complement strand
GGTGATTTTCTTTATCACTCTCCACTCTGTGGTGTCTAGTGGTTATCACATTTCGTGTTGTGTGTTGTTGTGCTATCTCTGTGTGTGTGTGTGTGTGTGTGTGTGTGTGTGTGTGTGTGTGTGTGTGTGTGTGTGTGTGTGTATGAGAGGGAGACTGTTCAGATCCATACATGCCTTTGGGCCTGCATGCGTAAGTGAGAATACAAGTGATTATTGTTTGGAAGTGTGTGATATGATGCTGTGTGTGTGTGTGTGTGTGTGTGCATGTGTGTGTGTTCGTTTTCCTCCTCCCACACTCCACAGATCTCTGAAGAAGTTTCCAAAATCAGCCTCTCAGTTTATTGATCGGTGTCTTCTCTCGTCTCCTGTCTTCTTCTCCTCATCCTCTGCTCCACCTCCTTTGTTTTCATGCTAATTTTCTCTTTTCTCATCCATCCGTCATCCTCCTTTCTTTTCCTTTCTCTTTCTTCTCCTCTTCTGTTGTTTCTCCACTTTTTTTCCTCTTCGCTGCTCTTCCTCATCACTCCATCACGCTGTTAGTTAGCAAACACTCCTGACAGGTCGAGTGACTCAGATATTTCATCTGTTTCTGACAATTCAATAATCTGTTTTTGCTGTAAGCAACAGCAGTCGACCTGATCTGTCTGAAAAGATGCATTCTGGGTAAAAAGAAGACAATCAATGTTATCAATTTTGCATCAATGTTGAGGTCAAATGAGGGAGTCCAAGTCAAGTCAGGTAGCAAAAAAAATAAAACGGTAGGAGAAGCAGTTTTTTGATCGACTTGGTTTTTGTTATGAAAAAATTTTTCAGGTCACGTCACATAACTGACTGACTTCCTTCCTCACAAACGGTTTTTAAAGAATTTCTCAGTAAAATTGATTAAAACGAGTGTAAACGTTATCACCAATAAAATCTGATTAAAAAACCTTATAAGCCTGTTTTTTTGTCCCAAAATAAGTTTAAACCACCTTTTTTCCTCACAGTGTTTCAATAGTCAGTAACTCTCTTGTTTTATCATCTTTGACAACATTTAATGGGAATGTGTTAATAAATTGTGAACTATAGTGGTTTGCATATTAATCAATCGGATATGTGATTAATTGGATTGTACTTGTGAAAAAGTTCTGTGTTTTAAGGATAAATTATTGTCCTTTGTCTTTTAAAATTTCCTTAATTTGATTGATTTTATCTCTTTCTATATTTCTTGTAATCCCTCCTTGGAAAATGTCCCTTTTCAAGCCCCCAAGAGGGTTTTGGGCAATTTTCCTTCACATTATTTCTTGTTTTATAGTGTATATTCTTTAACCCCTTTATGTGTAAATATATAAGAAAAAGAGTGAGTAATAGTGCAACACAATTTGCTGCTCAGCTGCTGTAAAGTAGAAAGATGGGATTCATGTCATCAAAGTGTCTCTTTCTCTTTAAAACGTGTTAAGTGTTTTTTCTTCTCTTGCATCATATATTTGGCATTACTAACCTCCATCACACTGTCTATCTTTTACATCATGAATGGTTTATATTGAGCTCTTCCTCGTTCAGATGGGCCTTGAAGCTGTTATCAACAAACGGGAGCCGCCTCGGTGGTCTCCTCACCACCGAACTCTCTCAAACGCTGGAGGGAAGCCTGAACTTCGCAGCATGCTGAAGGTATTGGAAGCCGCATGGCATTATTTCTTTGCAATTCTCTTTCCCACTGGAGCCCAGATGGAGACAGAGCCCAAATCAAATACCCATAATCCCCTGGGCGAGGGGAGCAAGTCTGGTAGTGTTAGATTAGATGTAGCCGTGTCAATAATACAACATTGGCAATCTGTTCACCTACTGTAGGTGATAACAGTGGTCAGCGAGATATTACAGAGGGACAGATATTCTTTAATAAGGCATCTCATGAAATTTAATCACACATTAAAAGAAAGAAGCTAAAAAAAAAAACACCTTGAAATTCCTCCAAAACACACAGACAACAACAACAAGGAGAGTAAAAATACCAAACATCTGCAGTGCGAGCTGTCCATACAGGCAGGAATAAAGACCTACATATATTCACACAAAGACGAGCTCAGAGGGCAACAGATAGAGAGAGGGCGAAGGAAAACGACACGCATAAATAGAAATTGAGCAATAAATCCAGATAAAGTAATACCCGAGGGAGGCGGGAAAACAAAAATAGGAAAAGAAAGAAATGAAAAAAGGTGGGTGGTGCAGAGAAAAGGAAGGACAGCGAAACAGAGGCAGAGGAAAACATTCATTTAATTTTGTATTCATGTATCAGATAGTGTTGAGAAGGAGAGGATGAAAACTGAGGGCATTCATTTTAGAAATAGAAAACAACATGCTGACAAGGAGAGGTGTGATGGGGGAGACTAATGGGGGAAGATAAAGAGGGGGGAAGGTGGAGAGGAGGGCGGAGAGCAGGAGGGGAGCAGCCAGAGAGAGAAAGAGGGAGATAATGACGGTGAGATACAAGGACGGAGCAAGTTCTCATTTTTTCTCCAATTCCAGAAACCTTCAACTACATGTCCTACTCTTTTCTTCTTCTCTGGTTTCTATCCTGTTGGCTCTGCAGACTGTGGTGTCGACTATAACTACCTTAAATTTAGCTTGTTGTGATACCTAAAGAAAGGAGCGTGGCATCAATTCCAGCATTCTCAACGTGTTCTTACATGCAAACACTGGTTTTTATTCTATATCTTTGCATGAAAGATCCTCCTCACATGAGAGCCCTGTGCACTCAGTCTCCTTTTCCCTGCAAAATCACTCAATGCTCACAACTCAAGCGTTAATGTAAGGCTCTGTGGACCCTCAGAGGGTATTTCTCTCTTTTCTTTCCTCATTCCACAGCGAGGTCAGTGGTCAGGATCATCCAGGGAATAAAACCTCTGGTTGGGATTTAGAGTCAAGGATGAATCAGCAGGGAGGACTGCACCAAATCATCCTGCTGATGGAGGCTCTTCACTGCTTCACCTTGCTGCCATGAGCTGTCAGCACAACAATCTGTGCTGCAGATTTGTAACAGCCACACCTGAAGCTACACGGACATCGACAACCCTCAGGCTAATGGATCGCCATGAAAGCGACTTCTGTCATCTGAATGACACCATTAGTCTTAATAAGAGAGGTGTGTTTTGTGAAGCTGAGCCATCAGTTAAGTTAGAGCCAGAAGGAGCAGACTTCAGAGATCTAAAGACTGTGTGAGCTGCTGCTCAAAATAAACTACATGATTTATCAACAATAAAATAATATCCAACAAAAGATGCATGGATTTTATATGCGGAAATATAATGAATTCAAAAACAAAAAAACAATTGATTTCATGTTTGCAGGTTACGGACTCCTAACACGTCCAACACACTGTATACAGAAACATTTTATAATTCCCACAGGCTTCAAAAATGAGAAAAAGAAGGAGCAACTGTAGAAGAAGCATAATGAATTAGACACAAATGAGATTCATGTCCCACAAAATGAATTGTTGGTTTTGCGTTTCACTTGGTTAAATTTTCAGGAAAACTCCTGCATCACATTTAAGCAGTGAGCTTTAGGATTCAGAATAAAATATCAGAGAATGCTGCATAAAAAACAGAAACACATACATTTGCAGTGACTTATCAACATTGCTAATCCAAACAACTCAAGTAGCACCAGGCTGTTGTGTAACGTGTTGTGCAAAAATATGTAAATGTGTCTCTGCTCCGATGATACGCTGATGACGCTGCTGCTTACATCCATGTTTAGTTGATTTGGCGACGCTGCAGGAAAAACAGCCTGAAGCAAAAGAGAGGAGGTGTGGATGAAGAGAGAGTCACTGAAAGGAGGGAGGGAGACAGGATGAACACAGACAGACAGACAGGATGAACACAGACAGATAGATAGATGGATGGATAGATAGATAGAAAAACAGACAGAGAAAGGGTAAAGAGAGGGAACAGCAGGGGAGGGATTGTGGGGATAATACTGGTCTGTTCCACTCAATATTTTAACAGATGGCACCCTCTCACACAAACATACTCACACACACTAAAAACTCACACTAAAAACACACACACACACACACTCTCTCTCTCTCTCTCACACACACACACACACACACACACACACACAGAGAGAGTCTATCTTCTCCTGAAAAGCAACCCAGTTTTCAAGCCTGTCTATGTGTGTTTGCTTATTTTGGTGGACACAGCATGAGTGTGTGTTTGTGCATGTGAGAGACAGAAAATATCTTTGTGTGTGTGTGTGTGTGTGTGTGTGTGCTTGTTTGTGTGTCTCGGTCTATTTGTGAGTGTGCTTAAAGTAAACTGTTTTCACTTTTTTTTGTACTTTAATTTTCCTGTGAATTAAAACTTGTGAACACTGACAAGATGGATTTTTCTGCTTCATTCACACTGACTAAGAAATAAGAAATGTTCAGGTTAAAGTACACTTAAATAGTCTTTATTACATTTTATTTCAGTGTGTATTTTTTCTTTTAAAGTCTTTTATTTCATTTTGGTGTGAATTTAAATGAACAAGCCAAGAGCTTTTGAAGAGAGAAATAAAATAAAATAAATTGTAAAAGGCCACAGGAGGGACAGCGGATATCCATCAACACAAGAGAATGAGCTGATAATGTTCGTTGCTCAAAAGTATCTGATTACAATGTGGTGAAAGGTATTTTGGTATATTTTTTTTTAAATAGAATCAAATCAGAATGAAATGTGTGAATGTAGTGAGCATGTGAGTATGTGTGTGTGTATCTGTGCATGATAATCAAATGTGATAAATCAATTTTTTTACACTGATCATTTTCTTTTTCGTTCATTTGTATTGGTTGGTGACATTCTGGTTTTCCATAGATGAAGTGACTAATATTAAATTGTGGTGTGACAGTTGTTTGATGCTCGTAGGTTTTTACATACAGATCCTTGTAATTGCACTGTAAATAAAAAAATGTCAGAGACAAATTGTGCAGTCGTGTCAGACTAAAGCTGTAATCTGATACTAACAAAAAGTTACATTTCACACTATTTTTGTTTTGAATTCTGGTGAAAAATACAGATAAAAATGTGTCTGTTCAGATCAGATATTTGTATCAGATGGAGGGGAGAAGAACAGGAGGAGTGACATGTAAAAAAGAGGAGGAATGAGTGGGTGGAGGAGATGGAGGGGGTGTGAAGAGGGGGAGAGAGAGAGACAGGGAGAGAGAGAGAGACAGGGAGAGAGACAGAGACTTGGCAGGCAGAGTGAGACACTTTGACACCTCGTCATGCTCGGCCCCGAGATGAAGCTGCTCCCACCAGCAGGCTAATCTACTATAGATCAACAGATGGTCCAGGTCGTGTGTGTGCATGTGTGTGTGTGCATGTTCATTATGTGTACGAGCACACATCTCTGTGTTTCAGAGGCTGTGTGTGTGTGTGTATGTGTGTTGTGCTTACACACTCTCAGCACACACAGAGCTGCTTGCATGCAGGAATGTGACTCACACAGGAAAGACTCACCACATCCACACGGCTGAACGATGAAAATAACTTCTCTGCCTGAAGTCTGATTCTGTTCGTTTTTGATTAATCTCCTCTCTGCTCAAATGTTCTCTGTTTGCCACCAGCTGTGATCGAACTCCTCTGATGGTCTGACAGTTTGATTTCTATAAGACTTTTATTTGATAAAAACAAAATGAAAATCATTTGTAACAGTTAGAGAAAGAGCACAGCTTTCTTGCTCCATTAGCAGGTAACAATTGGTTATATCATTACTGATAATTAAGAAAAAAGATCAGATTCAGAAACACAAAACAGACAGAAAATAATCTTTTAAATGAGAATCTAAAGACCTCCAGCCAGTTAACAGAGATGTGGAGGAGATCTAAACAAAGGAAACCGTTCAGAGCTCATTAATAACCTGTATTTGTAATGAATCTACTTTCTTGTACATCAGGATAATAATTATTGCTGATAATTGTCCCAATAATTCACCGTGAGCTGACAGATGAGTCTCAGGCAGTAAAAGCTGCCTGTGTGGATGTTTAATTGTGTTCATTTAGCTTCATTTAAAGACACAATAAACTACCTGCCACCATGAGGAGGCTGAGTGCTGTCAATCCTGCTCTCCTCCTCCTCCTCCTCCTTCTCAAAGGAGGTGAGGTGATGTTTAAGAAACACATTTAACTCATGAAACATGCAAGAGAGATTTGACATTCATTGCTTTTTATATATAAATGTCATTTTTCTGTCATTCTTACAAAGTTTTATGATAATGAAAAAACGTTGTGGCACAAACATTTCATTAGGAATTGATTATTGGAAATAACACTTCCTGTCTCTACATGGTATTTAGCTATTACTCTGTTACTCTGATCACTAGAGCTGCAAGTCTTTTCATTGATCGACAGACTCAACGTTAAAGAATCTGATGGGAAACTCTGATAATAAAGCAGATGTGACATGAAACATAAATATTACATCACACACGGCTGCAGTTTCTGGTGTTTCATCAATTCAAAGTGCTTTAATAACAAAGTAACACTGATGGCAGGAGGCTGAGAGTGACAGAGTACAGTGGTGAGTTCAAAGACGATCATGTAAAACAGAGAGACGTTCCACTCTTGTTTGGACGCTGATGCTTTAATTAATGACCACAGAGAACATGAGAGATGTTCACACCTGCTCCTCAAAGTCAAACACATGTTCTCATTAACTTCAAGACAAGACACGCAGGTTTTAACACAGTTTGCGCTTTTTTCACACACACACACACACACACACACACACACACACACACACACACACACACATAAAAGCACTTCTCAGGAGGTTTGGATTCAGCTGTTCGAGATCTTTTTTTTCTCATTTATTTACAGTTAAAGAGTTGAACAGCAGCATAAAAACGACGAGCACACAGTTAAATTCTGAAGAGGGATTTCTGAACCCAACATGGCGTCTCCGTCTCAGTTTTTCTTTCACACACACGCCAGAAAACTCTCACTGTCTCTCATCAGATAATATGTCGACATGACTGGGTAACCAGAGACGGAGCTCTAATGAAGCACCGGGGAAATATGGAGCTTTTTCCAATGAGGACTGCTGGCTGGTTGGCCGAAGACAAAAGCAAGAGTAGAAAACACACACACAGACACACACACACATACACTGGATCCATAATGTCTCTCACACACACACACACACACACACACTGTTGCTAATAAATAAATTCAAGAATCTAATTACATTTGATACAATGAGTCATTTTCTGGTAAAATATGAAATAAAACATGAATCTAGTTATGTGATTTTTAAACAAATTAGCTCATTAATTGGCTCACACACACACACACACACACACACCTATAGCTCCATGTCTCATACACTCACACATTAGTCATTTTTAAGTGGTAACTTCGATCGTGTTGCCACAGAGCTCGGCTCACACTTTCACTTTCAGCTTGTTGAGATGAAACATTTTGTGTTTGTGCAGCTTTAACAGCAGGATCAATGTGAGACGCAGCGTTCAGTCAGTGTGAGGATGAACTGCAGCACACAGGAAATAAACATGTCCTCCTTAACAACACCTCTTTATCCCGCTGCAGTGTTCCTGCATGGTTTTTAATTCAATTCCTCTTGTTTTTTTCAGAGTCCTCTGTTGTTTATCTGCATAAACTTGTTTTAGAGAAAGACACAGAGGAGGAATGAAACACAAAGTCAGTGGAAGGAGAAGAGTGGGTTCGCATATCATCAACCGATAATAAATTATGCTGGACAGAAGTGGTGGGATGTTGCAATCAGTATCAAAAGATTACATCAGCAAAAGCTAATTCTCTCATCACTTCCTCCTCTCACTGAATCAACACGAGAGACACAAAGAGGAGGTGAAAGGTACGACATGATAAACTATGACTGACAGAAACGGTGGGATGCTGCAATTGGAAACCGACCAACATCGGCTCCATCTCTTCCTCAAATCACTTCTTCCTCTTGGCAAATAAACAAATGAATACAGAGAGAGCGAGAAAGATGGATGGACGGAGCGAGGAATGAGAGAGAGAGAGAGAGAGAAATGCTTAAATGATAAACTGTGACTGACAAAAGTGGTGGGAGGCTGCAATCAGAGATCACACCGACAACACTGCTGCTTCAAGATGCACCTTCACCCAAAGTAAATAAGACGAACGGGGGGGAAAACAGATGGGAGATAGATGGAGAGACAGAGTGGAGGGGAGGTGGAGGTGGAGGGATGGATAGGTGTGGGGGATAAATCATCAAGCAGTGATAAATTTGGAGAGATGGAAGTGGTGGAAGGCTGTAATCAACATCCCAACACATCAAATCCCACACAGGACGGCTGCTCGTCCTCCTCCTCCTCTCCTGTCACATTTACATATCCAGCCTGAGTATCTGCTCTGCTCAAACAGCCCTGATGTGCACACGACGAGCATCAGGCAGATGCTGAGGCGCCATCATGTATGTACGACATGATGTCACAACATTTGGACTGTCGGCTCGTGTGTCTGCATCACTCAGGTCCAAATATGATGATCCAAGCTTCTTTCCTTCAGTCTGATGGAGACTGAGACACTGAAGAGTCTTTTTCTTTTTTTTTTTTACAGACTATCTGTTGTTTTCAGCTAAATTATGTGACCAGAGGACGTAGCAGTCTGCAGTTTGCTAGTGTTGTTTATAAAAATGACCACCAGGTGGCACCAGAGAGGAAAATAATCCTTTTTTTAATCATCTCCTGTAGTTTGTTCATGTTGACTGACTGACTCCAGTTATTTTACAACATTAACAGCTGTGTAAAAATGTTATTTTATTGTTTTTTTCAGATTATTATTAACAATGAATTATTCTGTTTTTCTCTTCACAGTGACTGATTGTGGATTTTAATGGCTGATTTCAACAATGACAGTTTGGAGAAGGAAAAAGCAGATAGCAAAGTAATCTGCCAATATTTCTAGAACTATAAGAAACTGGTGTTACACTGAAGGAAGCAGCTCATTTTTGCAAAGTTTGAATTTAAAATAACAAGCAACCTCCATCACTGTTTCCTTCCCTCCTCCTGCTACAAGCTAACGCCAAGAAAGTGACTCTGTCGCTGTTCTGATGAACAAAAACAGACTGTTTCACACTTTCATCATCATGAGTAAGATGTTCACAAAACAAGCAAGTCTTCTTTTTCATGTATTAAATGTATTAATTTGAAATAATGAACGGCGAGTCTGTTGGCAGTCAGATCAACAGGTTGTCTCATTTCCTGGGTGTTTAACTCCGTTGGTGTTAAGTGAGATGTGCTTTTGCAGCAGCACTTGACTTCACAAACAGCTTTAGTCATCAAGATTCACTTTGTCTTTTAAACCGAACAGACCTTGAGTTTAACCTGCGCTGCTCGAGCGTCTGCCTGCCGTTCGCAAGGAAAGCTGCTGCGTTGTCACATCAACTATTTAACACCATTTTACAGAAACAAGCAAAAAAACAATCAAACGCCTCAATATGGAAACTACATTATTAAAAACTCCTCGATGCCCTGATTGATTTTTATTTAAGGATCATCACTAAATAAAAAAAACCCAGATTTTCACAGAAGCAGCTTGATGCAAACTGATTGTAAATTGATTTGAAGTCCCTGAACACGTGACTTGAAAAGCTTAAACTTGAGAAGATGTGTCAGAAGACACAGAGCTGCAGGTGTTGTTGCATCGTGTTGTGAGGAGGAAGGTTCACTGATCATGGCCGTCCGTGTTTTTGCAGCAATTACACCTCGATTGTTTATCAGCGCCGAGCAAAATGACTCATGAGCCTGTTTTTCTGATCTATTTAACTACAGATCTATACACACCGTAACACCGAGCTGCAAGAAAAAACACAAAGAGCCTGTTTGTCTCCACAAACACACACACACACACACACACACACACAGGTATCTTATTTTCACTGACGTTCCTCCACAAGAAAAAGGAGGTTCCCTGCAGACTACCCAGAGTGCATCAGTAAATTCAGCCCAGCGGCTCCCCAGGCGGTGCTGAGCTCTGATAGGTCCCTGCAGATTACACATGGCTAAGGTTTTAACCAATGGGAGCAGGCCATTAGCTTAGATGGAGTAAAACACACACATATTGGAGAGCTGAGAAAATTGAACTGCTGTAACAGATGAGACTGTGTGTGTGTGTGTGTGTGTGTGTGTGTGTGTGTGTGTGTGTGTGTGTGTGTGTGTTCACCTGCTGAGGTATCATTTTTCTTCTCTGGCAATATGAACAGATAATAAGCCTGGCTCTGTCTGAAAGCTCTGGGATGTTTACTGGGAGATACTGGTGGAGCTTCACTGGTTTCTCCTTTGAGCAACAAACCCAGTCGTCAAGATTCAAGACCAGAATCTGTCGAACGAAACCGAAGCATCTGTGCAGAGACTCGAGTTTACGAGGCCTCGGCCTTATCTGCTCTCTGCCTGCAACTACTATTTTAACTGTATGAAGGAGAAGAGGAGGAAGAGGAGGAAGAGGAGGAAGAGGAGGAAGGACGCACGATGAAGAAACGCAAGAAACAGGGAAAAAGGTTAAAAGGCAGGAAAGACAGAAATGTTTCAGTCGGGTTGGTTGTGTTTCTGTTCTGCTCGGCGGCCATCTTTAAGTCTTTGTCACCATGAATACTGTCGAGGTGATTTCTAGGGTCGAGTGAACGAACCTTCACTTTACTTCTGTCCCATCCTCTTTAAAAGTTTTGCAACATTTGAAACCATTTACTGCACATTAAATTGACTTATTATCTCGTATCCTGATACCTGATCATTTACATCCAGTGAAAATGTTCAGTGTCGGTGCAGGAAGTTGTGTTTCTCTCATGTAGCAGGTTTATTAAAGTACATTATTTGTCAGTTATTGTAACTTCTGGGTTAGCAGCCTGTAATCCGGAGCCTCCCTGTGTGTTGCATCAGACGTGAAAATGTGAATTAATTTTCTTGGTTTTAAAAGCTGAACAGTTACAGTTTGTTTTGGTTGATGAACAAAAGTCTCGCTGTTGTTTTGTGTCTTTCTGCACATCTACTCAAATTAACTCAAATTAAAGCCAAAAGTTCTTCTTTACTCCTCCCTTCTCTGCTCATGGCAGCTTAAATGAGTTAAAACCACTACAGAACAGCGCCCCCCAGTGTCTTTCTATAAAACACTAGCATAACATTGTAGGTAAATAAACGTATATCTGCTTTGGACTGTGCAATATGTTGTGAAACATTTATAAATTTTAATAATGCGACCAATAAAACCAAAGACTTGAATTAAACACAAACACTCTGTAGGTGTGTTGAGCAGATTGATGTACAGGTGATTTAATTTATTAATTGTAATTCCAGGTTTTACAGAAACCTTTTATATCAGTAAGATAAATGAACACTGCTGTTATGCTGCACATACTGTTAGCTCATTACTATGCAGAGTAACATCCAAGGCTTACTGATGCTAACCTGGGATATTTATAGATTAACTTCCAGGCCCTGATCCACAGCCGCACGGTAATGGAGGGCATGGAAATAAAATATGAATAAAACATAAATATTTCTACTAAACAGGTTGCTTTGCGATTCAGAGATGTGATTAGAGAAAACAGGGAAGTTTCCATGTCACCTTGGAAGTCAGCAGCCTGGAGAAAATGATATACAGTGGATCAAATTCTTCATTAAGTCCTGGTTTGTGAGCCGCACACTCGAACACATTCCCTGTGGAGAGGTGGGCTGTTGACATCCTCTCTCTAATGAGGTCTGCTCAGGTTGGAGTCGGTGTAGCGGAGGTAAAGCAGGACACGTTTGGCCTGAAGAAAGGCAGTAGCTCCTGCGTTGGGATCCTCCATGCTTTCATGTTAAACTCCTCTGACTGGGAATCTGTGGGTTTATTCAGCGAGTTCCTCAGTCAGCCATGTGAAACCCAGACAGCCAGCTCACCATCCCGTGTGTGTGACAGTCGGCCTCAGTGCCAGGACTCATATTCATCCATAACTCTGCGTGTTGGTGTGTGTCTGAGCCGGTCTGAGCCAATCAGCCGCTGCTCTTTAAGGACCCTGCCAGCAGTTTGGCAGTCAGTGCAAATGTATACACACAGCCAGCAGGGATATGAGTCCTGACTACATGTGCTTCGTGACAAATATGAGAGCAGTGCAAAGTGTTTACACTGAAAACAGATGTGTTTTTACAGTCACATCAGTTAGAGATGAGTTAACATTCACAAAGACCAACTATAAATAGATATATTGATCCTTTTATTGGTTTTCAAAGCTCTTATGGCCTCAGTCCTAATTATTTTTCAAACTTTCTTTTAAATTATGAGCCAATCAGACCCCTCAGGTCTCTTAGTGATACCTGCAGTTGTGACAAACACTTATGGTGAAGCTGCTTTTTATTATTCTTTATTGCTCATTATTATTCTCTATTTATTTATGTCGTAATATTCTATGTACTGATTTACACAGTTATTTATCTGCACGTAATCAGCTTGTTGCTCATTTATGAACAAACTCTCAAAGGAACAAACTCTCAGAGCCAATCAGAAACCCTGCGGCAGCACCTTCCCACATGAGTCCCACCTCCTCTTATTAACCCTGTACGACTTGTGTTTGAGATGTTTTTGGCAGGAACTTCTCATTGTAAAAAATCAATCAATCAAACTATCCATCTATCTACAAATGTCCTGCAACTAATCGACGAGACGACCAGTTTGTTGCACCAGCTGATGACTGAGAAGCAGCAGTAATAAATGTGATATTCAGCACTAAATGTATGACAGAGGCAGTTTCCTTCATCAGGTGTAACGTTTCCTCGGAGCAGACGTCTCTTGCAGTCACCTAGAAGGTGCATGCTATTGAAAACATTATTCAGCAGGACATATTAAACATGTCGCCCACGGCTCGATGAGGCTGGAAACTCCAACTTTAACAAATCACCCATCATTTTGTGTCGACTAAAGCATAACATCCTCGTGCCCTCAGAGCCATTGAGATACAGCACAGAGCTGACTGAGCATCCTCAGCTACACGAGCTCAGTGTTTCAGAGTCAGCAGCAGGAAGAGACTCAGGATTTACTTCAGATCCAGACCTAATTAAACTACCTAGTCTGTGAGATTAGACTGAGATCCCTGAAGGCTTTTATTTGAGCTTCTGTCAGTCACTGCAGGAGGAAGAGACTCAAACAGGACGAGTTCACAGGGCAGAATCTGACAGAAATGCAGGAAAAAACACCTGAGAAACACTTGATTTAAGGTGATATTCTCCAAAAACCATATGAACCACAGCTTAATCAACTTAACAGGACATTATTGCTATTTTTAAGTAATATTTTTCAACCAAATATGCCAAAAAAAACAATTATACTGGATTATTAGCTGTTGTTCAAGTGAATACTGCCTCCATCCAAAGCAAGAAAATATCACAAATAGCCAGAATTACTTCCTTTCCTGAGAACTAACAACAAAAAAACCTCATCTAGACCAGAAAAATGAAAGAAAAGACAAAACACTCTACAGTTTCTTTATCTGATACGTCCTCATGTTTTGTCTTGCAGGTTTAATTCTTTTCCTGCTTTTATCACATTGGGCCTGTAAAACGTTATGAAGCTTTTGTTCCTGTTTCTCTTCTCAACACAATATGAAATATTGAGCAAAGATCATTTTGTTCTGCCCACAGGCTCGGAGACAGAAACCCGCTCCTGCCACTGTAACGGTGTCATAGGATCTTCTGGGGCTCCTGCACGCGCTCAGTGGGGTAATAACCTGTCAGGTGAGACGAGGTATGTTCCCTTTTTTTAATTATCTCACTGTATCTCTGTAATTTCTCTGCCATGCGGGGAATCTTGGTTCACTTCCATGTTAAACTCCCATGGGTTCATGTCTCTGTCTCTGTCATGTTGATTAAAACTGGATGATTTGAATGTGACCTCGCACATTTCTCCATTTCTTCCCATGTTTTCTCACCGTTCCGATAAAAGAAAAAAACTGGAAAAAAAAGTGTGAATAATGAGACGGACCGCTGCTCTGAATCAGCAGCCCTCTTCAGCGTTATCAGTAAACCATGGCAGTCCACAGCACGAGGCGCAATGAAACTAATTAAGCTGTTCAACAATATTTTCTGTGATCACTGTGGAAATCAAATCCCACCACGGCAAATTATGCCCGTCATTGTATGTCCACTAAAGCATAATGCCACCACGGGCTCATATCCGCTGAGTTATATTACAAATGTTCAGCAGCAGCACACCAACACAGTCAGGCTCTCTGCAGCACAATAGTTCAAAAAACTGCAGTCATTCATCGACAGCCGTCACACAGACGGATAAAAAGCAGGACGGGATGTAGAACTGAGGTTTTGTTTCATGAACAATGCGAGTCTGAAAATCTGCTGGAGTTTTATTACGAAACACATGCAGCAGAGTTTCATGCAGCAGGCTGAAGGTGTGAACGTCACTGAAAAACTCATGACACACCTGTGAAAACACAAAAGAGCTTTTAAATGTTCTCAGCTTTTTTAGATTCAAACATGTGAGGAAATCTGAGCCGGTCACGTCAGAAACAAGATGTGTGGAGCTGTGAGTCAGAAGATTTAAAGATCCAAGTTTCAACTCTTAACAGAAAACTTTCGACCTCCTTTAAACGAACACGTGCAGGAAACTGCAGCCGCCGGACGCCGCCGCCGACTCATCAGACAGCAGCTTCAGTCACACCTGAGTGCTGGGAGCTTCCTCTCCTGCAGTCTGGTGTGTGAATGTGATTTAATAAAAGCTCCATTTCAATGAACCTCCCACCTGTTTGCACTTCCACCTCCACCTGCACACTGTGTGCTCCGCACCACCAAACACACACAGCAAATGTTTCACATCAGGAAAACAGCGAAACTGTCAGGATGTTGCTCGTCTCAGTCGCCCCTGCGTGTCGAGATGCAACCACCACTGAAATATTAAAAGCTAATTATGAAACAAATATATTGCATCCATGCATCATTCTGTCAGACATGATAAACGACTTTAATGGACGTAGAAATCTGGAGAGTGAAGAGCAAACATAATGTTTTCTGATCTGATCTCAAAGCAGCAGACGATAAAACCAATCAGAGTTTTGGATCTTCTACCACTGTTCTTATGGTTTGGTGACATTTTTGCATTAAAAAAATTATTTAAAGATGTCAGTTATGTTAAAAAAAAGGAACATATTCATCCTTTTTACATATCCCATTACATAGAAATGATTTAAACTGTTTACATGTGTCTTCAAAATTCCTTCATCCGAGTTTTGAAAGCAGCCCAAAAGCTCCTGGATGCCTCAAATCTGACAGATAAACAGCTGAGATCTTCTTCAGATGCAAGCAAAGCATGTTTCTCCATCGTTTCAGGAGTGTAACGTTACCACGACACTCACATCCACTGTGCCGCCTCACACACACTGACCAGGCATCCTTGGGGGGGGGGGCATTAGCACACAAAGGCAAAGCCAAAGTGCAGATCAGGCCGATGTTATTGCCACACAGTCGAGCCTCTGTAATTCATTTTCAGCACAGACGCAGAATGAAAAATTGCCTCGACTTTCACAGCACTCGGCGAACAGTGGGAGGGAACCACGAGAGCGTGTTGAGTTTCTTTTTTTTTGCCGTTATTAAGATATCCCTGCTAATTTAGAAGATTAAGGCAGAAATCCCACATTAGAGCTCGCTCATGTCTCAGAGGTTTGCTCACAGCATACAGATCCAGCCACACTGAGTCCACCCAAACTTTGTGTTTGATGTGTGGAAGAGCTGAGGCGGCAACAAACAGCGAAACACTCACACAACCTCAGCCAGCCTGACGCAGATCTGTCTGCAGGTGGGAAATGAAGGAGTGAATGTCATCACCTCATTTCAGTCACTGGCTCCTGCGTATAAGCTGAAACTTTCAGAAAAACATCAGTTTCTTGTGGTAGCTTCCAGTTTTAAAGTAAAAATCCGAGCAGTGCTGAACCCTGCAGCTGCAGATCAGGACTGAAAGCTGTTTGCCTTTGTGGTATTTTTCCACCACACATGAATCACACATTGTTGTTACTGCCGGATGTGACAATAAACCAAGT
The DNA here is from genome assembly GCA_029814765.1 of Acanthurus leucopareius. Classification (NCBI taxonomy): domain Eukaryota; kingdom Metazoa; phylum Chordata; class Actinopteri; order Acanthuriformes; family Acanthuridae; genus Acanthurus; species Acanthurus leucopareius. The sequence continues at coordinate 7,038,279 of JAQMCX010000055.1, read as the reverse complement.
CTTTTCTGCAGGACTCTCAGAACTGACAGTCCAAACTGAGGTTTACACTCCCAGAAATTTTGACTTTATCTCCGGCTGCATGAGTGTGTTACGGGTTCACATAAAAATATCATGATCCAGTAAGAGGACGCTCCCAGAGGGCCTCTGTGGATCTCTGTAAACACAATTTGTTGAGGAGTAAAAGGTGTTTACAGAGATTACCTTCCACTTCATCTGCTCTGACTGCAGTTCGGAGGAGGCCGGTCGCCTGCTTTAAGAAATAATAATAAAAAAATACAAATAAACTGCTAAAAATTGCTGACTGCAGATCTCATTGTTAAAGAAAATGTTATCTGAACAAAAACTTGCAAAAATGTGACAGCAGTTTTTTTAGCTCAATGTATCTTTTTTTCCACAAGTTTAAACCAAAGTTTTTTCTCTGAATTGTATTATTTTAGGCTTTTGACCTGCAGTGTGTAATAAAAACCAGGTCAAAGCCTGCGTCGACTCTTTTCAGGGATAATAAAGCTCGAGAATCGTTCAGTGTGACGCTTATCTGTGCGTCTGTCTCCTCTGTGAACATCATGTTTGATATTTTACTATGATGTTTCATAAAAAACTCAGAGAGGTCGCTTTGGTCAGAGTCGGAAGATTTTTCATTAACTTTCTTCTCTGCATCACACATGGTCACACACACACACACACACACACAAACTGTGAAAGACTGAGTGTCATTCAAACTGCTGTCAAATGTTACACACAGGCTAACTTGTGTGTGTTTATGGGAGTCTGAGCTTTGCTGCCAATCAAAAGCTTAAGAAGTGCCAAGAAAATGAATACTGGCAGCTTCTTCCATCACTAAAACACAGACATGCAGGCACACACACACACACACACACACACACACACACACACACACACACAGATATCACTACTGGCACTGGTATATTTTTGAAAATTACTCTCTTTACTGACAGAAATGATTGACCTCATTCAAAACTGGGCAAGTTATTTATAAAAAAAACCCCGAACACACAGACGAACTTACCTTCAAGAATGTGAACAAGGAAGCGAACTGGCACCAAACGGCAGCCAGAAGAAGCTCATCGACCGTTTTTAGCAGCTCTGGCACTTTGGCAGAAAACCAGCCGACATTAAGAGAAAAATCTGAAGTAATTAGACAGACAGACGAAGAGCCTGATGCTTTATGGAACTGACTTCAAATGCTGCTGAGGCAAAATATAAAACCAAGCAAATAAAGAGGAGCTGAAATCTGAGCACAGAATACTAATAAAACATAACGTCAGGAAACAGGTTACTGCTTCTGTGCAACAACACGAACAAACTACAAAAAACCCAACAAACAGAGACGCAAAGGCTTTTTGAAAACCTTCATGTAAAAGCTCATTTGGTGCAAAAACGGTGTCACAGTCATTGAGCTTTAAACCTGCTCGGTGGAGGTTTTCCATGAGAGCTTCTGCCCAAACAACAAGCTTACAAAGAGCTTCACAGACCGAACTTCAGCTCAAAACATCCTGATCACTGAACACAGCGTCCTGCCAGCTGCCGACAGTCGGGATTTCTCATTATTTAGCTTCTGTGAGTCTGAATTCAACCAGCACGGAGAAACACACTATACATCAGTGTGTTTAAATGTTTAACCTGCAAAAGGTGACCGACATGTGCTGCTAATATAACTTTTAGGGCGTTTTCACACCTAAAAGTCCGAACCAAGGTTTGTGTTTTTGTCACATTGTGTGCATTTGGTTTCAGTTTCACACTGTAATTATGCAAACAGACTTTACATGACAAACCTGCGTCATATCATCATCAAGTTCGTGGGTTGTGTGTCTCTGTACTTTACTCTGATTGGTTTGTTGCCGTCTGACGTCACCGTGTTAAAAAAATGTCTTGTTTTGTAGTTTGATTGTAGTTTTATGAGTTTTTTCTAGTTTTTAATAAAGTCTTCAGACCAAATGTTAATAAGACATGTGGTCTCCTCTTCCCTCCATGTAGTTCCTCACCTCACTTTTTGTTTTGGTAACACATACTTGGTTTGATCGGGACTGATATCACCTCTTTTGGTCGGACCGAGGTTCGCCTGTTTGGTCCGGAGGTTTCACACCTGCTATTTTAATTTTGGATCAAAATGAAAAGTTTGAAAAGTTCAGACCAGATGAGGCATCCTTAGAGTCTGTCATCAGCTGAGACCTGAACCTCCTCCCCCTCCCTCACTGCCTCCCCGGCTCACAGTAAGTCACTTCAGGGGGGAGATAAATGGGGGAGGGATGGAGTGAGAGAGTGAGAGAAGGTGGAGGCTGTTTGGGACAATTGAATTGCTCCTCCGTCATCAAAACTGGATGCGTGTTATTGCTGAAACTGCTAATATAATTGATAAAGTGTCGCCTCGTTCTACAATAGGACTCGTGGCCAAAAGGTTTATGCAGAGTCGGCAGAAAAAACTCCAGCAAACAAAGAGGAGCTGCTGACATCAAACAGAAACACGACAGACTGAAACAGCAGAGACCGTAAACTCTTACCTGAACTCACACTGGGGTGGAAGTGAACGCAGCACACCCAATATTTTACTTTATCTACATACTTATCCTGCATTATTTTGATATATTTCATTATATGTCTCTCTTAAAGTGGCCAAAATGCAAAATAACTGCATTATTTTATGGAAGTGAAACTATAAATTCAGGGCTGCAAGTGGTGTGATTTACTCTTTTTTATGCTTGATGAAATAAACGTCAGCCGTTGGGGAAATTCTCCATCTTTATGTTTAATGATGCTTTGTAGTGGATGTGGTCACAGTTTTATTCTGGAGTTGCAGAACCTTTGAACTTTCTGCTGAGGCAGAAATTAAAAGACGATGATGTTGAAGAAAGTAAAGAGCAACTTTTGACAACTTGCACAGTTTTTATCTCAAGATGTCTGTCACATGAGTTTGTAACCTTGTGACCTGACTTGTGTTACTTTAACACTGTAATGTGGAGGGTTTTTTGTATGATTTCAATAAAATCAGGTACATTTTTATTCAAATTTTGTACAAAGCAGCTTTGAAAGCAAATGTGACTCTTCGGCTGAAAGATAAAAGCTCCTCTTGATTCTCTTTCTGTCACATTGAACTTCACCATAGAAGCTGATCTGCTGCTGAAATGACCACAGAGGAGACGCACCGGCCGACACAGTGCACCGTAACAGGCTTATCTGCTGATCAATACGCTTATAAGGAGACGCAGAGATGAACGGAGCGAAGCCGGTCACGTCCTCGCTCACCGACTCTGCCGTCGGGACGGTGATGCCTCGACTTTACAGGAAGAACAGAGCAGAACAAACAGCGAGCTCTTCTGTTTCTGAAACCTGATTTTAAAGGTCAACAGCGGCAACATTGTTGTTTACATCCACATGTGTATTCATGACATTTGGCAGAGACTCAGAGAACTTTACTGAACTTCAGTTCATAAAGTTTTTTACCTGAGAGTCCAAAGATAGTTCCTGTCTGTTTGCAGAGCGTCAGATTACTGAACCTCAGGTGAACGAAGCTGTTGGTGGACGATGTTTGCTCGTTTTTTGGAACGTTTGAGGTGGAAGGGAGGAGTGAAAGAAACAAACATCATTCTCCTGAGTTTTCTCTGGTTATCTGGTTGTAAATGACTGAAACCAAATAGTTCTGTTGTTTGATGAGTATGTAGTCAATAGTTGTGTTTGTGCTTTTTTGATTTGCACATAAAAACAGGATGTGTTGTGATGGAAACACAAGAAATTTGAAAAAATCTTGAAATGTCGCCAAAAAGTTTTTATGCTTGAAGGTGGTGAACATAGAAACAAACATAAATACTATAATAGATGGGAAGCAGCATTTGTTTATGTGCTCCATTTGATTACATCATCACGTTGCTCCGTCTTCTTCTGCTGTGATAAATGACACCTGACTAGAGAATGTTGCGCCACCTACTGCTTGTCTTAATGAACTTACTCCTAATATTTGCATAACAGCAGTGGATGGAAACACATAAATGCTCCTCTTTCTTTTACTGAATTTCTAAAAATTCAAATAAAGTTTGCGACATGTTTTGATGGAAACCCAGCTAATGTTTTTAAAGTAAATAACCACAAAATGTTGAAAAATTTGGGAAATACTGCACCTTGTGTTCCTTTGACAGCCCCTTTAAAGTATTGACAACATTTTATCAATATGTTCTTTAGGAGATATTGTTAATCTGAGTACATAAAAGCAGTAGAAAGGCAGTTTTACCCCTGAAAGCCTCCAGACTCTGTAATCAACCAGCACAGACTGTGAAACATGTTGAATCTGGCAGACATGTTTCAGGGAGGTGGGACTGCAGTTTGTTTAAAACAGATAAAAGGGATTTTGCAGCTCAGGTACACCTGCATACAGGTGGAAAAAGGGTTGTCATTACACCGTTTGCCATCACGGTAACATCAAAGCATCATGGGAACATGAGGGCAAACCTCGTGCTCGGCAGCTCTGCAGGATTGAGCTCAAACTGGCAGCTTCGCCGCTAATGAAGACTGTTTTTTCTCGTCACGCTGCAGAACTCGACATCAGAACAACAAGGAGGAGCTGAAGGAAACCTCCTCAGCATTCAGGCAGCACTTTTTGTATGCTGCTTCAAAAAAAAAAAAGAGAAAACTTTCACTTCAGAAACTTGAAATTTGATTTAAGCAAGCAGACGGAGCTGAATATTCATCAAAGCGCAGCAACAAACGTGTAAAAGTCTCGTCTCCTCAGTTCTTTCATTAGAGCGAAGCCCCACACAGCAGCAGCTCTCACCTCTTCCTGTTGTAGCTCTGTTGTTCGTCTCGCTCGTGTCCCAGCCTTCGCTCTCATTATTGCTGCTCTCATTCTGCGTCTGTACTTCTTATTATTCTGCTTGTGACCATTAGGCCTGTTCATCTCATTACAGTAATTCTGATTCAAGGCCCACACCTGCCATTACTGCGAGCACTCCGTCTCATTAGGAGAGTCCTGTCACCGCCACAGTGAATGCAGCAGCAGCAAATTAGTTCTGATAGAAAAGTCTTCAATGAGAGGAGATACGGCTCTGCATGTGTGTGTGTGTGTGTGTGTGTGTGTGTGTGTGTGTGTGTGTGTGTGTGTGTGTTTGTGTGTTTGTATGTATTGATAAAAAGATAGAGAGATAGGGGTTTTTTGTGGGGCGTGTTATGTGTTAAAAAGAAGGAGAAAATGAAGTGTATGTGTGGGTTTTATTGTATACTCAAGGTCTCATTGTGTGTGTGTGTGTGTGTGCATGTGTGTGTGTGTGTGTGTTATGAGATCTATAGCTACCTAATGGACCTATTTTCTCGATGGAGTTGCTTCAAACAATTCAGTCGGAGCAAGAAACTAATGTGGCTATTAAGGCTGCATTAGCTTAAGTCACTGCCTCACACACACACACACTCACACACACACACACACACACACACACAAACTGCGAGCTGTTTGAAATGTTTTCTTCTTCTATTATGAGTTTGTGTAAAAGCTATCAGTGAGGTCATCCTGGAGCCGCCGAAGCGCATCACATCCTGCTTTGTATTTATGGGTGTTAACCTTTAAATGCGACTTTTAAATCTCATTTTCTGCTTTCAGCTCAAACCAAGGACACTTTTTAAAAAAAATACCCAATCTTAAGGTGTGACTTACCTTGCAAAGAAAGCAGGAATGTCAAACTGGGAATAATGTCTTTTTTTGGAGGCAGCTGGTTTTTGTTGTTGTTGATGTTGTTTTGCAGCCGAGGCTGATGGGAGCTGATCATGTTTGAAATAGAGGCGAGAAAGAGCAGACGTGCCTGCACTGTGTCATTGATTTTCATATTATCTTATCAATTTAACAGGAGCTGACAGACCTGCTTTGGGAAAATGAAACAGCACAGAGGCCAATTTGAAGCCAACACGCCTGTTTCTTAACAGACTTCCTCCTGATGGAATGAACTGCACAGATTTATGTCTGAATATCTGATATGTTTGTGCTCATTTCATTATTCTAACAATAATAACTCCCCAGTGGAGAGAAATTAAAAAGAAAAATGAATTTACACAGTGAATGACCAAAGTGCTGCAGCACAGTGAAATCAATCCAAACAGACTGCAGACCGGTGGACCTCGGTTTAAAATACAACACAGTGAAGCATGTAAATGTAACAGCAATCCATCAAAGCTGTTCCAGCCGAGCGGAGAGAGGACGTTTCACTACAGCAGCGTCTCCGTGTCAAATCCCACAACAGCCAATGAGCTGAGTGACTCTTAATGAATCCCTGTGAGGGAATCTGTCTTTTGCCACAGACTCACATTACAAGTGCAGCCGAACCAACATACATCATGAAATCTGACCCGTAAAACAGAGTCGGACACTATTTAAAACAACAAAATGAGACAAAATGAGGCACTCAGGTCACTAAAAAATCCTCTAAAACAGTGAAACATTTACACAGAAAGAGAGAAATAATAAACACATGAATTACACCTGCTGGTGCAACGACAAATGAGTTGAGTAAAGAAAAACACTGCAGCTGACCAGATAAAAACACTTTAACCAGCAAATATGGATTTAAATCTAATGGTCACTCACTGTGCTAAAATGCAAAACTAAAATGCAAAAGCACAAACATCCAAACACAATAAATACTCTATGTGAGGAGCAGGAGTTCACGGAAAAACCAGAAGAAGAAGAGTCTGCAGACTAAAAACACTCCCATGAAAATGGTTCTTATGTCACCATGAGATGTTTCTGTTCTTGTTCTTCAGACATGAAACAACAGAGACACAACTTTTCTTTCAATATCTCTGACTGAACAGCAGCCTACCTCTCTAACAGGGGAGGGGGCCGTCCTCGTCTCGCAGGGCTCCAATCAGTGCTGGCGCTCATCCGGGTTCACGTGCACGTGCAGTCGTGGCGTGCACGCCCACAAAGCTTTGACCCTGCAGACGTGCGTTAGAGGTCCTTGAAGTTTTTCATCGGAACAGTCAGACGTCCGTCAAAGTCTGTCAAGATTCCCTGCAGGCAGACGGAGAGAAAAAAAAGATAAGTGATGAGAAAAGAGAGAAGGTGGGCAGCTGCCGTGAGACGGCGGCGGAGCAGCCGAGAGGCGACGCAGCTGGCGAGGCGACATGTTGTTTCAGTCGGGAGGAGCCATCCATCCCAGGCTGTCAAATATGGATGACCTGGGAACGACTCGAGTCCGAGTCACGAAGACGTTTCGTGAGATAAACTCTCAGAAAACTTTGGGATCCATGTTTTAATGCGACAACATGGCTGTTTGAAAACCGCAGAGACTCTCAGCAGCATCTGATCGTCCGTCTGGTCGCCAGGAGAATCAGCCAGAGTCCAAAAACACGCCTGAGCGTCACGTCACCGAGGCTCTCTCAGTCTGTTTTCTTAAATTTATAGCAGAAACCTGTCAGACTGGTGGCCTGATATTATCAGAGCATGTTTTCACAGGCTGAGATGGTTTAAAACTGGTTCAAAACTCTACTGAGTTGCATTATGGGAAATGTAGGAGCTAGTGTTTTAGAAACTCAGCCCACATGAGGGACTAAAGGTGTGCAAAACTGGATATTTCAGCCTCTGATGGTTCAGTACTGAAGGTGTTTTTATGCATCCTGCTCCTGCAAATCCACAAACATGTTAAAGCAAACAACCTGATGCTCTTTGAATGTCAAATCGCGTCTCCAATCAGGGCTTTCTGTTGCATAAATCAGTGTTAAACCGCAACAACCGTGACAGGGAGCAGGAAACTGTATTTGAATTTTCTGGACGGCTGATCCGCCCTCAGGCGCCGCGCTGTCGGAGGCGCCGGCGACACCTGGCAGCCGCGCCACGTGCAGGATTTCCCTGCTGATCGCACAGGATTTGCAGGTAAGAGTTGACCTTGTCTGGTTTTTTGAGGCTCTACACGACTCTCAGCTGTGATGGCAAAACTCTGAGGAACAAACGGAGCCAATCTGGTGACCTTTGGGAGAAACAACATCACTGACAGATGGTGAAGTGGCTCGACTGTTTCTAACCTGTCTCCCTCTCACCTCTGTCATTTATTCACATCTCCTGTCTCACACTTCCTCTGTCTCTTTTAGTCACTAAATGTCCCGTCTTTCTTCATCTCCACTGAGAGACTCAACAGTCAGTTTTCCACAGAGACGTGAGGACGAGTTTGTCCCACTTCCTGAAAGTGTTTCCACAGTTATAAAAAGATCCTTTGAGACTTAACAGGTGACTGCAGGAGTTTTTAAGCACATTTTCTAGCTGGTAATTGACAGCACTTCAGTCAAATGATGCTGTCAGTCGTCCTCCTGCTGCCTCGACTTAAAATCAGCCTGTTTGTCCACTGACCTCCTCTGTCCTGGTCCCATTACAGGAAAAATAACCTGCTAATCTAAAACCTAAAACCAAAACCGGAATCAGTTGTGTTATTTGCATTCTTAACTTTTTCTGTGACACATGAAAAAACACACTGTCACATCCAGATGTTTCCTGCGGCTACGAGTGTGTGTGAAGGTGAGAAGAAGCTTCAGTCTGCGTCACATGATGGTGTCAGAACTTTGCTGATCTTCAGCTCTGAGACAGAAAGAAACCAGCTGGAGAAAAATAAAGGTACAAAAAACTAATTTTGCAACTGAAAACACAAACAGGACAGAAAGAACAGAAAGACTGCCCTCAGTGTCTCACTGGTGAGATGCATTCTGGGAAAAAACATCATCTGTAATTGAAATGAAAGAGAGCAAAGCAGGTCGAGAAAAGGGGGGAACAAAAATAAAGGAAAAATACTCTGCAACTCTCACAAGTGAACCATGTAATTATGTGATAATGACAGAGCTGATCCATCACTGAACATCAGACTGATGTTGCAGCTCCTTTATTTCTTACAATCATTATGTTTCTGAATCTCCTTTGAAACCTGACATGATAACGTGTCTGAAAAGTGTTTCCAGCTGTGGATTCTTCAGCAGCTGTCAGACATGTTGCACTTTCTTGTTTTTATCAGCCTGAATCTGAACGAAAAGTGACCTGAAAACACCTTCTGACTGTTTTTCAAAGTTCTCATCCTGGTAAGAAGCCTCATGTTATCTCAGGCGACTGATGGAGGGTGCTGAGTGTGTGAGGTGTTCACACAGCCTGTTTTTAATCACACTGTTCGTTTTATTTCGGCTCTGCAGCTCCTCTCACAGTGAACCGTCGGCCAGAAGAGCTCTGATCATTACACTCACTTCAAGCTGCTGCTTCAAACTCTGGCAGGAAGGAACTGAGGCTAAAAATATCTCAGTGTTGAACAGCCTTTGGAAACAAAAATTACCTCTGGCCCAAAAGTATCAGATGAGCTCCCAGAAACTGATGCTGGCAGATACTGAAGTGACTATCGGAGCCTCGTCTTCTTATTTTGAAGTTGTTGCTAATCTGTGTTTGTGTTGCTTATGAAGAAATTTCACATAAAAGACAAAAAAGTTGAGGAACAACCTGCTGGTGATGGAACCAGATGTGCCAGTAAAGACATTTTCAGTCCAACATGGAGATTTTTTTATAAAAAATATGCAAAAGTAAACAGTGTGATGATTTCCATCCCTCCTGACTGTCCTATTTCTGAGCCTCTCACAGATCTGATCCAACCTGGCAACTTCACACACTGTTGACACCTTCATTCTGCACCGAATAACTCTGAATGCAACACAGCCTGAAGTGGAAACACTGACACTCATCTTCCTCTGTTTATTTCTATGTTCTTCTCTCTCATCACCCGCTCCGTCCCGGACAGAGTGACTCCTCCCGCTCCACATCACTCCTCTTTTTTAGCCTCTGTTATGGTTTTTTCCTCCAAATGTGTCTGAGGTCAAACTAAGAACGATCTAACTTGACTTATTGCTTTCATCAGACTCCTTCTGTGGCTTTTATTATTTAAAGTGGTAACAAAGAAAAGCGTTATTACTTCAACTTTCCTGCGTAACTCCGGCCTGGACACTATGACCCTCTCTGTCTTCCTGAAAATGAAATAAGCTGCTTTATTTTCCTCTCAGTCCACCTGATGGCTCCATCTGTGTCTCCAACCTGGCAAAGTCACACAGCGTTAATAAAACCCTCCCTCCGCCATCATGCATTAAATAACCTCCTTGTCGGGCTATCATCAGTTCACAGACAGTATAATATCATAGCATGTAAACCTGGCAGCTCTCCTCCAACCTGGCAACAAAAAAAATCTCTCTTTCTTCCTGCATCAGTCAAAAAACACTTTTATTTCTCTACTTTCACACCTTTCTGTCCGTTCAGTTGTGCCCAGAGAGCAGAAACACTCCGGCAGGTTCACATGCACCTCTCAGGTGGCCTCTGCTGGTTTTTGGAGGTAAACAACAACCAGCAGAGAGACGGAACTTTGATACGAACAATATGGACATTTAACTCAATAAATGCTTTCAGACTCTCTGTTTAAATCCACCTTAAATCCAGGTTTTATGCACTAAAATCTGCATCCATTCAGTCTTTCAGTTCATCCATTAAATGTTGCATAAATCATCTTCCTTTATACTTTGCCAGACGCACAGATCGTCTTATAATTTGGGGTTGTAATGTGTCTGTGGCTGCTTTTTCTACAAAATGTACTTTTTCTCTTGTGGCTCTAAACAAATGAGAAACGTCGGCTCTGATAGACTCTGAGTGCTTTTTCAGGAGGCTCATTGTGATCTATTATGATAATCACTGAGCTCTGGTCAGTAAATTGGAGTGAAAACACAAACCTAATGCATCCGAAGCAGAATGTGGAGCATAAAATGCAAAATTAAACACCATTTGAAATCATTTTAATTTCCTGTGTTTAATTAAGACTTAATTTAGAATAAATTATAGCATCAACAGAAACATGAGACTTTTTTTACTAATTTTCTTCCATTCTGTCCTCTCTTTGTGTACCGTATTTACCGCACTATAAGGCGCACCTAAAAGCCTTTAATTTTCTCAAAAACCGACAGTGCGCCTTATAATCCGATGCGCCTTA
>JAQMCX010000055.1:7007882-7027197 GCA_029814765.1 Acanthurus leucopareius | reverse complement strand
TACTCTGATTGGTTTGTTGGCGTCTGATGTCAGCGTGTTGAAAATGTCTTGTTTTGTAGTTTGATTGTAGCTTTATGAGTTTTTTAATAAAGTCTTCAGACCAAATGTTAATAAGACATTTGGTCTCCTCCTCTCTCCACGTAGTTTCTTAGATCACTTTTTGTTTTGGTAATAGTTATGTAGGTTTTCCATTGTAACTTCCTGTCATTGGTATGAAGGTCCAGAGGTCTGAACCTTTGCTTTCACACTGAACATGAACCAAACCATGGTTCAGTTTGATCTGGACTGAAACCACCTCTTTAGATCTGAACCATGGACCTGAGGAGGTTTCACACCGGCTGTTTTGATTCAGATCAAACTGAAGAGTCCAACAGTCTGGACCAGACGAGGCAGTGAGGTGAGAGAGGGCCCGAACAGACCGAGTCAGTCAGCACAGGAAGCCAACCAGTGATTTCCTGTTAGCACAGAAAAACACTCAGCTGCTCTAAATAACACAGAAAGCTGGCCTCCCTCTGTGTGTGTGGTGTGTGTGTGTGGTGTGTGTGTGTGTGGTGTGTGTGTGGTGTGCAGCCCTCCTATCTCTGCAAGCATTAATTGTCTCATTATTATTTTTTCATCACAGACTCTTTGATGGTGAAAGTCTGCTGATATTAATATTATCATCCACTGGAGAGAGAAAGAAAAAAAAAACACGAAGAAGAAAGAGGGAAGCAACCAAACTATAACTTAAAAAGACTGAGGCGCACGGAAAGAGTGAGATTAAAAAACAGAAAGAAAGTGTAACAGAGACAGAGGAGCGATGATTTATGAAAAGGCAGAAAGAAACATCACTCTCAGATTGCAGATCTGTCGGGGGAATACGAGCGAAGCCGGGACGCGAGCAGGTGAAAGTGAGCTGTATGTTAAAGTGAAGCAGAGCTAAATTTAGCCAACATATGGCATCAGAATGAAACGGTTTGACAAAGCTCCCAGCGTGAACGGAGGGTGGCCCTTTATTGATCTTTCCAGAGTGTTCCGACATTTGGTGAGTGTTAATTTTGGACCTCGTGCACATATGTTGTTTAAATCCAATAAAACCTCCCAGTGGGAAGCAGGAAGCAGAGGAGGAACGGAGCCGGAGAGGAGAGGAAGTCGAAGGTCGCTCGCTTTTCTTTTTTTCTTTTTTTTTTGTGTTCAATAAGAACACATAGATACCGCAGATGAAGATGAGTCGTCCACCGTCCGCATGATGAATGGCTGCGATCGCACGCAGATGCAGAGATGTGAATCACAGTAAAGAGACAGTTTTAGAGTTTTGCGGACTGTGATTTGCTCCTCGGAGACGCCGAGCGCCGGAGGAATCCCACCACGTCTCCTGCTGATGGAACTATATATCAGCTGTGTGATCACATTTCCAGCTCCCGATAGGGGCCTTTAAGTCAAGAGCTCTCTGCTTGAATTATCAATTTGGCTGTTAAATCTGAGGACGAGGACAGTGTTCCACTTTTTTCCCAACAGTGAGTTCTCCAGAGGCTCCGTGATAAGAGCTTCAGATCCGCTGCAACTGTTACGGCGTTTATGCCGGGCTCTGTAATTTCAGCTTTCCCTTCTTTTAAAAAAAATCTGATGCAGTTATGAAGTTTTTTTTTTCTTTTAGTCTGCAGCAGCGAGTTCTCTCGGGACGGAGCTGCAGCACAAATGAAAACTATTTCTGTTTCTGAACTCAAAAAAATCCAAAGGTTCAGTCAGGAGTTCTTCCATCATCTGCAGGGAATCAGTGAAAAGTTAAAGCTTCTCTCAAAGAAAACAGAACTGAGCTTAATGACACTCAGACTCATCGCAGGAGTTCAGCAGACGACTAGTCGATTATTTGATGAAGTTTAACCAGTTTTCTTTTGCTAAATATCCTGTTTTTTCACAATGATTAATAAGGATAAGGCCAACATACGACAGATATGATACACTACAATGCAACACACAACAACAGATAAAATAGCACCACACACACGTCACTGAGAAAGTGCAATAGACGACATAATAAAAGGGTCAAAGAGTAAGGAAGTAAAGCAATAACAGAATAAAAGCATGATGTTTTCTCAGCAAAACCTCCAAAATAAGATAATAAATAGTATTAAGAAAGCAGAAAGTGCAGATGGATCCTGTGCAAAATCAACAAACAGACAGGTTCAATACAACAGTCAGCTGCTCATCTCAGCGGGTCGGGGTTACCTCCTCTTTTTACCTTTGAGGGGGAGGAGAGAGGAGGTGACCCACCAGGGAGGAAGGAGTCTGCAGTGACACAGTGTAAGTTGTGTCTGTTTTGTCCTCCATCAGCAGAGATGAACACATGAACAAAGTGATTTTTAAAAAAAGATCTGAAATCTGCAGAAGAGTGTGAGGACGCCATCGCTTCCCTGCACACACACTCAGCCTGTGATTGGCTCAGAGTGGACCCTCTCTCCTCTGCTCTGTGCTAATCAGATGGAGATTACAGCGAGGGAGGGAACACACACACACACACACACACACAGAGAGAGCGTGCTGGTCTATTCTCAGAAGCAACAGCACACAATAATATTGGGAAAGTGAGAGTTGGTGTTTGTGTGTCTGCATATTTTTATAGGCGAGGACAGTTTGTGCATGTTGGAAGAAAAGAGTGTTGTCATGTTGGAGAACTGAATGTTCTCCTTCAGATGCTGCAGAGTTTCACTGCACTCTTCTGTTTAAACACTCTGAGCGAGGAGATGAATTTATGCTGCACAACCCTGCAGATATCTGAGAAAATCTGTGAACCGTCTTTAGTTTTACAGATTATGGACTCTTCTACTGTAAATATGCTGTTACAGACAGGTAGCTCATCTCTCTTCATGCATGATCCTCAACATGAAGTTTGGATCTTGGGCTCTTTTTCAGAAAACCTCCTTCTGGCTCAGAAGTCAGGAAATCACGAATATGCAGAAACCAGTCAGGTGCTGAGATGTTCGATCACACCTCAGATACATTTAGAAGCACCTGCTTTGTGAGAAAAGTGTGATTCTTGCAACAAGAAAGGCTGCGAGCTCTCTCTGAATGTTTCTGTGAAAGTCTCAGATTTTACTTTTCAGACCTGCTCCTGCACGCCAGAGCTGAAACAATCATTTAAAAAAACTTAGAAAAGTGAAGACCAGCAACCAACAAAAAACTAGAGAAATGGTGCTTCACATTTATCTGGATAAGAAAAAAATAGTAATATTTAATAATCCCTCAAGTAAAATGCAGCCTGTGAATTAATTCTCTCAGTGTTTTCTCTCACTGCCGACTTCAGCCACTTTAAAAACCAAATAGAAGCGAAATTTCGAGCCTGAACTTCTTCTTTCAGCCCTCATTTCATGCTCCAGCACGCTTTTTTATGGACACAGGAATATTTATTCCATCTTTTGTCCGTGCACTGCGGCTCTGACCCTTGCAATCCTCTTACAGCCCTTCTTTTTGGACACTCGTGCTGCGGGTGATGCAGGGATTGCAGCTTATTGCAGCTTATACTGTTGCAGCCATTGTGAGTCATCCTGGATATGTTGGCTAAACGACGCAACTGTGAGGCTCCGCTGGGACGTTTCAGGATTTTTATAATGACTGCATAGGATTTTGGAGAATGCAAAGAGAAAGAGTAGAAGGCTCAAGTTCAGGCTTAATATTTTAGATGCAGATGTAGATTCATCTTTCAATAATTGATCATCATGGAACAAACAGGAAACAAAGCTTAATGCATCTGCATGTTCTTCCTCTCTACAGCAACATGTATTATGAGCTTTTACACACAGCATTGTTTTAACATTTTACAGGATATGTTCCTGAACGTGACAGCTGAGTTCAATGATTTAAAGTTCGCTGCAACACACACACACACACACACACAAACAACACACACACACTGCAGGAATGAAGCCAAGTGGCATACAATGTGCATGAAGCAGAGGATCTTTACCCTCCTTTATGTGTCTTCAGGAAAACACACTCACACTCTTACTGTGTGTGTGTGTGTGGGTTAAAAGAAAACTCAAAGTGTGCTGACTCACACTGACACACACACACACACACAGAAAGAAAACACCTACAAAGAAACAGAAGAGAGACTCAGAAGAAGAAGAAGAGCTGAACATGGGCGAGCGGGCCGAACACAGAGCAGCAGAGGTCGGAGATGTGAGGATCTGCTCAGGAACCTTTAAAACGCTGTTTATGTGACCGGACCAGGCAGCAGCAGGGCAGGTGCAGCGGGGAAATTAACCCTCAACTCCTGTTTTAATCAGCGCTCCAGCGTTCCCTTGAGCGAGGTCTTTAAAAAGCCCCGTGCACTGTGGGAAATGATCAGCGGTAACATGTAGCTGTGGCGCAGATTCTCACAACATGGTCAAAGTGTATTTAACCCCAGTTTAAGGCCTGATGGATCACCGGTGGGGGTGAGGTTTTTCTTACACTGTGCTGTTTGCATCCCACAAGCAGGAGCTTAAAAAAGCAGCTAACAGCAGATAAAAGTGAACTCAAAGGAGCAGAAACTGAAAATATCTGCAAACTGCGAGTCGACGAGGTCCAAGAGCTTCTTACAGTCTGAGCAGAGGACCAGATTTAACACTTTAACAAGGACCAGAGCCGAGTCTCTGTGCTCTGTTTGCCTTTTATATCCAGAAAGCTGCTCAGCATTAATATAAAACCACACCAGACGCCGACACTGTTGAGTCATGAGGGCATAACATCTAAAATTACACACCGAGCCAAAGATTTTTAATCCAGATTAAGAAAACACACAGGTGACATAAAGCAGGGTCTTTGTTGGTGTTGCTGTGTTGAACCATCTCTGCATAAAAAGAGCAAACATTTACAGCAGCGTGATGGTTCCTGAGGCTCAGGTACAGCAGATCAGACGTAATTGTAGGGTTGATGGTTAAGTGCAGCTCACTTACGTCGCTCTGAAAGAGACACCCAACCTCAAATCGCTCCCGAGCTGCTTTGGAGATGAGGGGTTTTTTTCCCAGGTGGCTGAGATTTTAATGTCAATCAAACACAGTCTGCACACGCCCCCCCACTTCTGATCACACAGATCAACACTTCACACGTCAACACATGTGTGACTGAACTTAAAGTGCAAAGAGCCGCTTACATTTCAAATATTACAGAGGCAGAAACGTGTCATTCCTTCTGTTGTGAAAGCTCAACTTCAACATCAGAACTCTCACGTTTCAGGTTCAAAAATATGGTTCAAAAACACACGAAAGGTGGAAAATAAAGTGTTTTAAAAAGAGCAACAGTTGATGAATAGAATAAAAATGTTCCTCTCTTTCATCCACAAATGCAAAATCAACTGGTGAACCACATGATCGGATCATATCAAACATGCCACAGAACGAGTGGACTGAACAAAGAGGCCCAGTTTAAGACCCCAGAGGACCCAAACAGCCACAGACGTCTCTGCCTTTTTCACCCAGAAATGTTTCCAGCCACGTACGTGAGCTTTGCTGAGCTAATTCATCTCCAGCTGCATGACGCTGCATTCACTGCCACATGTCCGAATAAAGAGCACTGACTCCAACATTACATATTCAGCATCTGTCAGGTTGTTTTCCTGCTCCGCTGGTCACCATTTTGTAAGGATTCACACACTCATAATCAAACCAGCACATCGAGAATTAGTGCATTAAAAATTCCATCACAGACGACCTACCTGAGTTACTCGGGGAGCAGGGAGTCCTCAGGTCGAGTCGCTTCTTTCCTGCTGAATTCACATTCCAGTCACATCACCGGCCTCAGGGTTACAACTGGATGACAAGCTAACAAGGGCACCCTCCTACCTGCAGAAAAGCAGAGAAAGAGGAAGAAGAGAGGAGGAGGGAGGAGGAGGAGGAGGAGAGGAGGGAGATGGAGCAAGGAAGGATTGCAGAGATGGAGAGGAGAAAGAAGGAAATGTCAACATGTTGCAGCATTATTTCATTAGTATTCCTAAAGCTTCTTTCCTTCTGCCGTCTGTCCCTCCTGTCACTTCCTTCCCTCCCACTCTTTCCCTCTTTCTTCTCCATCCATCCATCCATCCAGCCTCGCCTTTCTTGCCCTCCATTCGAAGCTGCTCTGCCTCTTTTCCTTTGTTCCAACTTTCTCAGCAGGACACAGAGAGTTTAAAGGGAAAAGCAGTAATAGTCTTGGTAATTTAATGGAGATGCAAATTTTTGGCACGAACAATAAAAAATGCAAGTGAATGAAACTTTTAATTCACCGACATTTGACAGTTTAATCCTTTCCAGGCAGCGCTAATTTGGATTTTTTCCTCCTTTCAAACAATCGTTTAAAATGTGTTTTGTTGCCTTTTTTGTCCACATTCAGCTGTCAGTCCTTCAGAATAAAGGAGGGAGAGTTTTGTCTGAAGCCGCTGACACTTATTCCAACATTTAATAATCACACAGGTGAAAAAAGGGAAGAGGTGCAGTTTCCTTCTGCCTCAGAGGAAGGAGAGATGTGTTTTGGGGAAGAGGAGCGACTCTCAGGCCTCTTACTTTCTTATGTTCTTCATCACTCTGTCCACCTACACATTATAACCTGCAGCTGATTGTATTGTTCACGTCTGCTCCTCCAAAGGCATTCTGGGTAATGCAACAACAGCTAAATGGAGGTGACGTGGAAGGTTGAGGGAAAGTAAACCAAAGAAAATAAAGTAGAACATTTCTTCACAGAAGAATTCCTGGAAAACTGGAAATCACAGAGATGATTTATGACACTGTGCCAACGAGGCGCCTGAAGGTGGAGCATTTCTCCAAGTTTGATGTCAGAGTGGCGTGGGCGTAGCGTAGGTGACTGTTCGCCCTTCGGAGCAATAGTTGCATCACATCCTATGCATCGGCAAGTGTAAGTTTTTGTATTTCCTCTGCTTTTTTTTCTTTGAATAATCCCATTTTCTAAATCCATTAAGTGCAGTTTGCTGCAGGCCTGCAGGGATGTGCTTCTGTTTACTTTAATTTAGTTTGTGCAACCATAAAAGATACAAGTGAGGTAATTAAACAAGGTGATAAAATGCTGCCACAACAGAAGAACACAGCTGAAACACTACTTTTTTTTTTTGCAGCAAAGATTAATGACAGAAAAAAAAGCGAGCTGCAATAACCGGAGCTTCAAAACAAAAAGGAAAAACAGGAGGAAGTTCTGATGATAAGGTGCGAAGGAATGTGATAACAAAATCTGTTTTATTTTAAATCACAAACTGTTGGACAGGATGTTAAAAAAAAAAAAAGCTATTTACATAAAAATAAGCCAAAGGGAGCATGAAAACAGGAGGGAGAGGAGAGGAGTGGGAGGAGGAGAGAGGACGGATCCCCGGGTGGAAACTTCAGGTTGGTGGATGGTTGCTGTTGTTTCAGACTCTTGAAAATGTTGAAGTTCAGAAATAAAAGACAGCTGGCAGCGAGAAAATCAAACAAAGAGCAGATCGCCGAGAAGAACAGGACGACTGAAAAATTTCCTTAATTAAGAAATGCGAGTCGGATCCGAGCGTTGATTCCAACTGTTTGTTGTAATGAAAGCAGATCATCAGATGCTCGTGTGTTTGTTGGTGGACGAGTGTGATGATGGAGCCTCTTCCTCCAGATCATTAACAAGTGTCACAACAGTCTGAAGCATCTTCTCCCTCTGAGCTCCAATGTCATCCACAAACTACTAAACACACACTCACACACACCAGAGAGCCACACTGTTACTCTGCCTGTCATGTTCCTTCATTACCAAGAACTCACACACACAATCTCACACACACACACACACACAGCTCACCAGAGCACCAAATGTGGATTAATTCTCCCCTGAAAAATCATCCCAAACAACTGAACGGCTTCCTCATGTTTGACTAAGTTTGAGCATTTTTAAAGAAGCCACTTTTTATTTGTAAGCTGGTTTATTTATATCCTCAGAGGAACCAATGAGACTGGAGCTGAACACACACTGACAGACTGTGAGAGTGAGAAAATATTAAGAGACACGCTAATATGTGTAAACATGGGACTATAGAGAGTATAAAATATCACCAGCTTCACTCTTTTATAAACACACACAAGTCAAAGTTCCGTATAAACACTTTATGAAACAGGAAGAGACTGAAAGACAACAAGACGAGCAAACTGATGAGCACAAAAAGCAGAATGTTCCCACTTTCGCTCTGAATGTAATTCTGTGTAAGCAGGGAGTTTGTGCAGCTGAAGATGTGAAGTGAAGCATCAACATTCCTGGAAATGAGGGATGGATTAGGAAAGAGATTAGCAGGAATGTTGTCAGATATGCTAAAAAAAGAAAAAGGAATGGAGGTAAAAGAAACAAAGGGGTGAAAAGAGGACAGAGATGCTGAAAGTGAAAGAAGGTCTGATGGAGATAAACCTGAAGGAGCGTCTGGAGCTCAGTGAGCAGCAGACAGGTGTCTCACAGCCACTCGTCTCACTGCCGGTCAACACTCCTCTGACTGACAGCTGGATTAGCATTAGCACGACTACACAACAGCGGATTAGATTTAGTATGGCCCTGCGCTACACAAAAAGGGATTAGCTTTAGCATGGGCTAATGCTGCAGGCTAAGAGATTAGCAGCAGCTATAGCATGGCTCGGAGCTACACGGGGAAAGATTAGCTATAGTCTGACTCTGCTGAGCAGCAGCTGATGATCAGGAGCCTACAGGAGCAAACAGCAGGAGATTTAACATGAACGACGATGGAGACGACAAAAACATCTCAGCTTCCACTCACAAGCAGCCGAACAACCAGACAGCGTCTTTAAAAATGAGTCACAGCAGATTTCTAAAGATCTGATTGACTGACGACGAAGAAATTGTTCTTCTCCAAACAGCTTCAGCAGCATGTTTGGAATGAAAATGTCCTCAAATTGTTTTCAGGTGTTTTAGTTGTTGTTATGAATTTTCTGGCTGTTTTGTTTTTATCTTTCAGTGATTTCAGTTATCGTTGTTGCAGTTAATCACTCTGTTTGCTCTTTAATATTTTTAATAAACTGGCTTCACTCACATAATGATTACTAAGCTTTAATGAACTTTTATGATATGATGAATCATGATTTGGTACTTTTGTGCCACAACTGGATGAGAAAGT
The DNA here is from genome assembly GCA_029814765.1 of Acanthurus leucopareius. NCBI lineage: Eukaryota > Metazoa > Chordata > Actinopteri > Acanthuriformes > Acanthuridae > Acanthurus > Acanthurus leucopareius. The sequence continues at coordinate 7,018,118 of JAQMCX010000055.1, read as the reverse complement.
GTGTTTGTTTCATCTGTCAAAGACACTGGAAGTTTTTTACAACCTGATCAGATGATTTAACCAACCACAAGCTCAGACTGATGCAGATGGAGACCACAGCTTCCCCGTCCATCGTTATCCAGCCACCGTTAGATAAAGACACACGTTACAGAGGTTCATAAGAAGGATTTTAAAACCATCCAAACCCTGAATGTCAGCAGCTGTTTGTGCTGTGATGCTCTGTAACTCTACAGGTCCACATGTCTGCACCTCCACCAGAAACCTCACAACAAACCAAAGAATAAAACCTGCCAACATGTCAACGCTGCTGTTCAGCTCCAACAAAAAAAGGGTTTCAGTTGAATCTCAGGAGCGATTTTTAGCAAAAAAATCCTCTCTGACGAAGTTACACAGGCAGCTGTCAAGTGTCACGTGTAATTACAGAGGAGCTGACAGTGGTGCGATAAACATGGTTGGAGGAATGAACAGTTACAGTACGTCCTGCTGCGACACTGCGAGCATGGAGGGCTGAGAACAAAGGCAAAGCGCTGCTGTCAGGTTTGGGTTTTACATCACACAGAGAGGGAGAGAACGTCTGATCGCTCTGTGGATGGATGGTGTTCATTCTTCTCTTCTGTCAGTTCAAACCCACCAAACCTCAAACCCTCTGATGGACAGTTTATCTGCTGCGGCACAAAAAGCAAAAAACCTGCAGTTTTCTGTTATTATCACACTTCAAATCACAACACAGTGAACACAACACTGTGATTTCTGTGTTGAGTTTTATGAATATTTGACCTGCAAAAAGGTACGAGGCTGTGAGAGAAGGAACCAAAGCAAAGAAGAGACATAAACAGACTTGGAGGACTGTTTTTTCTTTCTTTCTTTCTGTACAAAAGAACACTTTCATGGTTCTTTCTGTCCTGTAACTTTGCTGTGGACTTCAAACGAGAAGTTCAGGTATGAAGCTCACTCACTGATCATCCTGCCAGTATCGACTGTTTCAGCGATATTCTTCTTCTTTGCACAGCTGAAGACGACTGTGATTGGTTGAAAAATACAAAAATAACAGTGTTTTTTTTTTTTTTCATTAGACATAATGAGTGCAGCCTGATCAGCCGTCCAGCTCGGACACTGTGGGATCACAGTAATAATGCTATGTGAGAGCACTCACAGGTCGTTTCAGTCCCCCCCGCCATCATCACTACCACCTTCTTTATTACCAAACGGAAGTCTTTCATAAACTGCTGATGAACCAAAGTGCAGGAGCTCATGTGAGCGAATCTTCCACTTTACGACCAACAGAACAACCATTAACATTTTATTAGGGGAGTTTGCAAAGTGCTAACGAGATCTACAAGCTTTGGGTTCTGGATGTCAGAAGAATCAAATTTAATTCAATTTAACTGTTAAAAAGGCTCCAGATTTTTGATGAAAGAAACAAAATACATCAACGTGCATCGACGTCACAGTGAGAGAGTCTCTCCATCGTCACTTTTCATCCTCCGGACTGTCTGCAGTTTAAACATGTCTGCATTATGTGACAAACAGGAAAAAGACGTCCACATGAACGCAGAGACTGACGGAGCTTCACACTGTCAGACACACTGAGCTACGACTGTCACAGGGATTATTGTAATGAGCTGCATTCAATAACATTCTGGTTGGGTAAAGAGTTTATGTGAGGGAGGATCTCCCATCATGCACCAATGTGTGTGTGTGTGAGTGTTATCTGTGCAGCCATGCGTGTGTGTGACACTGTTAGTGACACACACACACACTGACTGGTAATTATTGGGTTTAAATACCTTATCGATTTATTCGAAAACAACTAATTGCACTTTTCTGTAAAACCTGATTAACAAATTATATTTATTGCACATGTGCACAGTGAATATAAAATATAAATGTAAAGAAATTCAGTAAACACAAGTACTTTTTGACTTAAAAAACGCTGAAGATGAAAATGTGAAAAAAAATGTCCTCCACAGCTAAAAACAATCAGGAGAAATGACGCTCTGACACTGAGTCTAATGAGACTTTAACTTGATGTGTAAAAATGCAAAGTTGTAAAGTCTAAATGTCTCCAGTGTTGAAGGAATCCTGATAAACACAAAAATGTGTCAAGAAAAAAACCCTCACGTTGTTTGTGTTTTCAGTTTGTTGGTCAAACAGATGAAAACAAACATTTAAGCTCAAAAACTCAGAAGAAATAAAGTTCACATGGACTTCAACTCCATGACAGCAGAAGAATGAAGAGTTAAGACTTGAAATAAAGGAGAACAGAGGTTTTGTGGTGAATCTGAACCAGCAGACATCTGCAGCTCCTCTGAACTGCAGCAGGCTCCTTCCTGATCAGATCAGGTTTCCAGGAAGCTCCATTGACTGGACGTCAATAAGCATATTTTCAGTCAGAGCCTTTAATCAGCAGACCAGGCAGGGAAACACGATCTGCTCATAACTGCCTGGTTCACACTGCTGATCAGTGGGAGAGTGTGACAGCAGCGGTGGGACTGTGCATCACATCTCCAGCATTCACGTGCATGTGCATCCTCGTGCACGTTCACCAGGCAAACAAAATGAAGACAACAGCTGCATAACATCACTAGAGTTCTAAAAATCCACAGGGAAACTTAAAAATAACTACAAACTGAACGTAGAGCTCAACAATCAAGAAGCTAATGTCTTTAAAAAAACTACACAAGGAAAATCATGAAGATAGTTTGGAGCAGAAACCTTCTGTGAGCACACGGTGTGTCACGTTAGGATGCAGACACGTTACCGTCGCTGCAACATGCTCGCTCAGTCGCCCAGCCGCCTGACAGCAACACTGCAGCAGATCACACTCATGTCATGTCAGGACGCAGTTATAATGTCTTTCTCTCAGAATCGGCCCAGTTTCCTGCTGCATCCAACGTCCTGCAAACTGATATTTTCACTGTTTAAATTAATTAGCAGCCGTCAGATTCTTATGTTTATTTTAACACAGATTCTGCTATGAAAGAATTGAATGTCATCAATCATAAGGCTGCTGTAGCGTGTGATTTAAGACAGCATGTCAGCGTACAGGAAGCAGAAGAGGTAGCACATGTGACACGACAACGTCACCAGCTGAGTTTCCATCAAAATATATCACAAATTTTATTTGAATTTCAAGAGATTCAGTAAAAGAAAAGGAGCATTTATGTGTTTCCATCCACTGCTGTTATGCAAATATTAGAGGTAAGGTTACTGAGATAAACAGTAGGTGGCGCAACATTTTCTAGTCAGGTGTCATTTACCACAGCAGAAGAAGACGGAGCAACGTGATGATGTAATCAAATGGAGCAAATAAACAAATGTTGCTTCCCATCTATTATAGTATTTATGTTTGTTTCTTGCTCTATGTTAAAAAAGTTTCTCATCAGTCCAAACATACTCTGAGTTTTCGTCTGACGCTGACGCCACGGCCTCTCTGCTGCTTCGCTGGGGCGACTTTAAAGTCACATGATTTCTAAACTGCATCCTGTATTCACCGCCATTTCCACTGCACTTACTCGTATTTACCCTTTGTCCATATGCTAACTGTTCCACCTCCTTCAGGCGTAAAAACTTTTTTGCAATATTCCAGGGTTTTACACGTTTTTTTCATCAACTTGATCAACTCAAAAAACCCTGAATTATCACGTTTCCATCGAGCTGCTTTTATGCTAATTTTAGATTTGTGCATTAAAACAAGTTGGTAGAAACACGACTTTTTATTTCATGCAGAGCTGTGAAGCAGGATGAAGTCCCAACGTTCCCACCATGAACCAGCTGTTACAGCACAGCTAACTGTAACCAAGACAACCTCAGGCTCGTCTGCTGCGCCTGTTCCTGTCACGCAGTCGTGCCGCCGCCTCCAGCCGTTCCCTCGCCTCGTCTCCTATCCATCCAGCTATCTCCTGCGTCCTCGTCCCCTCGCAGGGATCATCTGTCCTCTGCGTGTCTGCCTGCAGCCGGCTGTCAGGCCTGACTGATAGTCCGGAGTTTGATCCTGTCGCAGTTTGATTGCCAGGGTCTTGTTATCTGTCACCCCGGAGAAGAGGAGACTCAATCTCAGTTTCACTCACAAAATGGTTTCCCCGGGCAACGCCCCTCACCATGGAGACGACACGTAAAGTGGCGCCTCTGTCGCCGCGTTCAGTCCGACAAGCTGCCATCTGTCTGCGGCTGTCATTGTCCGCCTGTGATTGTATGTGTGTGTGCGCGTGTGTGTGTGTGATGATAGTGTGAGAGTGAAGTGTGTGTGTCAGGCAGCCAGTGAGTGTGTGTTTGCTTCTGTCATTTATCAGTGTTAATGTGGAGATGGGCTGACTGTTCTGGAGAAAAACAAACAGGTCGGAGCTTCTGAATGATGGGGGGTGCAGTCAGACGTTTCTCCAGCAACGACACCACCTTCTTCTTCTCTTCTTTCACCACATGCAACCACTTTTCTCTCTTTTCTCCAACTTAAACTTCTTCTACTCTTCTCCTCCTCTTCCTTTACTTTTGTTTCCCTTCTTTCTTTACTCCTCCTTTCTCCTCTCCTCCTCTCTCATACATCATTTTATCATTTCATCCCTTTCAACCCATTTCCCTCCTTTCCTTAATTCCTCTCCTGCTTCCTTCTTTTCTTCACTCCCTTCCCTCCATGCTCTTTAGATTAAGTCCTCCTCCAGATTAAGTCCCTCAGCTGCTCAACACACACTCATACGAACACAGAGGAACACACCTGGCATACACACACACACACACACACACTCAGACACACACAGATAAACTTCATGATGAGTGTAAACAAACAGACAAACATACATGAAGTATTTCTTGTTGCGTCTGTTGATGTTACATACATGAGTTCACACAAACCTTTCTGACATTTTATAAGTGCACACACACACACACACACACACAGCAACTGAACTGCCATACTAGTATTAAAAAAGTGTGTGTGGTGCGTAATATGTGTATGGTGTGTGTGTGTATGTTGTTGTATGTTGCTGGTGTGTGTTGTGTTATGCGTCAGGTGTTATGCATCGGCATTAACACACTCTGTGCATCCCTGTTCTTTTTTTTTGTGCGTGTGTGTGTGTGTGTGTGTGTGTGTGTGTGTGTGTGAGTGTGTGTGAAGTTTCCAGCTGTACTGCAAATAAAGGCAGCACAGTCGGCTTAATGCTCAGACAGAAAGATCACAGTTGGTGAGGAGGAGAAGATGGAGAGAGAGACATAAAGAAAGAGCAGACGCAAACAGCAGAGAGAGACAAACAGAGTGACGGGGAGGGAAAGAAATGACAATGAAGACATGAAAGAGCAGTGAAAGACTGATGGAGGTGGAGGTATGAAGCCACGGAGGTCTCCTCTAATGGACTGCTCTGCATTCAGCTTGTTGCTGCAGGCTTTTGGAAACCCCTGCACACTGCGTCTATTAGTCTCGTAAAAGGGCAAACACAACAGCAGCCACAATACCTCGCCGCCGCCGCTGCCGACAACTACACATCTCATTACATGGAGTGTTTTCAGGACGATCCTCGCCTGCTCAAAGCTTCTCACCACGCTGTTGGACCACAGGAAAACTACGAAAAACAAGCCAGCAGAGGTCTGCTAACTCTCAACCACCTGAAGACGGACATGTTGCTTTTAATTTCTCAGTTCTTCTTTAACACGGTATTTTACCAGACAGGTTCAGTTCAGACAATATGAGATAAAACAAGATGAAGAGCAGGTATGACAGGAAACAGACAGGAAACAGACAGGAAACGGACAGGAAACGGACAGGAAAAGGACAGGAAACAGACAGGAAGTGGACAGGAAGCAGACAGGAAGCAGACAGGAAACAGACAGGAAACGGACAGGAAACGGACAGGAAGCAGACAGGAAGCAGACAGGAAGCAGACAGGAAACTGACAGGAAACTGACAGGAAACGGACAGGAAGCAGACAGGAAACAGACAGGAAACGGACAGGAAACGGACAGGAAGCAGACAGGAAGCAGACAGGAAACTGACAGGAAACTGACAGGAAACAGACAGGAAGCAGACAGGAAGCAGACAGGAAGCAGACAGGAAACTGACAGGAAACGGACAGGAAACGGACAGGAAGCAGACAGGAAGCAGACAGGAAACTGACAGGAAACTGACAGGAAACTGACAGGAAACAGACAGGAAGCAGACAGGAAGCAGACAGGAAGCAGACAGGAAGCAGACAGGAAACTGACAGGAAACTGACAGGAAACAGACAGGAAGCAGACAGGAAACAGACAGGAAACCACCTGCTGTCCTACAGTGTCCTTGAACTGGATACTGGATCCACCAGGTGAGCTGATGGTAAAAGGTCCTGTGACGCATCGATACAACACACGAACCAAACAATGAAAAACAATCATTTTCTTTATAACCTGAAAAAAATTGGCCCAGAAAACATCAGTGATTTGATATTAACACAGAATCAGCAGCAGGTTTAGAGCCAAATCATTTTCCTTCCTTTTTGTTTCATCTGTGGAGCTTTAATTTTTGCTTTGATAAGTGTGATGTTGTGGACTATATAATTAACAAAAATCACATCATTTTAAACATCTTGTATCAAAAAGTTTTAAGTAGGCTCTCATACTATTGTTAACCTCAACTGTCTTTTTCTATTCTATATTTTTGTCTTGATTCTGCCCTTTAAAGCGAGCTGTGGCTGCTTTTTCAAGGGTCCTGTACAAATACAGTTCATCTTTATGTTGTTACTTGAGACTGAGACTTAAAATTTACTTTCTGTCGGATACAGAAGCCAAATACATCTGATACCAGCTGCTTTTTAAAGTCTGATAGAGCATCAGTGCTCAGGGTGAAAGGTGAGTTACAATCTCAGACACTGAGGATGAGAAAAAAATACAGAAAGATACAAAACTGACATGAACTTTAACAAACAAACTAAAAAATAATGAATATTTGGACCAGAAATGAATCCTAACTACACCACAGAGCAGTGTGAAAGTGTTCCTGCTCAGAAAGCTTGAAACTTGCTTCAAACATCAGGAAAACTAATCATTGTTTCTCTGTTTTGTAGTGAGAAGAAACACAAATTTGCACCTTCCCTCTGTCCTTCCTGTGAGGAAACAGGAAGAGAAGATTTGTAGGCGATCAGGCAGGTAAACATTGCACCTTTCTCCCTCACAAGCTCACAGGAAACAGTTCACAGCTGGGAAACATGAATCTGCTGTTTAACTTTCCTCCTGTTGGTTTCTCTGTCGTTTCTCCCTCAGCATCTCTCTCCCTCTCTCCTGTTCTCTTTCTCCTTTTCCATTTCCATAAGCTGCTTAAACTTTAACTGGAGGTAGAAAAAGCCATATAAACAAATTGTGAGCTTTGATTCTCCTGTTTTTTTCCACAGATTTTCCTCCAAACACACCTGGTTGTTTAGCAAACGAGGTCCCATTATGTTCCTGATGGCCTCAGAAAATGAGAAAAATTAGAGGAGAATGCAAATAAGGTGTTAATTATTCATAAGCATCCCTCTAAGAACCAAGAGCTAAACGGTTTCTGCTGAAAATATGATTCCTTCACTTTTTACTCACTCAGATTTATGTTTAAAAGTTTGATTCAAATCATCTGAGTTAGAATTATTTGACTAAATGGTCACATTTTCTGAGTTTAAAAGACAAAGAATGATTCCAAATTGTGGTCAAAGTGGTGCTTTTATGGGCAAGAGTGCAGTTAAATGGGAAGTAAATGGCTGTAATGTCTTGATTCATCAGTGAAGGCGCTTGGTGATGTGGACGGGAAGAGCAGGTCATCAGACAGAAAACCCGACCTGCAGTTAGCAGTCAACATCTTTAAACAGATTACTCACAGGTCCGACATTCTGCAGTCAGAGTGTGTTTTGAAAAGCTTGTTACCTGCTGAAGGCGTCGCTGCTTTCAGACGCTGTGAGAGGAACAAAATTAATTCTAATAAAAAATGTCAAATACTATTTTACAGAGTGAATTTAAAGATAATTGCTGCTGCAGGATCATTGGAAAGTGAATCAGCCCAATAAATCAGTGACGGTGCTGTAATCTAAACTCCAACTTTATGAGGCTTTTAGTGCCGAGGGTTTTTGCAACAAGGCTCATTTGCAGAGAAAAGAGCCATTTTGCACCATGTTTGCATACCGCCAATTTTAAATACATGCAGATACCACTGTAACATCCAGACATTATTTACATGAAAGCACAGCACATTTCACCTTTTGCAGGCACTTTGTGAGTCACACAGAGGAGTTTTTTTTGTCTTTTTAGTGCAGAAGCAGCTCAGTCCTTCACTGTATTTGTCTCCGTGTCCACGTCAGTCAGGACACACTGTATTTCTCTTCACAACAAAGCTTTTTTTTACAGGATCCTAAAACCTGCAAGCCGTGTCTCTGTTTATCCTCCCCTTGTTCTGTTCTCTGATATTCTTTGTTTTCATGTCTCTCTCTCTCTCTGCCTTCCTGTCGTCAGCATGTCTTTCTTATCATGCTCTGTGTTCAAGAGGCTAATTAGCTCCACTATTGTTAGCCGACACAGCAACTGGAACATACTGGCAGCTTTCCAGAGCGGCTAGAACACACACACACACACACACACACACACAAACACACACACAAAAAAATACACATATACAAAAAAAAACACTCCTCGTCTTCTATCAAAAGAACAGCCTCTGCAGAATCTCCACAGTAGTGTCTCAAATGACTCTCCTCGCTGTGTTTGTGTGTGAGGGTGTGTGTGTGTGTGTGTGTGTGTGTGTGTGTGTGAGTGTGTGTAGTGTTATTCTCTCGTATAACGACTTGTTGGATGCAGTGAGCTGCAGTCTTTGAGCTTTTGAAGCAGAGAAATGATGAGGCTCCTTCTGTGCTGGACGACATTTTTCAGCTGGCTTCTTTTCTCACAGCAGCAACGAGGCCACGAACAAGAGGAGGATGGAAAATTATGACGATGTCACTTCAGGACCGCTGGTCACAGCTTTAACACAAACACATCCTCATGCTTAGAATTAATTCAGATGGAGCCGTCGTTCTATTTGTCCAATTTTACTGGAACAAAACACAGTAATGATTTTATCTTAATCTTCTTTTGTTCTCGGTGAAGTTAATTAAGCTTTATTTTTTTCCCATAAGTCTCACTGAGATCAATATGTATTTTAGTAGTTAGAAAGCTGAAAACAAACTAATCACAGCGTGGCCAGTCAGTCACCGAAAGTCATCACCGGTGAACTCATTAAAACAATAACAAATGTTTTTTAAAAACAATGGAATCGATAGTTAGAGTTTGTTCAGGGGGACGACCTTGTGATTTGTGCTGCAAATGTTAATTCAAGTTGGAAAGCAAAGTAAAACTGCACACAATAAGGCGTCCTGACAGGAAGGGGGGAGGGGGTCCTGTTGTTTTTATAATTATCCGTCAGAATAGATCAAATTGGATCTGGTGAGTAAAAGTGATAAACCTGTTTTTCTCTGGAGCATCGATGCACATCAGAGCTGGGAAACATGGGAGGTGAAGTGACCAGGTGTGCTGACAGGTGCAAATGTGTTGGTTTAGGTAAAAAAAAAAAAGGCTACAGGTGTTGTGATGTGTCATGCAGGTGAGTGCTGCTCTCTAAGAAATATTAACTGTCACTACCAAGTAAAAATGATATGAAGTTCAACGTCCTTGGTAAGAAATTCTGGCATTTTATAGAATATTTAATAATTTATTTACAGTTTACTGTTGATATGACGTCTTTAGCTGCTGTTTCCATCCTGTTTTACTGAAGAATGTTTGGTTTATTTAGACGTTCAAGGACGACTCCATCTGCACGAAGCCGTGACATATGTTGCAGCACTGACTGCAGCACCGATACCCCTCCCCTCCATAAACCTACAGGGGGTTTATAAGAAGCAATACATCACACAGAAACCGTGTCAGGTCATGTGGGAAAATGCTCTTAAAGGGCACTGGGGAGGTATTGTGGCTCTGAGACTCACACACTTCAACCAAACTCTGATGGGAAACACAACAAACAGCAGGGAAGCTACAGAGTGAGCTAAAAAATCTCAAAAAAACTGAACTAAAAAAGGAGGCAGGTGTTTTCCTGTGTTTTATGGAGCTGATGGTGCAGCTTAAGTGTTGAAATCTGCCTCAAAATGGGATTTTTTGATTCGTCTTTCTTGTTTTAGGGGTGCACGCTAACTATCGGGCTGATAACAGGAAATTATGACGTCATTCCGATAAGTCCGATATCATGACGAATAGCCCCGATAACATATATATTTTTGT
>JAQMCX010000055.1:6989121-7005097 GCA_029814765.1 Acanthurus leucopareius | reverse complement strand
AAAACTGTTTTTGGTTTTGTTCATAGTATTGATGTCATGATCTTAGGTATATGTGTGTGTTATCGGTTATCGGTATCAGTTTTAAAAAACAGTTATCGTGCATCCCTAGTATGTTTGCATCTGAACAAACCCTCATGCAGTTTGTATTCAGCTGAAGCTGAGAGTTGAAGCTCTCTGCACACTGTGATGAGCAGCATCAACAAAGTTTACCAGCCAATTTAATCAAAATGTCACAGGTTTTGCAGGTAAGGGGCTTCTGTTGAAGCAGAGCTATTCACACCTGAAGTGCTTCATCCTTTGGTGAGAAATGACCCAGCAGGTGTCGGGTGACGCGTTGAGGTGCCACTGATCCATGAAGTTGATTTTTTATTCTCTGCAGAGTTCAGAGGTCATGGTTCGGTGTCCTGCTCAGGGCGTCTTCAGCGGGGTGGAGACTGAACACCTGGCTGAAGGACGTCCTCTGAGCCAAACCACATCGCCCTGCTGTCAAGCTGTGTTCAATATTTCTTAGTTTGCAGCCACGAGTTTGGCTCCAACTCTTTTGATTGATTAAATGTCACCAAACTCTGTCACCAGAACAGCAGCTAAATCACATCTGACTGTGAGTGTGAGTGTGTTTGTGTGTGTGTGACAGCAGGATTAGAGGCTTCCTGGCAGCTCAGTAAGCAAATGCACCTTTCTGCAGCTCCGTCTTTACCATCACTCCTTATTGTTTACTGTTTTAAAAAGCTGAAAACCTGCAAAGACACTCATCTGCTCCATAAAAATGTCAAAACCACACCTTTTTTTTTCTTAGCCTGGTTTTCCCGAGGGGGGGAAACTGCAGTGCTGGTGTTCTGCTGATTTATGCCGCCTTGTCGAAAAGTGCAAATGTATCACAAATCAAATGCACTAAACAGAACCAAACGCTAAGCTAAGAAGCACATCTCTATAGGAGGAGCGTTTGAGAAGAACATCAGATGTCGACAAACCTCACGAGGGCAGTGATGTCTCCAGTCTACAGAAAACTGAAATGCACTGCAGTCACCTGTCACCTGTGTTCTCACTAGCTATGTTTACATGGACACAAACAATCGGAACAAAACCTGATCGGAATAAAAATGTTTCTTTTAACCCAGTCAAACGGCAGATTCTGGTCCCGTAAAACCCATTTGGAAAGAAATTTCATTCCGAAGGAGTGGGGTGGTTTATACTGATCCTTATCCGAACAGTGTCCATGTGCAAAGTTAAATGTCTGGTGGACAACGAGTGGACGAGCTGAGGAGGAATATCTACAGACATGCAGTGGTGTTTGTTTTCAACGCAGACAGAAGTTCAACTTCTTCTGATTGTTCTGATTAATCGCTCGGTGTATGTACACACCCGTCATGATCTCATCACTTTATTTGGCGCCCATGCAAACAGTGAACTTGAGATTTCACATCAGTGAAGGTTTTGATCTGATTGAAGGAAATTTGTGCATGTAAACACAGCTACTGTGAATGAAACACATTTCTACACCTCCATCAGCAGAGCTGTTTGAGCGAACACAAATATCCAAACCACTTGACCCCGACTGTGTCAAACTGTGTCACCTCTGATCAAAATGCTGCATTTACTGGCACAGGGTTCAGTTTAAGTGCTGCACTTGTCAGGCCGTGATTACAACAAAAACAAGAGTTAAACAAATGATGCATAAAACTCTTCACATCCAAATGAAAACTCTATTTTTATTCACCATTTTGACCTCGAGATCTTCATCAGTGCATGTTGGTCATCACAGAACCAAAGAACCAAATATTCCATGTTCATCATGACCATCCTCTACACATATCACATGAGGAGAGGCAGAGGACTTTCACACCGAAGCTCCAAAACTCACATAAAGAGTCTGACGCTGAAGAGCAAGGCCATTATTTTCAAAAGAGAAGAGCAGCTGTGAGCACCAGCACACAACATGCTGTTTTTCTGCCAGCTCTCCTGACAAAGTTTCACAGAATCAGAAGTGGACCTCTGATGAGCTGACATGGAGGTCAACAAGCATCTGAAGGGATTCGGTCATTGTCAAGAGCCAGAAATGATTCTGCTGTGGAGGAGAACGATGGAAATGTGAAATACTGAGCCACTGGGCTGATATATGGAGCCGCTCTCATGTTCTGAAAGATCTGAAAACAAGGTTCAGCTGGATTTCTGTCAGAAATCTCACCAGACATGGGAAAAAAAGCTTTCCTCTAATTAATCCAAACACATCTTAAAGCCTGAAACTGTATGTTCATTCCTGCCGTTCATAAACCAGAATAATTTAAACTTAAAGTTAAACAGATTAACTGATGTCTGATTTCATTACAGGATGAAACATTTCTGTGCTGTTGCTGCAGGGACACGCTGAAGCAGTTAAACCTTTTCAATAACAACTCTAATGACCTTAACCAAAACCTTTTCATACGCATATATATTGGAATTAAACCAATTGAGAGGCAGGACAAAGATCCACAGAAAGTGTGTTACCTGCAGCAAGGTTAACGCTGGGTAAAAGGCAGCCGTCGGTCAGGCCTGCAGATTAGAATAAATCACCAGGAGGAGGAGACGCTTTTCTGAACTGATTTTACATGTTAAATTCATTCTGTTTCCCACTCTGCATCCACTTTTCAATTTAAAATATTACAAATATTTATGTATGTTTTCGTCTATTTTTTCTCCTCCAAAGTTTTTTTTAAAAAAGAAGTGTAGAACTTTAATAAAATATTGAATCACGTCAGGGCAGTGACCTAAAATGACATTTCAGAGTCGGTGACATCTGCAGCTGAATAACCTCAAACTCAGACATCACAGAACATTAAACACTCAGACGTCAAACTGGAAACTGAAGCAGCAGGAAAACAAACAGGATCAGGCACTTAAACTTGAAGAAAGGACGACAGAGAGCAAGAATGAACTGTGGAGGAAGATATGAGGGAGGTTTCATGGGGGTCTGAGCCTCGCTGGGAGACGAGCAGGTATCTGGAAGGTAAAGTACAAACAACAGTGTGGTGCAGCAGTTTGGCTGCAGGCGTGGCCTCTGTTCTCCTTCCAAGCTCCCTGGAGGCCAGCAGGAGGGTTTGCCAACTTCTAGCATTACATACACGACTGAGTTCAGCCAAACACATCACACGTCCTCACAGCACAGCAGCCACTGCTGCTGCTGGATCTGCTGCTGGATCTGCTGCTGGATCTGCTGCTGGATCTGCTGCTGGATCTGCTGCTTCTGCTGCTGCCCACCATCTTTGAATCTAACAAGCTTTTATGCAAAATGTTATGTTCTACTTAAAAACTGGTTCACTGGGATAAAAAAAGGGAAATTTAACAGAATCTGGTGCAAAAAGTAGGTAATTAAAACCAAAAACAATCAAGTAAATCACAAATAAAACAGAGATCACTGGAAAGACGTCACTTTTCTTTACTTGTGGTCCACTGTCTAAAAAAGTATGAAGCAATTTCATCCATAACTTCTAGATTTCAGCTGACAAAGAGAAAAAGAGACAATAATAGGAATCAAAAGTCATCAATAACCTACCTTAAGATCAGGAAACACTGAATTCCTTGAACTTCCCCAAAACCCCCCAAAACGGACAGCAGAATAGAAAATGAGCACTTGTACAAACACAACATGTCATCATATAAAAATGACAGTAAAGGTTATTTGCTTTAACTCCGAAAATGACAGAACAGAACCGATGAGAAACATCGACAGGAGGACCAACCACTGTCAACGCTGTGAAACTGTCTGTTTGGTTTGGTGTCAAAATGACTTAGTTAGTTTGGAAAGAGATCACAGACTGAGTTCAAATGAGCGTGTGAAGTTATGATGTTGGTTATATAAGTTAACTTGTCTGTAAGTTGAAACAAGTTTCTGTTTCCTTTTGATTTTTTCATCCAGAACACGAGCAGGTGTCTCCTGTGTCCGACCTCCTTCCTACAGACTCTGTCGCTTTTTGTTCAAGACACCTGAGTTTCTCTGCCTCCGTCATGTAAACACCCCCACCAGTGGTTTCACCCAGGAATACAAACACCAGCTGTCTGCTCGTACAGGAAAACCCTCTGCGGTTCAGGCTTTATGTTTCCACAACTATTTTAAAATGTTGTGTTCACGTCCTTGTCGAGTCTCCATGTTGCATAAAACTGCTTTTCCACAACATCTGAGTTTTACACTGAGACAAACAGAAGGATCATCGTTGGTGACAAATGAGGCGACTTCCAGATATTAGGGGTTTTTGGGTTTGTGTGTGTGTATGTGTTTAAAAACGATTCAAAAAATGACTAAAATGTTGATTAATAAATCGTTTTATTAATGCTGTGCAAAATGTCAAATTAGCTTTTTTTCCTGAACTACATTCTGAAACCTGAACATGTTTAAATTAAAGCGTTAAAAACTGGAGGAAACAGCAGATGCTGACAGTGGAGACGCTGGAAGAAAAGAGCTTTTCTGCTCGCCACTCAACATGCGTGCAGGTACGAAACGACATCTTCAACAAACAAAACAGGCAGTTTAATGATGATCTTCATGCCGATGTGAAGGTCCAACACTGACAGCACAGAGGCAGAACTGTGCTTCTGCATTTGGTTTAAGATAAGAAGCTTATTTGAGCACCTGAGTCTGAATTTGATAAGAACGGCTGAGAAATAAGACATGAAGCTCGTTTGCATAAAAACATAAATTCACTGAGAAAACACTGTGTCATTGTTCCTGCAGCTCTGTCTGTCTTTTCACATTCACTATCAGCTCTGCGGGATAATAGCATCAGATGTAAACGGTTCAGAGGATGGTATTTGATGCTTTTCTGCTTTGCCTCCAGGAATAAAGAGATAAATTGAGGCTGAGCTCTGGTGATGAATAGGTGTCATGTCCAAGGACTGTGCAGGTACACCGAAGGAGCTCCAAGCCACACAAACAGGAGATAAGTGGCTGGCCTACACGTCACCTCCGCTCGGGCTAAATTCATAATTTAGCTCTTATGGCAGCACAAACCTGGAGGAAAGAGGAGCGAGCCTGAGAGCTGTTCACATCCTGAACCAGGAAGATTAAGTGGATCAGCAGCTCAGAGCAGAAGAAGTGGGTGGAAAACATTTTGGAAAATGCAGAATTTTTTGGAAAACCGGTTTAGACAAGAGCCGTGAACAACAAGAGCTTAATACGACCTTTTTGTCACAATACGGAAGAAAAGAATGTGAAGGTGGGGAGATAAGAAGACAGGAAGGTTTTTCAGGTGAAATAAAGAGAAGATAATCATGTTGAATAACCAACAAATGCATCATTTAAAATGTATCCCACTAAAGATGTGAGGAAATGAATCAAGCCAACGTGTTTATAGAGAATAGAGAGATGTCTTGGTTGTGGTTTCAGTTTTCTACAAAGGACTGAATACAGGCAGATTTTATTTTAATCTCTTCTTCTGTCCTTCACTGTCTGTGTCAGAGGTTCAAACTCTCAGAGCCACTTTAAGGTGCATTCAGGTGCAACTCTAAAATCTGCAGTGCTTCATTCAGCAAAGCTCACAGGCAACATGACTTCATGGGGCTTTTAAGTTCACTCGTAAACTCAGGAATCCATACCTCAGCGGCCACAGTGAGGGTTCAAAATAGGAGAGCCTCTAATTCTTGGTTTCCAGAGTTAAAATACACAAACATCTTTCTTGTTCTTTCAGTACGGAATTTTTAATAATTAGATGCTAAAATCATGGCAATATTCCATTTTGAAATAATGATACTTTTAAAAACCCTATAAAAACATGCCCTCAGGTACCTCTGTGACACTTTTCAGGTGTTTTACAGAAGCTTTTTGACCAAATATGTCACACTTTGGCAATTAAAAACTGTACGACAGCGCAGGTCACCACTGTCACTGAGCTAAAAAATTAACAGAGGGAACCGCAGTTATGACAGTTTGGTCTCAGGCTCGCTCCTCTTTCCTCCAGGTTTGTGCTGCCATAAGAGCTAATATTAAATAAAATCTTTATTATTATTCTTATTGTTCTTTTTTTCAAATGAGACTTTGCTCTGCTCAGAGAGATATTAGAATTAAAGCGTAGCAGACTTTTCATTGGTTAAAACCTCGTCTGCGTCACCTGACACTGATCACATGTGTTCGATAAATGTGTGCTCACACTCTGTCCATGAAGGGAATCCTGAGTATGGCAGAGTGATCTCTGCTGGAGGCAGGAGCTCCTGTGGAGAAGCAGAATGTGTGTGAGTATAATGTGAGTACTATTCGCCGGGTGCTCTGAAGTTCTGTGATTTCCTGCCAGGCGGTTCAACACGCCTCCGAACGTCCACAACGCCTCCACCTTGTTGATGAAACTCGTAGCAGTAAAAAAAAAAAAAAAACAAACCCAAAACTGCTGCAGGAGTTCACCGTCTGCAGCTCTGCTCTCCTCCTCTTCACTCCTACGTTTTCCATCTCGCCATTATGACAACAGCAACACAGCAGAGCGTGACAGGAAGAAGGAAACCCTCCTGAGCCATTAGGAGACGCACACAGACAGGACGGAGTGTTTACAGTGAGCTGGCTTCTTTTCCTCCATCTTTTTTCCTCCCATCCCTTCATTCGCACTAACACGTCATGTCTTCTTCTCAGCTCTCTGCTGTCTGCTTCCATCCGGTTCCTCTTTCACTCATCTTATATTATTCTGTCACTCTTTGCTTTTTGCTTCCTCTTCCTCCCCTCTTCTTATTCCAAACAAAAACTGAGTTCATTTCAGGAGAAACACATCTCTGCACTAACAAAATACAAATGAAAGGAAGACAGCGGTGCAACATTCTTACAGCAAACCAGCGTTTCCTGAACTAAGGAACGGGTCAAAAATTGCTTACAGACTCATTTTCATTCAGTCACTAATTTTTAGAAAAAGATGCATATCAATGCTTTGATTTATGAATTTCAATTTTCTGAAATTAAACAAAAAGAGTGAATTATGTTTTTCCCTGCTGGTCTGTTCAGATCAGATGTTGTAAACCTCTTTCCCATGTTCTCCGACTGAGGCGACGTTTTGTTTGACTTCTTTACTTCCTCACTTCTGATTTCTTCCAAGATGATAAAACAAGAACGCAAGGAAGAGTTTAGGAACTTTGCTCCACAAGTTTAAACGCAGATGAGAGGACTTAATGTGTTTTATGTGGGGAGGTGCTGAGCGATGAGAGCTTAAAGTAAGAAAAGATTGGACAAACTCCTCTAAACGAAGCGTCTCAGCAGCAGCGCAGGAAGTGAGGAGGCAGCGGGTACAAAGTTGTGTGTACATTTTTTATGAGGTGATGAGAAACTTAACAGCAAATTCAATTATTACTGTGATGTACTTTCTGTATTGGACCACATTCCCCACAGCTGACGGAGCGAGTGTGTTGCCTCACTGCATCTCTGTCCTCATTTTTTTAAGTTCACAGCGCAGCTTCATCACCAGCTTGTGAGAAACTTTATGTTACGTAACTCAGCAAATCTGGTTGATGCTGTGATGTGCTTTCATAAATAAGTAATAATAAAAATTGGTGTGTTCATTAAAAGCAGTTCAGTTTTCAGTTTGGGTCCTGAGAAAAGACTGACTCACTCACAGAGTCAGCCTCGAGTGGCTGTGTGTGGAACTGCAGGTTTTTGGCACTTTGTGCTGCTGTTTTTAGCCTGAGGAGCTGCTGCTTGTGTGAAGCCCATGAGGAGTTTCTCAGAGTATCAGGGAACATTTTGTGCAGATAAGCAGAGTCTGGCCAGCTTTGCCTGTGTAGAGTCTCAAATCTCAGCAGGTTATTGATCCCTGAACTCTTATGAAAGTCACGCTGGACTATTGATGCAAAAGGAAGAGTATGTCTCTTACATTCTGTGCATTTTTAGCCAGAAGTATTGGCACTTTAGAATAAATTCTGTCTGATAGGAAAAAGCAGGCCATTAAAAATCAGCACAATAAGCGAGCTGCATGCCGGTCACGGCATAAGCGGAGTTTTATTCTCCATTGTTGCTCGTTGTGATAATGACAATAAATCCAAAACTATTCCATAACAATCTGTCACATAGACAGTGAGATAAATGATATTCCATCAGTCCCTCTACCCCCCCCCCGCATTGACTCTGCCCCTCGGTTTGCGCCTCTCCGCCAGCTCGTGTCGTCCATTCTCGTGTATTTAAGGTGGACAATTTCAGGGGTTTATTAGAATGAAGAGGCAGAGCCTGAATGCAAGTCAATCCTGACATTAAGGTAATTCATCACACTATTGATGCTTCACGCTCGCCACATTCTGCATGCTGGGTCTGTGCGTCTGTTCGAGTTTGTGTATGAGAGACAAATAGAGTGTGTGTTTCCCAGTGTGTGTGTGTGTGTAAATGTGTGTGTGCAGCTCAAGGCTCGGCGACTAATATCGCTTCATAACAGACTATTTTCCATGCCACATTACCCCCCACATCCCGCCTCCCTCCCATCCTCCCTGGGTGTCTTGTCTCAGACCCTGTATAATAAAAATCCCCCAGCATGCCGTGGGCCAGCGCTGCCGTTTCGACTGTTTGTTGAACGCGGTTGATCAATAAAGGCTGTGAATATTTTCCACTCATCTCTGTCCTGTTGTACAGAGCCATCGATCCGGCCGCCAACAACACGCCTCCGCAGACAGGAAGGTGAGCAGGAAGACGGACAGGAAGGCAAACAGGTGGCTCTTCAAAACGTCACGAATGAAGAGGAGTGAAAGCGTTTCACTTAACGTGTTCATGACAGCAGGAGGATGTCTTCACTCAGAGATGAGAAGAAAAGAGGAAGAGCATGTCCAAACACAGGTGGATGGAAAGAGCGACGGTGCAGCTGAAGCACTTAACTGTCAACACACAGTCACAGATTCAAACAGCACGAGCTGATGAGGCAGCTGCTCTTTTTACAGAAACATCTGAGAAGATCTTCCACCAACAAGCTGCTACCTGCAAACTGCATCTAAAAGCTCATTTGAGGCCTGTCTGTCTCCATTTCCTCTTGCGTTTGCATGACAGCAGAAACACGAAAAAACAAAAGAAAAATAAATTCCAGCCAAACAACAAATAACAACTGAAATTGCTGCAGCATTTGATTCATCCAGGATTAGTATTATCAAGGAGGGGGGGCTCTGTCTTCAGCAGAATGTGGAAGGCAATTTCCAAGATTACTTTACAAATTACAGACGCTACAGATTTGCTGAAATCTCAGGCAGTTTCTGAAATTATTACAAATCACCAGAAGTCCCCTGGTAACACTGGAGCCCAGAGAAGTTCTGAGGGAATAAATATGAAATTCTGAGGTTTTTTAACAAGAGAGAAAAAAATGTCAGATGCATTAACAACCTGAATCATTGACCCTAAAGCCACCTCAGTCTTGTACGCTTCTGGGATATTTTCATAAGTAAATGCCGATATTTTTAACTTTTTTTGGCTGCTGTGTTTTTAAGCTGCAATGCATTTCATCCATTCTTATATAACACTGGAGGAGATTCCTCTGGCTGGAGTTCAGGTCGCAGTCTGGGCTCCTTCCAGAAACACCTGCACCACCACCTGAACTGTGCCGTGTGTTTGTGTGTCCCTCCGAGGTCGGGCGCTTGTTTGCAGCGTAGAGTTAAAGTTAGATCAGGCTGATAAAGGTTGTCCTCTCGCTCTGCCTCTCTGCTGCTCTTCCCAGAGACAAAGGGCTTATTTTTAGCCGAGCAATACACACACACACACTCACAATCTCCACACAGTCACGCTTGATCGTGAGCACACACTCTTTCACAGAGACGAACGCAGGCAGCAGCGAGGCGAAGGAGTGTACACACACACACACACACACACACACACACACACACACACAGCTCGTCTCCTACAACACACACAGTCTGAATCATTTAAGAGGCACAGAGGTGTGTGTGTGTGTGTGTGTGTGGAGTCTTTTCTTTTCACCACTCATATTATTTCTGACATCTGAAGGAGAAACTGTTCCCTTAAAGTTTCAGCTCAAACTTGAGTCAAACCTTCAGCTTAATTAGCAGCCTGAGTGTGAAAGCTGCAGGTTTGAACATGCAAAATGAAGGTTTAGACTGTTCAATAATCAATGATAACAGTGATTAATAGTTGCAGCCCTAAACTTGATCATGCTGTTCAGTTATTTGTGCTAATAGAGCACAGAAGAACATAAACAGTGTATTTAATCTCTTACAGTCTCTCATTCATTTGCAGGAACAAATATGAACTTTATCACAAAAAACCAAAACAATCAAATTAAGCCTTTTTATTCTCTTTGTCTGAGCATCAACCTGCATCTGATCACAAACCAGACCTGCAGCCTGGTACGTTGTCGGACTGATTTATTGACATGTTAGCATCAGAGGGGCGTCAGTGAACGTCCAGCTGAATCAACAGGAAGTTAATGAAGATCCCGCAGCAGCGTGGGACTCATTAAAAGTCTAATAGAGCCTATCAGCTCCATTGGATCAGGGGTCTTTAACCTTCCACAGGCAGTAAACTCCCTGAGCTACACTCAGCCTCATTAAAACATATTACTTCTTCACAGCTGAATGCAAACCAAACAAGAAGGTCAAACTAGCAAACACCTCATTAACAATGTGACATTTCAAAAAAGCAAAAAAAAACGCTCTCACCTCGACAGCCAGACTCATTAAAACCCATTACTTCAGTTTAACTGCAAACCAAACCAAGGTACCAAACCACAGAACCAATTATAAGCCTCATTTTAGAATATAATGAAATAAAAAACACTTCCATTGCCATGGTGGCCAGTTCAGAAAACTGCTGGAGCCAAAAAAGAAGAAATCAAGACAAAGTGAAAGAATCTTAATGGAGTGTAATTAACAAGCAGGGTGTTTTTATTTCAACCTGGAAACAGGTGAAGTAAAAACATCCGCTGTGATGTCACAATTTAATCTGAACTTCACTTAGAAATCACAACAAAATTCACAAAACGTGTCAAAAAAAAAGTGCTAAACACTGAAAACTCCACAAGACTTGAGAACAAGTTTTGACATTTAATATCTGCTTGGATGCAAAATGTTAAAATACCATTTACGGCTCATTTTAAGCTCTTTGGTCAATAAATCCATCTGCTCTAACATATGCATGTTTCAGCTTTTCTTCTCTATTTGTTTCCTTTTTCTTCATTAAACTCTGTCTATATTTTACATCTTTTGCTTTCTTTTCCCACCTTTTTGCCACACAACCAAACTGTAAAGATGTCAGACTTCGCTGATATCAAACCAAGATGAGCTCAACCTCCTCCAGATGTGAACCAGCCAGTCTGTATTGACAGATCCAGGTAAAACATCCAGCCAGAGGATACTGGAGATCAGGTGTGGTGACATCACAGTCTACCTGGGCAGGGTAACGTATAGAAGGACACACAGACTCTTCTTGGCTGTTATCAGCTCCTCTAACAGGAACCTTTTCCAGCTTCGGGCAGCTGAATCCACAAGCCTCTGTTCTCTGAAATCAATTTCACTTTGATTAAGCTCAATTAAATCCTCACATTTCGTGGCGTGCCGACAAATGAGCGACCAGGGACCACAGATTAGAGCCACACTCTGCCTGCACGATGAGTCCGGCACCGCACGGGAAAGAGTGATGAGGTGATGATCACTCGACAGTCTTTTGTCAGAGGGCTAACAGTCTGAATGTTCGTCTGAAAATGTCAGAGGAAACATGGACTTCTGGTGAAAGTTATCTGCAGCTTCCAGCTAGCAGGCTAACAGTTTGACAGAAAGCTAGCTTCACTTCTGCAGGATAATGGAGCCAACAACACTGTTCAGTATTCAGAACTCCATGAGCTTTTTCCTAATAACATTTAGTTTTGCTTTATTCCTTCACATCTTTTAATCCGACCATCATTTCTGTCTTTCTAAGCATTTAATCAATTCCTCTTCTGCTTTTATCTGCCTCCATTTCTTTCTACTTTTCACTGAGTTCAGATTTGCTTTACAGCACCATTAATCGAGTTTCAGTCGTCCTTTTCTCTTCCAGTTCAATCTCCTAATTGATTCATGGCGTTTTACTCCAAAGAATGATTGATTTTGACATTTTATTGCCCCTGAGAGAAACTAGCCCGCCCTTAACTACCTTGAAATCAAAATGAAATATGAATAATTCATTGCAAAACTTTCAGAAGTACAATATCATTACATTGAGATATTGAGATGAGAATATTATATCAATATTTTTACAATGGACTCCATAAGGTTTCAATGCAGCAGTTTTACCTGAAGGACATTCAGCGCTGTGATTATGAGTCCGACAGAGATGAATAAAGCTACGAGGCGAAGCTGAGCACCATCAGTGAGAGTGAAGAACCTGTAATCAAGCTGCTGAAAGTGTTCAGGTAAAATTGTGCTCTGCAGGTAAAGAACACTGTCAGAGTTTTAACAGCTTTCACACAACAGCTCACAGCAGAGTGAATAAGTGTTTTTGTAAAGCTGAAAAATACAAATGTATGTGAAGAAGCTGCTTCATCTCTCTTTTTCAAAGAGAATGATGCATTCACTGACTCTACCAACTCTACTGACTCTGGTAAGAATACAGCCCTGGTGCTTTGTGTGATGGGTAAAACAACTCAAACATGTATGTCAAAATTCTCCCTGATGGTTTTCATAGAAATGAATGAACAGCAGATGTTGCCTGGATTTGTTAGGGGTCACATCTCTACAACTGAACAGCTCTCTTGTTTAAAGTCAAGCAAAATAATGAAGCATAGGATTTGTGGTGAGGGAGCCAAAACATTCATGCATTAAAGAAAAGTAAAATATTGCAAGAAGTTGCTAATATTTTGTCCTCAAAAGATTCTTCACAACACAAGTCCCAAAAACTGGGACTTTGAAAAAGCTGATAAACCTTCCTGACACTGACCTACTTATAATGAAGCTGCTTAAACTTCACAACGTTACTGTTTTTACAGATTTCTTTTTTTTTTATTGTTTGAAAGTTTTTTTTGTTGTATGCTTTTGTCTCAAATATCTTCAAGGCTCTGAAAACTTTATTTTCCCAGCCTTAACTTCCAACATGAACACTGAATTTTCAGAGGAAGTTTAAATTATGATCTTCTCAGGGGTTTAAAGCAGAAGAGGCTCAGCTGATTAAAAGTGCATCAGGTTTGAACATTTAAATCAGTTTGGTTACTTTCAGTTAATTCTGATTAAGTTTTTGTTTGTTTTTTTTGTGGTAAACCTTATAAATAATATCTACCCAAAGGTTCTGTTTGTGTCTTTTATGTCACAGTTTTAGAATATTAAAATAACAATATTACAGAGAAATCACTTTAAATTTAAAGCTTATTTTGGTGTCTGTCAGAGCAGCAACGATAAAGCAGTTAGCAATCACTAAAGCAACTGCTGATTAAAAGAGGATGTATATATCATCTTGTATTTCTCTGCCGTGTGTGAGCCTTTTGTTGGGGGAAAAATTCCTCGCTCTGTACGACAAAGGATAAGAAATGACCAGAGCAAACTGGCCACAGATGGAGGTTGTGACATCAATTGAAGGAGAGCGAATGAGGTGTTGTTGTCGTTCACAGGCAGACCTCTGGCAGATAAATGGCTCCAGTTTCTCTCATCAGCATCAGCATCTGCTTCTTGTTGTCTCTCTGTTAGATCATCGTCGGCTGCAGCAGGTCACTGCTCTGCACAGTCTGTCTGCACGAGTGTGTTTACATCTGATACATCAACCTATAATGTGTGTGTGTGTGTGCGTACATAAATTAAACACAGTGTGAGATGCTTTGAGGGTACTTCCATACACAGTAAAGAATGCAAATTATGTATGTACATATATGTGTGTGTGTGAAGCATCCATCTGTCAGGCTGACACATCGCTCCAGTCAGCAGTCGGGTCCCCTTCACACGTCATTGGCTGTCGCCGTGAGACCAGGACTTATTCAGCCAATTAGCTCGGAGCGAGATAGCAGTGAAGGGACCTGCTGTGTAAGCTGTTACTGCGTGTCCAAATGTCAGCAGCAACAATCGATAGCTACGATACAGTGAGACCAAGTTGAGGAAACAGGTGACGCGTCGCCACACTGTGAGACGTCTGTGTATGATGGCTGAAATCTCTGCAACGCAGCGTGAGGACGCTGCACAAACACAGGAACTCAGTGAAAAAACACGTCGGTTTAATATTAAACGTGGAAATGTTGTAAAATCAAACAAACAAACAAAACAAGTGAAAATATCTCAGTTAGAGACAGGACATGTTGGCTCAACAGGCCTGACTGCAGGACTCCAGTCTCTGAGCCAACATGGAGTCCACGCAGAGCGAATGTGTTCATCCTCTGATGATTAAATTAACATAACACACACCTTCGGGGATCCTCACACACCAACGCACACAGAGGGTGGAGTTTCAGCTACTCTCACCAGTATGAACTAGCAGCTTTTATCACTTTTTCCTCAAACTGAAAGGTTGTGCCTCCTGTGGTCTCAGCGTTTAGTCCAACCTGGCTCTCTGCAAAGTGCAGCGACTGAGGTTTCCTGCTAATGTAAGCACAAGGAGAGGAAAAACTGTGGAGAAGCTCCTGGAGACCCAGAAGCCTCAGTGAATGCTGACGCTGCCTCCTCTCCGTCCCCCTGGATGCCTTCATCTGAAGCCGCCGCGCTCGTTGTTGCTGTCCAATATGAGACCGGACAGTTGTTTGTCTATTAGCAGCGCTAATCACACTGAGCCACCCATGTCAATAAAACTCATTATATGAAACAAGAGGCTCATCAGCCGGGTGCTGCCCTGCTTATCAGCACAGCCAGGTCCAATTTATCACTGCCGCGTTTATGAAACATCATCATCTTTTTAAATCACACAGTGGGCCGAGCCACAGCTGATTACACGTTATGGACAAACTCGCAGCTAATCGGTTACTTCAAAGTACCAACTGCAGTTTGTGCAACAACAAGGAAAAGCTGCTAATAACATGTGATAAACATAATCTTTGGTTTATGGATTCTTGTTAATCATTTACTGTTCCAGGCTGATAATGTTTAGTTTTTAGTTTTCAGGCTCATAGTGTCACTTTGGCATGTTATTTATGCTCTACATGCCAAAAATATGAGCACAGAATCCTGTCAAACCTGTTAAATATTAAAATTTTGTCATTCAAACCCCATTATAATAAACAGAATATTTACTCCTGCACTTAGCTAAACATCTATTTTGATATCTGGTTTCCAAAACTGATGGAGTTTTCTGGGCTGGAAGTGCAGCATCATGTGGCTGCTCTCGGCCTGAACACACACAGATGTAATGAACAGACCCAGAGACACAGAGAGGGATCATGCAGGAGCTTAACCAGCTAATTAATTAGCCTAATAGAGCCGCAGTGTGTGCCAGCTGCACTGTGCTGAGGTGTGTGTGTCTGTCAGCCTGCGGTACTTTATCACTGATGTTGTCACATGTCACGGTGCCGATGCCAGATGTGTCAGTTAGTGTTTAAAGCCTATTAACGGTGTCAGATGTGATGGGCAGCAGCTGGACAAACAGTGAAGCTGACAGTGTGTTGCTTTCAGCCAAACATACCAATGTGCACGTGAAGCTGTTCGCTTGTGATGTAATGATGTATTGATGTATTGATCCATGTGAGGAGGTTGTCTTTTCTACCCTTTTCCCTTCCACAGGGGGGTCGGAGGTCAGGGTCAGATCCAGAAGAGCACTCTGGGGGCTCGTTGGTCTAATTGGTCATAAATATTTCATAACAAGTGTTAATAATTAACATGCTAATTTAGTGTGTGTTGCATTTTCGAAACAGGAACTCGATTGACAGAAAGTCTTGATTTGAACTGTTCTGATGAATCAGGTGATCCATCAAGCTGTTTATTCAGTCCCTCCAGGAATTCGCAATGTTGCAATCGCAACAGTTAAATCTAATTCAACCAATCTCCGTGAATTCTGCGCGACCTTGCAATTTTGTCCAATCACCGCGACTTTTCCACAATTTTGTCCAGCCTCCCGTGAGTTCCACCAATCATAGCAAACGTAATGCACGTACGTCACCGAATTCACTTCCTT
>JAQMCX010000055.1:6970384-6989021 GCA_029814765.1 Acanthurus leucopareius | reverse complement strand
CGTAATGCACGTACGTCACCGAATTCACTTCCTTGTTTTTGGTTTGAAGATGCAGACGTGTGTGATAGTAATGTCTCCCACTTACCAACAAAAATTACAGTCAAAGGCTGTGCATAGTAATTCCCTGATGTTCTTCACGAAAGCGGAGGTAAGAAAAAAATGCAACTTTTTAGCAATTTTCACTGTCTCCCGCAATTTTATCACAATAAATACACTTAAAACATTGCAACATACATCGCAATTTTTTAGAAAAGCTGCTGCAAATTCAGGCTTTTTAGGCCGCAACAATCTTGAAAAACGCTGTGAAATCCTGGAGGGACTGATTATTGAATACATGAACCACTTCCTGATAAATGGAGAACGACTCTTCTACTGTTTGCATGCATTTTTTTCAATTTTTTTAGATTAATTTATTCATTCTATAAACTAGTATTGTGTAATATTCACATCAGCTTCATGTCAGTCATAACCGTTTCATGCTATGAAGAGCAAAGGAGAAAGCAGCAGCATCATGTTAAGAGGATGTTCAAGTGGATGCACGACTCAACAAAACATCAAACCTTAACATGAGACTGCTGCTCATTTCCTCTTTCTAACTGACAGTCAGTGCTGTTTTTTTATTTCTTACTTTGGTGTGAACACACATGATCCTCTTTTTTTATCGTTTAAACAGGGACGAAACACTGTTTTTCAACATTAAAAGCTTTTGTCTGCAGTAGTAATAGAACAAACTGTATAAATGCACAAAGGAAACATCATGTTACCAATTGATGCCTGCAAACACAGAGAGGGTGACCAGCCTGGAGTGTTTCGATTCATTTTGTTGTGACTTGGCAGCTGTAACACTGTAGTTAATACGGTACACATAAGGTGCGCTGTCACAGGTAAATGTTCAACGAAAGCAGCCGTGTGTTTCCACAGTTTTAGCTGCTGCTGTGGGTTATGAGTTGTGTTTGTGAATAATCACAGCAGATTTTACAGGCACATTTCCAGACTCTACTGGCAGATGAAGCGTCAGGTTTTGTTGTCTCCTTTTTCCTCTTCCTCTGCATTCACTCTACCTGTGAGAGGCAGGCGGCCAGGTGCGCCCACATGTTGGCTGAATTCTGACTTTTCCATGACAGAGTTTACAAACAGCCTTAGTCATGAAATCCAGAGCTGTTCCAGACATTCAGCTCCGACTGGGAAGCTGCTTTTAACCGTCATCTCTGGCAGCGTTTGCCTCATGAACAACAATCATCACACTGTCTCAGTTTAGGACTTTTCTACCTGCTTTATTTGAAGTAAACATCTGTATTCATCTAGTCTGCAACTAAATGCTCTACCAACCCTGCTGTCACAACTGTATCAATCAATAAAACTGATTGAATTTATGTTTTTCTGTCACTATTTTACCTCACAAGTTTATGTCTCATGTCTCATGAAAACAGCTATCAAGACAATTGTATTGGTTTAAGTTTTGTCTAAAGAATATGAGTTAGGAAGAAAAAAATAATCTGTTGGATTTTCTACTCAAAGTTAATCCCACGAGTTCCTATCTGTGTAGCTGCTCAGTGCTGGTCCTGGTGGATCTTTGAGGTTCTGCAGTAAAACCAGGAACAGAATCTTAAGTTGTCTTTCTTTTTGTGGCTGTGAACTGTTGTGATGTTGAGGGGAAAAAACAAAACAGACTAATTTCAAAAAAGGATTAAACTCTGAGACTGTGGGACAGGTCTGTCTCCCTTTATCTACCTCACACACACACACTCTCACACACACACACACACACACATCACTGTTTACTGATGGCAATTATGCAAAAGAAATGCACTCATATTGTCACTTTCTGCATTGCACTGTGGGTCAGGATCTCTCTGAACAAACAACGTTAAAGCATCCAGGAGATTATAAAGAGTCAACTGAGATGTTTTAGATGTGCAAGCGCAGAAAGGGAACTATAAAAAAATCCCAGATCTCTGGGGCATTTGGGGTCTACGGAGTTAAAAGTCTGCCAATGTCTTAAAAAAAGGAAAGTTGTACTAAAACTGTCTTACCGAGGGAGAAGTTCCACATCCAAACTGTTTATTTGCTCAGTCTGAAAATAGAGTCACTGTATGTGAGGATCCTCCTCAAGAGCAAACACTGATTCTCAGGAACAAAACAAGACTGATATCATGCGGTTATTTGTCCAGACGCAGTTACACAGCCCTAAATAATATCACACCAGCACATAGCTATCTGCTCCTCTTTAAGCATTTTGAAATAGTTCTGCAGGGAACCGTGTTGAAGATCCTGCAGAGAGATTTTCTGCACATTTATGAGTCTCAGGCAACAACTGGCTTTGTCAAAACACAGATTAAACTTTTTTCAAATATTTTTTTTTGCATAGAGACTGATGAAAATGAGCAAGTGAAACTGTGACTTACACAGAAAGGTTATTCAGATACGAACATGCACACATTCACGCAAACACACCAGTAATGTGTGTGGACTCGACTGCTAATTGAGTCATCGTGAGTGATCGAGCCGCTGCGACTGTAAGGAAGCCAGAACAAAAATCTCTCTCAAGCTTGATTTGTTTAAGGAGCTCCAATAGAAATTTGACCCAGTGCTGCTAGCTAGCATCGTCTGGCAGCTAGTTGTCAGCTGGGTCAATACTTGGCTGCAGTTCTCTGTCTGCAGTCCAGAGGCTGCCTGCTCCCATTACTGCTATTCAAAGGCTGCATTCATCCCCTTCTCTTTTTATAAGCCAAGACGCAGTCATGGCTCTGGCTCTGTCCACACTCCTGCTTCCCTCCAAACTCCTCTAATGCCTCCTCCCTTCTCCTCTTACATCCTCTGCCTCCTCCTCATCCTCAGTCCAACAGTAGCCTGTGAAACATTTTTGAAGCTGAACAGAAATTAACATGTTTTCTTTACATCGTCCTTGTTGAAACAATCCATATTTCTGCAGAGTCAGACATCACAGCCTTCAGCTGATCAACAGTCTCTGAACTCGGTTTTCTTGCTCTTTTTTTCCTGCCATGAACTCAAGTCTAAGCCAAAACCACAGAAGAGTCCACAGAAATGGGTTTGTGCTCAGGCTCAGCTGATTTTGTCTCACTGCGGAGGAAATCCTGGCATATTACAGCCCAGATCTTCATGACCCACCTCCTGCTCTCCTGCTTCCTCTTAATGACACCAATTTGCTGCTCCTCCGCTCTGATGCACCGCACCTTTTAATCCCTGAACATCTGAGTCTCCGCTTAATGATTGCTAATTCCTTCCTACTGTAACATACAGAGGCAGAGAGATGATGATGTGTGTTTAATGGAAGGGAACAAAAAAAAGACTTCATGTGTGGGTTCAAGCTCAATTAGAGATCGTATGAAAGTGAATTACATACCAGAGAAACACGCAAATACCAACATTTAGACTGAAACGTTTTAGCTCACAAGCATCGCTGCGATCTGAGAGCATCATGTCCACATGAGAACAACCAGAAGTCAACATTTAGGACCTTTTCCAGCCACCTTTCACAGCCTGAAACCACATGTTCAATGGTCTGATCATGTGACTTCTCAGGCTGCCATAACAGATTTTAATGCAGCCATACTGCTGCCTCTGGAGAGGAAAGTCAATTGATCCCATCGCCTATACAGAACCATTAAAGAAACATGCACTGCTCACAGAACATTTGATTTATCAATTATTAACTCTCTGAAAAGTCAAGAGGACTGAAAATTGAAAAGTGAAGGAACTCAGGATGAGCTCATAAAATGCTGAAGTTTCAGGAAACTACAGAAGTCCTTTGGTTTGAGTTTGGTCGATCTTTTGCTGCATGTCATTTTCCATCTCGTTCTCACTTGTGTCCGATCTTCTTTCAACTGTCAAAGTTCTTAAAAAGGCCTCATAATGTCTAAATAAATATGTGTTTTGTTCTAATGACGGTCAAAACCTTAAAAACAATCAAACTATAACAAAAGAAAAGCAAGTTTTCACGTTTGAGGAGGTGAGACATTTTTCTATATTTACTTGATAAAAGCTCAAAGACTCATGTGGACGATTAACATGAGATCGATTTTTCCAGAGGGGATCTGTGTGTGTGTGTGTGTGTGTGCATGTGTGTGTGTGTGTGTGTGTGTGTGTGTGCGTGTGTGTAACAAAGGAGGAGATAAAGAGAGAGGGAGGAGTGTGTTTAAAATATAGTTAATAGGTGTATGTTGTATCTCTCTCTGCAGACTGTTCTGAGCTTCTTTTACTCCATGCATAGTGAGTGTGTTTTTGAGTGTGTGTGTGTGTGTGTGTGTGTGTGTGTGTGTGTGTGTCAGAGTGGTGTCAGAGAGTATTACAGCTTATCAGAGCTAAACGTGCAACGCGGCTGTGTAAATGGGCTGAGAGATAGAAATGATGAGAGCAGCTATCAGCAGGCAGAGACCACAATTACCATCCAGCTCCAGTCTCAACCTCCACTGAACGACTGATTCACCGCAGAACAGGCTGCTTCACTGGCTGCCTGTTTCACTAACTGACTAGATTACTGGCTAAATGTGCATCATGGGCTTTGGAGACTGCAGTGAAAATTATTAATGAGAACTTTAAAAGCAAATTTCGGTGTGAATCTGTAGCATCAAACACAGATACTGGGCATGATGTGCACACATGCCACTGAGAAACTGACCTGCCTGCAGCGCACACACACACACACACACACACACACACACACACTGCATAAAAAACTTCTTATTCCGGCTTTGTACACATCAAAGTAACCAAAATTTAAAAGCAGATCTTGGAAAACCAGATGAAAAAAGAATCGCTAATGCTAATCCTTGAGAAAGATAAAATAATATTTGAGTCTTTAATTAGTTAATTGCTGTAAAATGAGACAAAATTCAACGGGAAAAAAAGTTACATCACAAAGCAACATCATATAAAGTGGCAGCAAAGTCC
This sequence comes from Acanthurus leucopareius, assembly GCA_029814765.1. Classification (NCBI taxonomy): domain Eukaryota; kingdom Metazoa; phylum Chordata; class Actinopteri; order Acanthuriformes; family Acanthuridae; genus Acanthurus; species Acanthurus leucopareius. Next base: position 6,984,110 of record JAQMCX010000055.1, on the reverse strand, counting down.
GATAGTAAAAAATATTTCAAAAATAAACAATAAACTGTCTTAATCATCCAATTAAATACGACATTTAAAATCTTAAGTCGTCTGTGGAAAAAAATGGACACCTGACATTTATGCTTTTATGTCTACAGATGAACAAACTGTTGAGACAAATAAATAAAGCAGCTGTTACATAAATAAAGATAACTGCCGTCCTCCATCAGTGCTTCAGTAGGTGTCTGTGAGTGTGATGGGAGCGTTTCCTGTGCAGAAATGTTGGAAAATGTCTGAACACTGCGACTCTTCAGGGCTCAGAAACACATCAGAGCCTCGTTTAAGAGCCGCCGCGTGTTTCCTGAGCCGCACTGATGAAAACAAGAGGCCAAATCCTGTCAGGAATCCTGCTGGGAATCAGAAAATTCCAACACAATTAATATGCTGCTGCAAATTTCTTTCATTTTTAATGTGTTTTTGAACAGCGTCCTGCTCTGCTAAAGTAAGATGGTAGAATTAGTTTGAAAAGAATGAACCAGTATGTCTGATATTAGAAATAAAGACTGTAAAAGAAGACAAAGTTCTGATCTGGAAGCAGGTCACTGTGCTCTGCAGTCAACAGAGGATTTCTGTATTGTTCCCCTGTGAGGCTACAATTCCATGATATTCTGCAATATCCATTAACTTCCCTTTGAAATGTTGTGAAATCCATCAAAAGTTCTCAGAGTAACTCGTCTAAGTGGAGTCTGAGTCTCTGCACAGTCGCTGTCTGATGATCCAAAACATGAAAGGAGCAAATTAAATCTGAGAAACCAAAATCTGAGATGTTTTGGCATTTTGTCTTGTTTCAACATCTGTAATACAAGAAGCTTAACAAGCTCAGAAAAACAAATTTCCCAGTGAAATTGATCACTGAAATGACTGCTGATTTATTTTTAGTCAAACTTTTTTCTCTAATTGATTAATCATCTCTGCTCTGTCTGCACGTCTGACAGTCTGACTGTTGAGCCTTTTGCATTCCTTCAATTCAAAACTCAATTTTGTTTTAACTCCCTGAACAAGAAGTGACTGACGTTCTGCCTGATGTTATTTTTATTAATTTAGAGGTGATACATAGGATTTTTTTTTTCATCTTCCTGCAGGAATTATGATTTTTTATTGTTTTCGGTATCAGGATCTGAATTCTTTTAACCAACCAGCAGTCATAAATATTTCATCTGTTTATCTGTTGAATCAGAAAATAATTTGAACAGCTTATTAATCAAACTGGATCCCTGTATTGATTCATTAGTCAGCTAACGGGATGTGAAGACCTGGATTAAGATGAACTAATAATCTTGATTTGTGGCGCTGCAGTGATTGTAGATGTATTTCACCACTGAGAAGATGGTCTCTTTAATAAATCAATGCGATGAACAGCACAGGATCAATAGATGCTTCTGCTGTCTGTTGTTCTGTGATGTCTGAGATGAGTTTGGACAACAGAAGACTGTGATGTGTTTTTCTTCTTTAAGGGGGGGGTTAATGTTATCTATTAACGATTAATAATTAAGTAGTTGTGATACATATCTGGTTGAAAATGCCCTCATTAAATACCCCGACAAACCAGAGCCTGAGGAGTCACAGCAATGAGTCAATACAACCGACACAGCAGAGATGTTGATTAAATTAAAAGAACATCTTTCAAATGAAGCATCTTTCTCAGGATTTCTGTATTCAATTCAGTTCTGCACATTAAATTGAACACTGACAACTTGACTGTGGATCACAAAAACCTCCAGTTGCACAACTTTTTAAACTCAACAAAAGAGTCAATGAACATGTATTCACTGCTGCCAAACTGAAATCATTGTCTTTGTAAGAAAAAAAAAAGAAGAAACGACTGGACGCATTACAATTAGCTGAGAGATAATAATTTGAAACACCCATTGTGACTCACAATCCGCTCTAATCCGAAACCTCCCTCCAGCAGCAGTACGTGCCAGCACAGCCCCTTATTTCCTGCCCAATAATAAACGGCCCAACAGCACCGCTGTCCCAAAAGCCCCTGCAGTTGCCATGGTACTTAATAAGACTCGTTACGATCAAAGGCACAGAGAAGACTGTTGACTCTCCAGGAGAGGAGAGTCGAGCCCAGAGGAATGCAATTAAGGCTGAGGCAGGAATCCTGCACATACCTGAAGTTACGCTAACGAGAGCGGACGCAGCCACAGAACACACAGCTGCATGATCACTATGTGTGTGTGTGTGTGTGGGCATGCAGGAGTGCATGTGTGTGTGTGCATGCATGTGCTCATGCATGTGTGTGTGTGTGTGTCAGAGAGAACGACATGGAGAGTAACACAGTCTGTGTCTGTATGAGGGAGAGGGTAGTTTGGCTGTGTGTGTTTGTTTGTGTGTTTACAAAAAACAGCTCTGGTATGTGCACACAGGACTACAGCAGGTGTGTGTGTTTGTGTGTGTGTGTGTGTGCGCGTGTGTGTAAGTAAATTGAAAGCAATGGGTGGGCACAGAGGGAGATGAAATGGATAATGGGCGCTCACTGAAGACAAAAAACTCACCTCTAATAACACAGACTGATGGTTACAATCACTATAACCACTAATAGATTTAGTGTAAGTGCCATTTTAATGTGACTTTTTATGAATTGCAGAGATAACTTTGAACCAGAGCGAGCACATTTAATCTAATTACATACAGAGTTCAATTATTGGTTTTGTGTGCAGATTGTCTGAAGCAGCGGGGACGTCGCATCAGAAGACGAGCTGCTCCTGCTATCAGGAATAACTGAGGGAAATAAAACATGCACCGTTATGGTTACGCATTTGATTTTCTCATGAATAAATAAAAAGTCTGTTAGAATGATTTGAAGTAATAACAGAATTACAGAACAGCTCAGATCACGAGAGGCCGAAGGCAAAGAGTAAACTAAAGGGCAGATCATTTAAGGGAGAAATGAGGAAAAACACTCATCTTTCCACAAAATTAGGTCCATGCCTCAACTTCTTTGTTTAAATTAGATTTTTTTTTATGTAAAATACTGAATAGTTTGCAAAAAGAAATCAGATAAAGAAAACATAAAGGGAGGAATCACTTCTTTGTCAATGCTAGTGTCATAACCTCTGTTAGGACATGTTTTTATGTTTGCAGAGACCAAAACGAGCAATTTGTCCCAAAAATTACATTTACTTTAATCAGCATTATGCAGAAATTGATATTATGTGTGTTATGTTGCCTCCACAGTTTCTGCCTTCTAAACCTCTGCTGTAAACAGAAGTCTCAGGTTCCTGAAACGATTCTGCAGCTGAAATGGATCTGCTAACTAGAGATGAAACTCTGCTCCTCACACAGCTTCTCTTGTAAACAAGCATGCATTCTGCTGTCTTCTTCTTCTTCTATTTTTGGCAAACCGGCTGGAGCTGCACACACCACCAACTGGACTGTAATGTAGAACAAGAACTCACACTAAAGCATGTGCATTTGCTCAGACCCTCAAGGACACGAGCAGACAGTATTCACTCCATGCAGACTAATGTGGACCTTCATGGTCACATTCCATGTTGTTTCTGCTCCTCCAAGACAATTGAAGCTGATGTCTCAGTGATGTCGGTATTCTGATCATCACACAGCTGCTGCTCCTTGTGTCGATGTCTTTTTTTCTTACAGCACTTCAGCTTTTCATATCCACCACATTTTTTATATCAACTAATGAACTCTGCTATGTGAACTCCTATAAAACAAAAACTCCTAAACCTAACAACCTGACCCTAACATTTGACAACGCCCTCATAACAGCTTATGCAACCGTAGGGTTTCTCTCAGAAAACTAGCTAATAAACTTTAAACGAACGTAAACTTTAAGATACAGCCTGAAGCATCAGCATCAGGCCAATTCTGCAGAATGAAACATGTGAAACAAGCTTCAACATGCCGTCTGACCTGCAGCCTTTGATCTCCACTTCTGCAAACTCAAAAAAGAGTCAGAGAAGTTTTATTTTCCCCACAGCACTGTGACAGGCCACTCTGATGAATTAAAGGGAAGTGAACCGCAGAAACACCAGTAATAGATGTAAACACACACACACACACACACACACAGGGAATAACACTGACTTATCACCCCAGTGTTCAGTGAGCTGTTGGCGTTGATGGTAATGGTGTGTTTCATGTCCACAGAAGGATAATTAAGAAGATCAGAGCCAACAAAAGACACAAAAAGACTAAATGTATTGTTTTAATCACCTCAATGGAATAAAGAAAAGGCTCAAATCAGGTTTAATCAGTGTGTGTGTGAGTCATTTCTAGCTTGTGTCACTTGTTCTGCCTCTGCTGAACCCTTTTGCACTTTGCTTTTGAGCAAAAGGCCAATTTTTTTCCTTCAAACTGAAAGCTGTGTCCCTGAAACATAAACACAGCGTCAGAGCCGACGAGCAGCTAAAGTTAGAGGTCAGTTCAGAAGAGTCAGAGAGACAAGGACGAGCCACTTCAGCAGCAAAACCAGAACCATTCCTCTCCACAAAATATGATCCAGCTCAACCACAATCAGTGCTAGCTGCTGCTTTTTGATACAGAGCTTTAAAGCAGCACTGTGATCTGCTGCTTATTCCCCATCTGGAATATTAATCTTAAATTAAGAAGCACACAAAGGTATCGTTCAAAATGTGAAACTGAGTCTTTAATTAAGGAACGAAAACTCAACAACTGAGGGGAAATAATGTTCTGTGTTGACAACTTGAATGAAAACATCAGGTGCAAGTGTTTTCTGTCCTTGTTATTGTCATCGTTATCGTTGTAGTTGGTGCTGATTCTGTAACTGACTGTAATTTGAGTGTCTTATTTCCTTCCAACCTGTGAAAACTCCACTGAATCCAGTCCAAGTGGTTGATCCACACTGGTCCAACATGTGGAACTTAACCTCACAGGCAGGTGTCTGTTCTGAAAAAAAAAGGGCTTTTAGAAAAATTCATTAGAAAAGTCCCTTTCCCTCCTTCATGAGCACACACCATCTGTGTGAGCGTGTGTGTGAGCGTGTGTGTGTGTGTGTTAAGAACAGGTTTGTGTGGTTGAGCTGCTCACAGGGATTTCTTCAGTTTGAACAAACTTCAAAGACCACACAACAAACTTTAAGGACTTAAAATAAATCCACTGGAATCCATTCAAGGAACAGTACTGGGGCTGTCGTACTGGAACTCAATCAAGACTCTTCAAGGTTTGAAGTTTTCTTTTAAGTTTTTTGGGGGAAAAAAAAGCATTTCATGAAGAAAACTGGTCTCCTGATGTGCTGCAGTTCCAGGAGAAACGTCTCAGGGGGAACTGATCCGTTATCATTTAGAAAAAGACGAAAAACAAGAGGAACCAACATGTGTTTTATTTTGATAATGAATATTTAAGAATTGTAGAAGAAGGAGGCGAGGGATTAAGAAACAGCAAGACGCACATATTGGTTTGTCTTAAACCAATACTAGAGTGAAATTTACTAGTTTGACATCTGAATAACTCGTCACCTTCAGGTAACTCCAGCTCATCGGCTTCAGGGGAGCATCTCAAAAGTGTCTGTAATCGTTTCAAAACCACAAAATGATTCATCTCTTTTAACAGAAGGAGAAAAATCCAGAGATCAGCCAAGTGTTTGATTGTAAATTCAAGTGTGAAGTCAAAGCTAATTATCACACTCTAACTGGTTAGATTGAGACTAAACTACAAGACTGATTACATAAATGCTGAGAACCTCTTTATTCATTTGGAAATAATCTATCAGTCACTTCTGCTGTGCTGATTTCTTTTCTTTTTCTTGGGTCAGAGTGGTTGAATCTCACATAAAAATGGTCATTAAAAATAAAAATGTAACCAGACATCTGTGGGCGTCCACATTCTAGAGACATTAACCTTCTTTTTGTCTGTATGTGAGTTTCTGCACAGCACCTAAAGGGGAGCAGTGATACACACATCTGTCACAGGAAGTCAGCTCCCACTGAAAAATAATATCTTAATAAAAGTCGCTGTCACTCTCTCCTACTTCTTGCTAATTGCTTCACTAGATCTGTGTGTAGAGAAGCACTAACATCTGCTCATCACTGTACTTCCACCGCAACTTTTTCTACTCATCTGTAGCTTAAACGTCACAATTGAATTCAAAAACTAAGCTAACTCACAGCTGCAGAATGTGAAATCCTTACAGAGGGAACGGCCTGATTGATATCATCTTAATGTTGGAAATCACTGATGAGCAGTAAAAAGACAAATCTTCAACAGTCTGCTGGTATCAGATCCCCCTTATAGAACTGATGTTTGGTGTCTGCTGCCATCTGTGCATTTTTACTTGTTAAATATCCCAATTTTATTATAACTCACTTATAAATTTCAGTCCACAGCCATGTTTTTGCCCATTTACAAAGGGTCATGTAGTGTTTTTTCAGTCTTTTAAAAGAAACCTTCCGATGAGCATCCTCAGAGACAGGATGCATTAACGCTGAAAGGATTTAAAAGGTTTGTAGGTTGTTGCTGTTTATTTTATTAAATCTCTTTAAATTTGATCTCTGTTTTTTATTCTCTGCCATTGAAGGCAATTGAAACCGTCATAAATGACTTTATGAATTAATAAAGAACTCTAAGGCATCCGCAGAGCCAAATGTGGCTCTTACATATCGGTGCGATGAAGCATCATATAATCCATCTGTTTTCTCTCTCGTTCCCTCCCTCTGGACCCACTAAGCAATCTGATAGTCAATCCATTGCTTCTCTGTTTTCACTGCTGCATCTTTCATACAAATACTCAAGGATTGAATAATAATTTAATTAACGTTTTCCAATACTGACCGGACTGATCATTAACTGGTCGGCACTATAATATTTCACATAACAGGCAAATGTCACCCAACTTGAAAAATTCCTCAACGTTAAAACACAAGATACAGCAAAACAACTTTGTCTCTATTTGCTCATCACACAAACTGCAGCTTGAACACAGAAGAAATCTGACCTTCAAGTCTGTCAGAGCTCAAACCAAAACAGGAAATGTATTAAATTATCCATCATTCCAGCATCTGCACCTTCAGCTGCATCGGAAACAGAACAGCAGCTTTTCTGTTGCACATTTCTTCCTTATGCACATTTATATTCTGTCATTCTAAGAATACACACTGAGTGTGAAAAGGCTGGTGTAAAAGCTGCAGCTCGGGTCAACTATTAAGTCTCAGGCACTTAAAGCTTTTATTAATGTCACAATGTCTCCGTGCAGAGCCTTTTCATGCATGTTTCTATGCAGAGCGAGGCAACAGGAGAGGAAATGTAGACGTGACACACACACACACTGTTAAACATATAGATGCATTATCATACATAAAACATATTTTACATGTGAAGCACACATAAATATACATGAAGTGACTCCTACACATGCACTCACAAACTGTACCGAGTGGACCGTCATGCCTAAACACACACAGTGTTAAGTGTATGGGCACTTAGAGACCACACAAAGTCAAGTACAGGACTGCAAAGAAACTGGGACAGTGTGTGTGTGAAGGACACTTGGGCTGTCTTAGTTTTTATTGGTGCTAAGAAGAGCAGAGAGAAGGTGAGCAGAACATGAGGAGGGGACATAAAGAGATGATCCATCACGACCTTCAGCCATTTTATTCGCAAGCAAAGTATTTGAGCTCTATTGTGTGTTATTCATATGGAGTGCAGGTTTGGTGTACAAGGTGTTAAATGACCAGCCATCAAACACGTGTTTGTTTAAAGTTCACAGCTGGTGAATAGTGAAACTGATGGTTGACCAAAAGAAAATCTGACTGGTAAACTGAGGTTTAGCAGCTGTGGTCTCTTTCCTACATTAAGGACCTCAATTGTCAGCGGAAAAACGTCAGAATTTGATCAAAAAAGATTTATCTTATATTTTTTTTTTATTTCTAAAGACGGATGATCACTTTTGACGCCACTGAAAATGAGAATCATCTCTAACGTTTTATTTTAAAATGAAATAAAGGTTGATGATGATGAAGTGTGATGATGAAGTCAGATTGAATTGAGTTGGTACGGTGGTGTCAGTGAGCGTCTGGACTCTGCAGTCTGAACCAGTTAAACACAGACCTCAGATCTGTATCTTCATGTTCTTCTATGGACAGCAGGGACCACAGCTCATTAATAATAATCACATTCATCACAGTCAGAACAGCGGTGCCATATGTACACAGATGTGTCACACATGCCTGAGTTACAAAGTAGAAGTGACTGAATGAGAACATCATCCCAGCATGGTGTCATCACACAGCTCATACGCTGATGAGCCACTGGTTTCTCTGTTTATTATAGATGTTTTAAATCCCAGAAGCCTGAAGGACCAGCAGACTTTTGACTGGTGTGAACACATTTACAGCTCAAGTTAAACCTCCTCTGCACTGTTTCTAAAGCCGAATGGAAACACTGTTAAGATTACTGAAACCTCTAAAGGTTAGAGTACATCACTCACATTAAAGCTGTGTTCACACAGACGGTTTTTTAGAAGCAAACTGTGCCGAGGTTATATTAGAAAACAGACCGATCGGATCCAATCAGGTTTCAGATAACGATGTGATTACAGGAAAGTCTCCAATCCAGGTTCCATAATCTACTGAGAGCTAATTAATCTGAAGGAGTTTGGTGACATTTGTTTACACAGCTATGGGACTTTATTTTACTTTGAAAGTTTTATTAAGGAGCCATGACACTGACATTAAAATTCACTTTTTAATTCTGAACTGGTTTAATTTCTAGTAACTGATACTCTGTTGCTGTAAACTTGATTTATTCAATTTTTTTTAATTATAAAAGGATTTGCAGAATCAATTTGCACCTTTGCACCTGTTTGTCTGTGAAGCTACTCAACCTACAGTTCAAATCAATCGCTTCAGATACATTTCTATTGATCGCATGATATTAAAGCAATAATCGTATTGAAAAAAAGAGCTCTGGTTGTGGAGGACATTCGAATTTAAGTATAAGAACTGGATCGAAACACAACACACTGAACAACAGAACCTGATTCTTGAACAAACCAGCCAACCATCTGTTCATCCATTTAAGAAAAGAGGAAAAAAAGGAAAGAGAATTCAATATAAATGAAATCAGAGATGATCCTCTGAACTCAAAAATGAAACTCGTATTCACTTTGTCTTAGTTTAGAAAACTGGTGGAACTGGACAATAAACAATATTCTTGCAGGTTTGCATCATTTCCAACATTAAACTGATTTCTACTGCTATTTACACTTATCATATGATCAGTACAGGCTGAACTGCTTACAGTTTATATTATAATACAAGATGATGCTCCTAAAATATTCAAATTAATTTTATTTCTATTTAAAACTTCCAATGGAACCGATGCTAAAAGCAACAGATGAATAAACAGAAGGTTTTTTGGTGAGAAAATAAATAACTGGGCCATTTCTCATGATTTGTCTTTGTCTGATTTTAACTGGAAGTTGGATTCAGTTCAGCTCGAAGCTTCAATCAGAGCTCTAATAAACCCAACAGCTGGGTGTGTGTGTGTGCGTGTGTGTGTGTGTGTGTGTGTCCAACCCTAAAGTGTTAGATTACAGCGGCATAAGTGAACATCTCTATTAGAACTCAGCTGCATCAGTCGTCCTGTTTATCTGCTTGAATCCAACAGCAGATGAGTGTGAAGAACAACTGCGGTTTGACTCTCAGATAACAGACACAGTCGGATCAGACGGATGAAGCTCCGTCATTAGTGCAGTCAGATAATGTCCACTTAGATCAGAATGTGGATGGCGTCCATTATTCAGACACACGTTGGACTGTTAGTGGTCAGCTAGTCTGATAAAAGGTGGCTCCATTAGAGGAGGGATGGGCAGCTTGTGTGTGTGTGTGTGTTCGTGTGTGTCAGGCTTTTACTCAACCCAGTTTTCTTTTGTTTTTCATTTTCTGCCCATATGACCTTTTTATTGTACATAAATCCTCTTACAGGCAAAGGCTGTGACCTTTAGCCTTTATCAGAGATTTTTACAGTTCAAATGGAGCTTAGACTCTGATGCAGAAACACACAGGTACAACAACGCATTAACTTTACAACAAATACCATCTGCTCGGTGCAAAACATATATTTTTTTCAAATATGATCATGTCAGTCACTTACCTTTCCGTCTTCTCTGTCATCTGGTTGGTAGATCAATCCTTCCCGACACCTGAAGCAAGAACAAAAGGGAGTTTTTTTAATGATCTCCAAAACTTTTTTAATAACATTTATAGTAAAAATATGAAACTACTGAACCAGTATTGTAGAAAGTTAACTTCAGGAGTATCAATAACATCAAAGAGGCACCAAAATTGTCATCTTCTGGATCATTTTCAGAATTCGAGAACTGAACTAACACATAAAAGACAAAACCATCACTTTGTTTGTCGGTCTCTCAATACTTTCTGACTTCCTGTCTGTGGCTCTCAGCTCTAAGCTCATTGGTTCCCCATGAAGATGCAAATCTTTGAAAAACCCCCTCACATATATAAAAGCTCATCCTTTTTCTGAGACAGCTCCTCACTTTAGTTTTCAGCAAACATTTGACAAACAGAAGGAAATGACATGTTTGTGGGGAACTATTTTAAACGGTGGATGAACCCACCGGTGAGTATTTGGGGCAGCAGGATGGTGCATCTTAGCCTGAGAATCTGCTCAGCTCATGGCTCATGGCTCATGGGTTTGGCCTCCATCCCACTCAGACTATATCCCTTCTGTTAAGTCGTGTGTCGGGGTCAAAACGAGTCCAGATCTCAAAGTCGTGTCATGTTTCGCTGCTCTGTGTGGTCGTAGGTCTGTACAGTTGCAGCAGCTCCATCCAGTGTTCTCAACTGGCTCAGAAAACTGAAATCAAATCGTCCAGAGCTGATCAAATATGAACCAGGACTCAGTTACTGCAGAGGCCATTAATCTTTTCAGAAACATACAATTTTTTCACGCTGTCCTGACTTGCATGTGGCGCCATGTGTCACATGTTTTGTTGCTCTAATTGGTCGTAGGTCTCATTTCTTTGTCAGTCCATGTAATTGTGCCCAGAGCCCCTCAGAAATCGAAAAATGAACAAAAAAGCACCTGTGTGGTGAGACAGGCTGGGTGAATATGGACTCAGTTATAATAAACCACCATGTGTCCACGTTAATGAAGGAACATGTCACCAATGGCAACAGTGGGACTCCCTGATGTCTTTTTATTAGATTTTGGACAATGGAGCTCTATTGCACAGAGTTTAAAATAAAATAATAAAAAAAAATTGCATTCAGACAGTAGTTTAAAACCAATGAGACTGCAAGCCTTTAAATCATCTCTCAAACATTTTTATTACAGCAGTTAGAGAGAGGAAGGGCAGAAGAGGGAGATGACACACAGAGGAAATAATGAGTCAGATTTGATGTTGCAAGAATATAGTTGAACCCCCTGAGTCATCACGACACCAATTCTCATTCCATCTTTTAGCATTTTGTTGCAAAACTGCATCTCTCTGCAATGAAGAAACGCTGAAACACAGCGACTCTGAGGCAAATGGATTCATTCTAAAGACGCACAGGAAGCTGACAAATGGATGTCATCACTGAGGAGAAGCAATGAATGGAGGCAGAAACAGCAGAATAAATTACAGTGACGAGTTTTGTTCCATCTACATGTCTCGGCATCTGATAGATGACTAACAAACATTAGGAGAGGGAGAGGAGGGGGAGACAGTCTGATTCCAGGAGAAGCTGAGAGACAGCAATTCAAAAATGAGCAAAAAATAGAGTAATCAATCAGCTTTGAATACAGAGCTCCTCTTCTCTTTCTCCTAATGTTGCCCTTTTCTTTCTTATGCTGTCTTCTCTTAGTTTCCCCTCCTCTCCTGTCCTCATGCATCCCCTTTTTTTCCTCTTTAATCTTGTCATCTCCTCTCCACTTTTTTCCTTTTCTTTCCTTGACTTATTGTAGAGGAAATCTCATCAGGCGGTGTAGATTATCAGAATCCTTCTGAGGCTCTCTACCTCTGAATTAAATTGGACTACTTGAGTTTTAAAAGCCAGCTGGTTACTTTGATCTCCAGATACCATCCGGAGTGTCACACAGGGCCATCCACATGTATGTGTGTTTGTGTGCTTATAAAAGATCATTTTACAAAGAAAGAAAATCTTCCATATTTTTGAAGTGAGCTCGTTCAGGATTTGGATTTATGAGAGGGAGCAAATGTTAGTTAAAGGTTAGGTTAGGCATTTAGTGCTCATTTGTATCCGGATTAAGACAAACCAAAGCACAGAGTTAGGTTTAGACAGCTTAGGGATCCACTAATTTGAAGGCGTGATTGTTTTTCTTAGCACAAAAGCATGAAGTCCAGTTGTTTGCTGCAGAAAGTAATTGAGAGCATATTTAGAGCATGTTTATTGCTGTCTAAGGACCCACGATCTGAAGTTCCAAGTTTCATATTCAGCTCAATTAATTATGAAGCTAATGACCATCGTCAGTGGGTTTTTATGATCTATATAATGTGTTTGAGCAATAACATGAAGGACAAAGACAGAACTACAGTCACAGCAGCTTTAAACGTTAAATGAAGACACAAACAATACCACCTTTACTCATTCTTCTTCTTCTTTAAATCTGGTGTTTCTGAGCATTAATTGAACAATACAAGTATTTACTTATAACTGTTATGGGCTGTTATGGGCATGATCATTATGTCAGGGCCAACACATTAAACTCCACAGCTGATGACGCTGTCTGATCTAAATGTCTGTAGACTTCACTCCATCCAAACAAGCTTACAGATATAATTCCATTGTGAGTTCCTGCTTTGTGTCTTATTGCTGCTTTCTGAAGATGCTCTTCGTCATTGATTTCACCCCTAAAATATCCTCATTGATGGACAAAATTATGTACTTTGACATTTTCTTCAAGATATAACGAACCAGAAGCAGCTTCTGAACAAGAAGAAAAGGACCAAATGGTGGCTGGTGAGTGGACGGATCAGAACGATGATGACTTCACTCTGTACAACTTAGAACACAACTGTAAATGATATCTTGATCAGGCCTGACTACTTGTGCTGTGAGCCATGATGATGTTAGGCAGAACAACCTGCTGTTAGCTTCATAGCAAGTTATTGGATACACCGACAGCAACCCCCCCCCTGGTTATGGGATTGGTTCTCTTGGGATTTGTTTTCAGATTTCGGTTTGTTACGTACAAAACTTGTCTTGCCTGAATCTGCCTTTTTGAGACTGACATCGGCACACTAAAGTTTTAATAGGAAATTCTAATGCTAACTGCTAATTTAAACCCCATTTTTGCCTTGTTAAATGTAAAAAACACCAGAAAGACACATTGAGATGGTTAAATATTTGATTTTTACTGGAGGGGGTCTTTAATGTGGAGGCCTTTTGAAGGATGCTGGCAGAAATCAGAGTGAGGGCTCCTGAAAAGTTCGAACGGACTTTGATGCAAAGTAAAGGGGAGTGCTGGAGGGAGTTATGGATTCGAGGGAAGACTGATAGTCTTTTATTGTGTGGTTTGCGTTAAAAGTTGGTATATGGGCTAATGGGATGCTGCAGGGAAAGTTTTTATGCTGATGACGGTGGAGAGTTTAAAGTATAAGTAAAGAAGTAAACAAGAGAAGTGCTGAGGCATCAGTGTATTAGCATTTGAACCAGCAGACAGCCTGGCTGGACCAAACACACACACACACACACACACACACACACACACACACACACACACACACACACACACACACACACACACA
>JAQMCX010000055.1:6929103-6964169 GCA_029814765.1 Acanthurus leucopareius | reverse complement strand
TACACCAACACACACACCCAAAACACCAACACACACACCTAAAACACCAACATACACCAACACACACACCCAAAACACCAACATACACCAACACACACACCCAAAACACCAACACACACACCTAAAACACCAACATACACCAACACACACACCCAAAACAACCAAAACACCAACACACACACCTAAAACACCAACATACACCAACACACACACACAAAACACCAACACACACACCCAAAACACCAACACACACCAACACACACCCAAAACACACACACACACCAACACACACACCTAAAACACCGACATACACCAACACACACACCCAAAAAACCGACATACACCAAAACAGATTATGGCACTACAATTATTCCAGACTGTGTGTTAGATACCAAGAGTCTATAATGCCATAAGGACAGGATTTTTAGAATAAAAACACTCTGCATGATCGGATGACATCACTGAACAGACACTGATCAAAGCAATAAAATCTGAGACCCAGCTGAGAATGAGGAGATGTGAGGGATCTCTCCTCTCTGTGTCTCTGTAAATCTCTAAAAAATGGTACAAACCAAAGAAAACAAAGAACATCAGACACATGATGTTCAATAAACATGAGGTCAGTCCATGTGGGCTACAAACACTTGGAGTCTGTGACACGAAATCAATGGTCAGATCAAAACAATGAATATATTTCTATCGTAATGAGACTGGGGGGTCCCTGAGAAATAAACATGTTTACAGCCTTTAACACTATAAATAATGGAAGTCCTGCCTCGGGGATTGAAAATAAAATAAGATGGGTTTCAAAATGAAACGATTTCCCACCGTGGTTATCATCTGTTTTGTTACAGTCAATATTTCTAGGAGAGATATATTACTCTCGTACTTGGAAACTTTCAGCTGACAATGCAGCTATAAATTGTGTGTGAAAGAGAGTCAGAGAAGTTTTAATGTGAGGAGCCATTAACGTTACGACACTGATAAAATCAGAAGAAAACCACACACCAGTCTGCACTTTGAACAAAATTTAAAGTGTGAACAAACACAACAGAGCTGAACACGCCTGACCTTTCCACTCAGTTTGCCCCCCAGGAATGAATGTCACCCTCCTCAGATTAGATATGACTGAGTATTAACAGCTTTAATAAACTGGCTGTGCAGCACTGAGGCCTCACGTCCTTCACCAGACAGTCAATTAACTTGTCATTTAGCAGTAAAGTGGATTAAAATACACTGCGATCAACATCTCAGGCACATGAGTCATAAATCTGAGTCACATTGGATGTAAACTGGAAGTGATTTGTTTGGAAGTTAAAAGAAACGCTAATATCCAAAATTTAGATTTAAGGAAAAACAGTAATTTTTCAGTCATGTAGGCATTTGTGAACGCAGACTTGGGAGGAAGTTGATTAATTCAACTGAGCAGATGTTGAGAACATTTTAAGAAGGAAATGTTTTTGAATTTTTTATATTAGCTGAGAACAAACCTACAGTTCTTTTTCTAGAACATTATCATTGTTTTTGTTGATGATATTATGTGTAAGTTTCCAGGAGTTTGGAGTAAACTGAAAAGCATTTCTTAGTAAATTAGAAAAAATATTCAAAAATCACTACATTTAATGTTTCCAAAGCTTATTGTTTGAACTTTCGGGCCAGTTGACTTTAAATACGATGCATCAATTCTACAGCAACTCCTCTTTTTGTTTGCAGTTAAGTGCCCACGAGCTTCTCTGAGGATTACAATGAGTCTCATGTATTTGTTATGCAGCGAGTCCAATAATATCATGTTTTTACTGAATATACATGAAGAGAAATGAACAACAAGGCGAAGTGAGGAAAACCACTAATTATCCCCACAGTTCTGTCCCTGACTACAGCTGAGCGTCGAGCAGAACCGGCCGTCTCTCTCTGTTTTGTCCTGGTGGCTTTTAAAATCCTGCCAGAGGTCACAAGGTCACAGGAGCAGCACAAACACAGCGAACAGGCTGAAAAAAAGGCAACAGGAGAACCAGGAGCCTCCACAGGGAATGAAATGAAAAATAGTTTTTAATTCGAAGCGGGAGAGGAGGGAAGACAGCTGAGGCTGGATGGGAAGGTGAGAGGGAATCAAACGGCAAGGGGAGGAAGTTTTTCTTGTGAATTAATGAAGTGTGTCGCATTTAAATTTAAAACATGTTACCAAAACAGGGCCACACGAGCGAAAGCCTGAGGGAGGCGGCAGAAACATTAAGATTGCCTCGCTGTACATATTTTAGCGTAATATGCCATATGGTGGCTGTGTCTCCTCCTCCATTAGACCCTGATGAATACGCTGATCACTAAAACACATCCATTATACAGTGTTGTTGAAATGTTTCCATTTATTTCATATAAAAATGGTGCCTTTTTTTTGTCATTTTATTATAATTTTTCAGTCGTCGCAGCAGCCACATGCTGCACAGCTCGTTTGTTTTCCCAGCAGCCTCTCTGTTCACTGACGGACTCACAGGCTTTAAGTTAGAGCGCTCAGGTTTGGCTTCAGGGCCGAATCCTGTCCTGATCTACCTGTGTGAAGATCAAAGCAACAACAAAACACACTTGTGTCGACCTGCTCAGCACGCACACACACACACACACACACACACACACACAGAGTCCTCATCATGTGGTACAAAGTCAGGAACAAGAACGGGGGGGGGCCGGCCGACACGAGCACAATCCAAGGTGAAGTTTTAAAAGGAAAGCGGTGTAGTGAATGTAGGTGACCCCTGCGTTTCCTCTGCTTTCAGCCCACAGAAGGAAGCAGGAGAAGTGACAGGCCTGCAGACAGAAGCCCAGGAAGCTGCAGCCAAACAATCCACTTCCAAAAGTACAATAAATAATAGATGCTTTGAATATTTTGTACTTGTCCGGCACACTGACAGAGAAACACAAAAAGCAGCTGGACCTGCACTTTACTGCTGATGATAATTGATCTGAACTGCTGAAACCATTTTGTGTTGAATCTCCACAGCAGCTGACATCTTTCCCATGTTCCCGTGTGTCCGAGGGGATATCTTCACTTCACTCCCCGACACGGAAAATTATCATCTAACTTTTATTTTTGGTTTAGTTATCACATTGTTTTTTAACAAACCGACCACTGGATAATTACTGAGCCCGAGAGACGCTGTCATCTTTCATGGATAAGCAGGTTTAAAGTTAGTGAGGAAGGTGGCAGCCATGTCTGCAAAGTGTAAGTTAACTTGGGATCCTTTCAGTGGCATGTGGAAACCCATGTGGACTCAGAGACCTCCAGGAATTCCCCACATTAATCTAAAGAGCTGTAAAACGATCAAATGCATGAAAAAGAAAGAATGTTCCCTTTATAAACGCCGGATACACTCACTTCTTTTTGTCTCTAAAAAGTAAAAATTGAAGTTCACCACTGAATGAGACTACAAGAAGCTATAGCTGCATTAACATGTATTTACATGACATTATTCTGTAATATAATACATAAAGATGAAGGAGGAATAAAAATATCACAGTATAATTAAAAAAGCATGTTAGAAACATGTTGCATGTCAGCGTGTTGTGGGTTTGTAACTCGACGCAGGAGCAGATTCAAGGAGCCTGAGGCCCAGTGTGACACCGACTTCATTCTATTTGTGTCCTGAGTCGGATCCATAGAAGAAATCCAGGCCTGCAGGCATCTCCACAGGAGCTGCACCCCAACCTGCTAAATCCTTCTACTTATTGGAAGATCCCCATGCTCCCTCTAACACATCCTGCTCCACCCTCCTCCTCCTCCACTTCCCCTCCATCCTCACCTGGATCTGCGAACAACAGCTCCGCTCAAACAACCACAGGATGATTATTTTCCTTTTCTCTACATGAAACTGAGCTTTTCTTCTCCCTTCTGAGTAGAAAAACATGTAACAGGGTCAACGAGGAGCAACAACACTGCAGCTGGATTTTTATTAATTGTCTTAAATTTGTTGAAGCAAATGATGATTATTTTGGGATTTCAAACATTTCCCAAAGCTCCCAGTCATTTTTTAAAGTGCTTGTTTTGTTTAACCAACCATCCAAAAACCAGCGTTCTGTTTACAATGACACAAAACAGAAAGTAACAATGAACCAGATTTTACATGAAAGAAACTGAACCAGTCAACAATATGTGTTTTTGATCAATAAATGACTAAAGTGATGTCTTTGATGATCAAATAATAATTTTTTGTTCTCTGAAAACAGAAAAAGTAAAGACTGTAACACAGAGAAACATCACATCTTCACATATCGTTTGCAGAAATCCTCACCAGCATAACTTGGCTGATTTAAGTGTGTCACTTCATCTATTTTGGCCAAGAAAAACATAAAACACAAGACATAATCAGAAATAATTTTGCCTCAGTGCTTCCAGACTTCACTGGCTTCCTTTAAAACTGCACAAACAGGAGCAGAGCAGCGATTTGCTGACAGCCGCTTTGATTCTCCTGCAGACAAACCTGGTCAGAGTTTGACAACATTCATTCATCCTGACAGGATTACCTTCTTCACTGCTCCACTCCGACAGTTACGTCATCTCACTCTGTAATATTACATGAGATCAGACTGTGTGCTGACACAAACAGGATGTCAGATGTGTGTTTTGTAACTGTTACTAAACAAGCTTGTCGGTGTGACGCTGAGCTCGTTTGGACGACAGCAGCCAAAAAAAAAAAAACTCGATACCAAAGCAGATTTTCAGTCGACTGTTGGAACTTAATTCTGCTCTGAGGCCAATGAGATGAGAAGAAAACTGAGTGATGACAAGAGAGGATGAAAAGAAGGAGAGCAAGGAAGATGGAAGAGAGAAGACAAGCGAGGAGGACAAAAAGAGAGGTGACAAGGAGAGGAGGACAGAGAAGATGGCAAAGACACGCAGCAAAATGAGGGAGGAGGATGAGATGACTGGAAAGACATGTAGAGGAGAAGAGAGGAGAAAAGATTCTACTCAGAGAAGGAAGAGGACATGAAGAGGAGGACAGACAAAACTACCAAATTTGAGATGTTCTCTGAACTTGTTTGACTTTCACTCCTCAGTTTGTTCCTTAACGCGGTTCAAACGGAGATAAAACAGACAGAAGGCGGTGACTTTCAGGTCAGAGGAGTTTGGAAATAAGAAAACAGATTTACCAGATTTCCATTTTTTTCCATAAGGCAGTAACTGAGGAGAGCTGAAGAGACAGCACGGGCCCTGAACGCAGCACGAGGCTCACAGTTCAATTCAGCCCCATGGCCCTCTGGGTAACATGAGCGCTCTTGCACAAAGCAGATGCTACCCGGGGACCCCCCCTCACCCCCCCTACACCGCCCCTCTCTATCCTCAGCCAATGAACCAAATCAATGCCCACTTATCCTCCCACCTCGCCTTTCTTCTCTATCACTCTTTTATTTTGTCCTCTTTGTATTTTTCTCTCCTGCTATTCATCTCTCGTGCAACCATCTTGTTTTCTTTTTATCTCTACTTATCTGTCTCTTCCATTCTTCCTCCTCCTTCATTCTCTTGCTCTTTTGTCATTCCTCCTTCTTTACTCCTGCTGTCTTGTGATGTTTCGATAAATGTCGCCTCAAGTGGGAGTTACTCTAAGTTTTACTCTAACTTACTAAAATGTTACTTGTCTACTTTGTCCTTGTCCCCAAAATGACATTTAAATGGAAAAATTACCATAAAAACAAAATCATTTAATAATTTTGAGCTTTTTTTTTGCATTACTTCTCTGTAATATTGCTCTTACAACTTGAACCACTTAAATTCTGCAGAAAATGTGATCCACTTTTCATTTCCAACATTACATCACAGGTTGGATTTGAAGGTAACATTAATTCTTTTTATCTCCTTTCTTTGTTTGAAATTTCTCTCTGTGTCCATCTTCTCTTTTTAAATTCTTATTTCCTACTTCTTCTCTTACTCCTTTTGCCATCTCATTCACTTTCTTTCGGTCTTCTTGCCATCTATCAGTAAGTTTACGTCCTTCCCTGGCCTCGTACAACCTTCCTTCTATTCCTTCTCTCTACTCCTTCCTCCTCCATCTGTCTCCATCACAGTCCTTCACTCCAGCATCTTTTGCTTGCTTGAGTCTTGGCTTAACGGGCAGCTCCTGGCATTTCTTCCCCTCTCTGACAGGAGGTGACAGAGAGCAAAAGGAGGGAAAGTAAAGGGAAGCATTGGAGGGTGAGAGGCGAAGGTAGGAAGAGAGGGAAGGAGGGAGGGAGGAAGACTTGACAGCTATGACAGAGACAAAGAAAACAAACATGACAGGATACGAGGCGACGAGAAGGATGAGAGAAGGAAGACAGCTGAATGTGGCTTAATGCTGAGACACAGAATCCTCAGGCGATCGTCTGGAGCTGTGAGGAGGATGATTGGAGACGGAAGACGGGATGACAGAGGAGAGGAGAGGAGTGGAGGGTAAATGATCAGTGAGAGGGGCTAAAGAGAAAATGAGAGTAGATTTGAACAGGTAACGAGGTTGAAATTGACTGAGAATCAGGACACATAGTCACTAAAGAGCAGATTGGTGACACGCCCACCTGAGCATCCAAAAATTGATTTTTGTCATGAAAAAAAAGTCTATTTGCATCCATATTTACTCACCAAACAGCACTTTGCCTTCATGCTTCACAAAAATTATTCATTAAGTCATTTTCTAATACAGCTCGTATGGAAATGACCAGATAATGGACCAGTCAACAGATATGATCTTCTGACTGGTCGAAGTTTCAGGTCCGTGCTGAACCTTCCATCAACACATGAAGCATCTCAATGCCAAAAATCTGCCAAAATGACGGCACCACGGACCACAGCAACTCAAAAACCATGAGCAGGAATGATAACAGAGTGTGTATGTGAGGTTTGTATCAGCCACCTGCTTGGTTTAACAAAAAAAAATATACAATGAAACAAAGATGAGAGAGAAGAGAGTCCAGAGAAGCATCCAAAAATAACCTGATGGCGAGCGTGGGCCGCTGCTCTCCTCTGACTGAGGGGGAGTTTCCGACAGGCTGCTGCCATGCAAACCAACAGTGCATCTTATCACAGCAAGACCAGAATCAATTTTTAATGGCAGACTGGAGAGAATGAGAGACAGAAAGACATAGAGAGAGAGAGAGAGAGATGGTGGACAGAGGAGGGAAGGAGAGCAATGAGAGAGAAAAGGAGATGCTACAGCGATGGAGTGTAGCAAATCGTCCAAATGGTGACAGTGGATGATACGCTGCTCGTCGCTGCTACACTTCCCTCTAAAGGCCTCTTTCATTTCATTTTACTGGGTCACATTCACATCAAAGGATCTCTGTCTGTTTGGGAGTGTGTGGGTGACTGATGTTTGTGTGCAGAGTTAATGCAAGCCGAAGTGCATAGAAATGGCTAAGAGTGTGTGTATGTGTGTGTGTGTGTGTGTGAGCAAGAGAGAGAGAAAGAGAGAGAGAGAGAGGACACAACCTCCTTTATGTAGCAACAGTTGCATCTTGTGTACTGATGCTGACAATGCTGCTGCTGCAGCTCGATGGTTAACTACCATCACTATTATTGGAGAAGAGCTTCAATTTTACTGTGAGAACAAGAATCGATACAGTAAAAAAAAAATTATACGACTTTATGCTTGTTTTCAAAATGATTGTTAGCCAAAGTTAGCATTTAGCTGTTTAGCAACACATAAAAACTTTCAGAAATTAAAGTTTGTCCTATTTCTTTCTTGCCAGCTGTTTTGAAAACTGATGGTGGTTTTCTGTGAGACAAGTGAGAGGTTTTTAGCCAAAAACTGAGGCAAAATATTTGGCCATGTTGCGTGTGACCCTCTCAGAATCCATCTGAACTGCAGCCTTTTCCCAGGAGAAACACAGATTTGCTCTGATGTCAGAGAGACGCAGCTCATCACAAACAATGAGCCACCTGTGCATGTGTGTGTGTGTGTGTGTATGTATGTGTGTGTGTGTGTGGTTATTTTTACTGTATGAAGTTGGATATGATCGCGTGCTTCAAGACTCAACTTTCCTTTAGGCTCAACCTTAATTACACTGCAGACGTCTCCGTCTCTGTGCTCTGTGTTCCCTCTGGTTCCCGAATGAGAAGGCTGATCATTCATAACCCCGACTGTGAAACATCTGATGTCGATGCGCCTTTATGAATGCTTGCTTCAGATCCTGATCTGGATTATCAACTCAACCATCAAGTCTAGAAGTTAATAACAACATGAGTGGTTTGGTTTCTGTGAATCACTGCAGAATGTGTGTGTGTGTGTGTGTGTGTGATTCACAGCTCGGTCAAGCAAATATAACACAGTTCAACTGTAGGAAGAAGAAAACAACGTGTGCATCGTTTCTTCACCATATATAAATAAGCTTTAATTATTCAGGGTCGAGCACAGATGCTCTCGCTCAGTCACGCTTAGCTTCACACACAACACATGAACACCCTGCTACAGTAGATTCAAACATTCACTTCACTAATGTAATTATGACTCCCAAAGCAACACAGCCTCCTACAAATTGATAATACTGTTCTAATTTGCTTTGACAAACTTCAGAGTTTAGTGCCAACAACACAACAACACAGCGAGTTCTCAAAGTGTCGTGACAAAAACTACATTTGTAACACATGCGATGATGTTAATGACACCCTCGTCTTCATTAAGGCAACATACAGATCTGAAAACCCTGTTCAGCAAAGATCTCTTAGTCATCATGACATTTCCAAAATTGAATCAGTTCTGTAAATTTGTGTGTGTGCTGGTCGAACGTCAAGAACATGACAAGTTAGCAATGACTGTTTCAATATTTAACCAACACAAATCATGTCCTTAAAGTATAAGCAGAGAGTGTTGACGCATCAGTCGCCGGGGGCAAACTGAAGAAGTCTGTCAACAGTGACGATTTGCAGATATGAATGTTTTCTTCTCATATCAGAAAACCACAGAAAGGTAAAACTCTAAAATGGCTCCTGTTGCTTTAAGCACAGCTTGTTGTCATTTAGACGAGTGTTTCACCTAAAAAAGACACATGGTGTTAATTGTGCTGTTTGTTTCCATAAAAAGAGACAATTTTTTCTCAGTTCTCGGTTTTAAGTTGTTAAGATTCTGGTGGTGTTAATAATTTAATATCTTGTCTTTAATATCTTTGTCTTCATTAAGCCTTTTTCTAAATTAATTTGCTGCACAGTTTGTGTGCTTTGAGTCCTTCCCTCTAATCTTTTTATCTCTTAATAATGAATTACCCCCAGCTGTCTGTGAAGCAAATCTATAGCATGCGTGCCAAAGTGATCAATATATTCAGAAATTTGGGATGATACATTAATCTGTTGGGAAATTTTGTTTTCTGCTGCTCGGCTTGCAGTGAGGTCAGAGGTCAGAGGGTGAAGGTCACCGGCTGACCTCTGACCTCTGCCTGCATCTCACTCTGGATTCTGCTAAACGTCAGTATCAGGTGAAGCTGCCAAGACCAATCAATGTCTTTAATTCAGGTCACTGATTGATGGGAAACGAAGAAGTCTCTGTCAGCAGTGCTGAGCCGCCACGCTGCTATTGACACCTGCTATTGACTGCTCTCAGTGTGCGCTAAGTGTGTGTGTGTGTGTGTGTGTGTGTGTGTGTGTGTTCGGTGGGGACATTAAGTTTATATACTGAACGTTTTTTTTGTGATTTATTTCAATGTGTGTGTGGAGACAGATGTTCTGTCAGTACATATCACTGACTCTTTAACATATGGCTGACAATCTCACGGTATTTGTTTCCTCTGGAGGAAAAATAACAGCAAAGCTCAATTATTCAGACAGTGGAGGGTAAAACTGTGTTTATGGGCAACAAAACTACTCAGTTAAATTTTTAGAAAAGATCTCTGACTTCTTATTTTCACTGGGACTTGGACAGGCATCTCCTGGCAGAAAGTCCTGCGTGAACCCGCCTACTGTACATGAACCTCTGCTCCTCCTGGGATTTTTTTTGCTCCATCTACTTTACTTGGCAGAGCTGTCGTTCAGACTGTTCAGTTTTAAAGCAGATGGGTGTGAGATGAGTTTGGAGTCAGTGCCGCTCACAGCTAGCTGTCAATTCAAGTGGCCAAGTATGTTATATATGACTTTAAGCCTCAGTATAAGTTCAATGAGAGGGTTAAAGACTAAAGCTGATACAGCTGTAATCAAGAGGGACGTTAGCTACAGAGATCAAATTCATATTTTGTAGCAGCATGTTCACGTTTCATTCTGCTCTTTATTGGTATCAACTTGTTTTTGGAGTCAAACTCAAGTGGCCATTCGCCTCCTGTTTTTGGCTTTTCTGTGTTTACTTCATTTTTCAGCTTGATTTCATGGGATCAAGTTGGTGCCACAGACCAGGTCCACGTATGCAGATTAGTCTCACACACAGTATATGTTGTGTCTGTGGTTCTACGTGTTGGGTCGTATGCATAAGTCCGCAAAGACGACATGCAAAGAAAGAAGACATTATAACTCAATAAAAATAAAAGAAGAAAAAAAAGATCTTGTTAATATTTTGGAGCTTATTGGTTTACTATTTGTTTCCATTTGGTGTTTCAAATTGTCAGTGAAAGCATCGTCTCTAATCCCTCTGTTGCTTTGTGTTGTTTTGTGTTTTGGGTGAATCTGACCAAGACAATGGGGCTATTTTCATTGTATTTCCCAGTGTGGTTTAAATAAAGAAATAAATAAAAAAATCTAGCTGTTCTGCTCAACATGCACACACACACACACACTCACACACACACACACACAGATCAAACAGAAACAGATACACAAAGACAAACAGTACACACAGGAGAACACCCACACACCCACACAAACACACACATGCCAGAACAGACAAAGGGAGATTATTCTCCTCTCCCTCTAAAACAGGGATTAGTCAGCTGCTCCTGTAATAGAAAAACTGGCCTAAATAATATCTTTAGCGGTGCACGTACACACACACTAACACACACACACTGTGTGTGTTAGTGTGTGTGTTTGGATGGATATAGAGGTTTGCTGAGGTTAACAATAGAGAATGACAGAATGTTCCAGTCCCTGTGATTTTGTGCTTTACTTTGTGTTCACTGAAAACTATGAATGGTCACATATGATCACAGGCAAGAAGATGAGAGGGAATGACAGTGATATCAAAGATGAATAAAAGGAAACCATCATGTTTTTTGTAAACTGCGTGCCAGAACTGCATGAGAATATAACAGTGCAACACATTTTTATCCTATATTGAGTGTGTGACGTGCAAAGTTCCCCCCTCAAAAAGCTTTTCTGGCCTTTTTTTTACCATGAAGGAAAAGTCAGCTGACTGAACTCAGGTCTCCTGGCTGAAAGCCCTACATGTGTCCCTTTGCCTTTCTCCCAAACACTGCCCTACTTAGGGGTTTTATACTCTGTCTGCCCCCTCGGTTATGCCATAAGCATCAAACTCAGATGCTGGACTCAAGAAATGTACTTTTTCATGTGTGATTGAATTATACAAAACCAGAAAATTCCCCATGTTTGTCCATTTCTTTGTGATGTGTGTGTGTTTGTGTGTCCATCCAGAACTGTCCCTTCAGTGTAATCCAGCACAGATTTGTGAGTGTGATTCCTTCATTAGAATAAAAGGAGAGGCCTCACTAATTATGGTGGATATATTTCAGAGCAGCACGATTCTTTGGCCTATTAAAATCCTCTGCTGTAATTAGTCCAAAGAGACTACAGTCATTTGGTGTGCCTGTGTGTGTGCGCGTGTGTGTGTGTGTGCGTGTGTGTGCGTGTGTGTGTGTGTGTGTGGTTGTGTGTGTGTGCCTGTGCGTGTCATGTGGTTGTGTGTGTGTGGGAGGGAGGATAAATGTGATAATTTCATACCTTCCGTGGTTGGACATTTTAAATAAAGATGAGGATTTCTCCTGCCAAGAGCAGAGTCATAATTTGTACAGTAATGATAATAATAAGAGATATCTGACTGAGAAGATGGAGGGAGGCTTTGAAGAGAGAGAGAGAGATTGAGAGTGAGAGGGAGGGAGAGAGAGAAAAAAAGGAACACAATAGAGAATAGATAAGTGTAAAAGACGGCCTGCCTGCTCAATTAATGTGCCGACTAAGACTATGGAAGAGACAAAGGAATTACATTAAAAGGTTCTCAGACTCGAGTAGAGAGAGTGACAAATGAATCCAGAACTGAGAGTCAGACGACCCTACTTCAATATAAAGACAATTACTTTTTCAGCACATATTTCTTTTTCCCTTAAGGCCTTTCTGTCACACAAGACATGTTTTCCTCGTCCAAAACTGGAGTATTTCAGACTGTGTTGTTCCTCAACATTGTCTCTGATTACTGCCTCGAGTCTTAGATCATGTGACGGCTGGTACAGGGGTCTACAAAGTGATTCAGTATCACATCGTTTATTAATCCCACAACAGAACCAGGAACCTTCCCAGCAGTTTCCTGTGCACCTTTACACAACTGTACACAAAAGGTGATCTGTTTAACTTAAAGCACTTCACAGAACTTAAACTAATATTTCTCTGGGGACAAACAGGGGAATACGCTGCATGGAAAATACCAAACAAATCTAATTCAAAGTTGTTTCACAAGCAAAAAATAGCTCTTTTTTCCTAAGAAAAAATATCAATAAAATAATTAAATCATAATAATAATAAAATCATAATCAGAATAAATCATTATGATTTTATTTAGCATTCTTATCAGATTGCTTTTACTGCCAATGCAAAGAAAAACAGAAACAGTATTTGGAAGAAAAAAATGGTATCAGAACATGTATGAACTCTGTAACAGTGATGTTTCTGAGCTGGAAAGATAAACAGAAAACCTTTCTGAGAGGTGAGATCTGTGAAGTTAAGGCGACAATTCTGTACCACCTTCTAACTGCCCTGATTCGTTTTGAATTTCAAATGTCTGACAGCCAATCACAGTGCAGAACAAAACATGTTCTGCTCCTTCAGCTGTTTGAATGCAGACACTAAAATGTCCGTAAAGAAACCAACCAGATCTTCAGTGAGGCTGAATTAACAGGGATGCATCAATCCAACATGCAGGTCTGAGAGGGGTGTCAACACTGACCTTTCTAAGTGAATCAGCCACTGGCCCAGATGCGACTCATCTGCATTAAATATGGTGTCAGTGTCATTAAAAAGCTATTATTAGTGTTTCTGATATCAGTTACACTCACAAGACCAGACTGCCTCTTTCACAGCAGACCAGGTACTGAAAATAAGCAGCAGTTTTGTGATTTGTAGACTAAAAGAAGGGAAGCAAAAAAGGTCTTTCAGTATGGACAGAGACACATTTTCAACATTAGCTTGCTAAGTTTGAACATACTGTAAGTCTAAAAATGAAAGAGGAGGAAAATAACAGAGACTATGACGGAAATGAAAAAAAAAAACAGAAAAATAGACCACAGCAGACTGAAGGAGAGGATAGAAAAGAAAGGTGACAGACGTGATGCAGGGAGAAGAAACCAGAAGCTTCAGAGGTGAGAGAGGGATGTTGTATGCAACAATCAAAGTGCTGAGGCAGAGGACGGGAGGAGAGAGGAGAGCTGGAAATTAAAGGCTTTGTCAGACTGAAGCAGGAGAGAGCGAAGAGAGGAGGAGATGTGAAGAGAGGTGAGGGAGAAAGAACGTCTCTCCCTCCATCTCCTCTCTCTCTCTCCTGCAGGCAAGACAGGAACACAGCATTCTCCAAATTTTCCATTAGCCTCTTACCTTATACACACACACACACACACACACGAACACCCACGCACACACACACAAACACACAGGAGCTCTGACAATCTTAATATATAAAAAGAAATTCACTGAAAAACTACCTAACACCTTCTCACACACACAAATACACACACATATGAACACACACACACACACATATGAACACATGGTGTGTAATAATCCAGCAGACTCAGCTCTGGTTCCACTACAGTGGCGTAATTGGAGAATTGGAAAAGGAACATGAAAGCCAAACGTGATGGCGATGATGGCAGTGTGTGTGTGTGTGTGTGTGTGTGTGTGTGTGTGTGTGTGTGTGTGTGTGAGCAGGTCAAAGCAACAGATTGACCATCACTGTGTGACTCCCATGTACAAACTAATGGACGAGGAAGCCACCAGGGAATCACAGCTGATGGAGCAATGACGTGAGTTGATTATCAAAAACTGCAGTTTGTTGGATTTAGTAGAATCTGTTGGCAGAAATTGAACATAATATTAATAAGTATTATTTTAATCGGTGTATAACCACCTAAGATAAGGGTTGTTGTGTTCAAATTTCAGAGAAGAAGACATTTATATCTGCTGGATTCACCATGTTTCTTCTATGATCTCAGCAAACAAACTGACCACTGTGGGCTCTGTTACACGTTTGGACAGAGAGGCTTTTTAACCGTGAGATGTCACTGAATCCTACAGACTGGAGCTTTCAGTCAGCAGAGCGTCATTCAGGATGAGTGTTGTGTTAAATTCTCTTTTTTGGACTGAAAGGAGCAGATAAAGATGCAGTATGTCCTTTTTTCTGGAGATCAAGGACCTCCAAAGCCCCTAGACAAAGTAGCACACGGACAACCGAGTTCAGCATTAATGCACTGCATCCCTCGTTCTTCCCATCTTTCTTTTATCCTCAGCCATCCATGGATGGTCTCCCTTTTTCCCTCAATCTATTTTTATCCTTCCTCTACCCTCCACTTTCTTAATCCCATATCCCTTTGCACCCACAATTAATCAACTTCATCCCAACATCCAATTTTCTCCTCCTTCTCCTCCTTCCTCTCACTCCATTTGTTACCTTCTTCTGCCCTTTCCTTCCTACCTTCCCCTCTCTGCCCAACTCTGGTGCATGAAATAATCATTTCTGTGAATTCTCTGATGGCTGTTTCTTTGGGGGATGAAGCTGCCAGCTCTCTTATCTGTAGACACTTCAGCTGTACTTGAAACTGTCATTCACACCACTGACCCTGCTGCTGCTGCTGCAGTTAAATCTGTTGGGCTGGGAGGTTTCATTGTCTGTTCAAATCATATAAGAAAGAACGGATGATTAACCCAAATATGGAACCCAATTTTCGGTTTCCATAAAAGTTTGTCACGGCCTCTCATGAACTTCCTGCAGTGAAACCCATAACATGTAATTATTAGTGTCTTTCTGTGCTGAGCTGGATGACACAGGGTATTATTAGCCTTTTGCCACAAGACTCATAGCAAAAAGCTAACAATTGTGCAGATTCTTGGTGACTGTAAAATATATATTGTCTGTAATGATTTGGGTCCTTTTTTGGCCCAAATACCAAGCTCACCCCTCAGCTCAGTGCGGTTCCTTCAGGCCTTGTTAACTGGCTGGTAAAATGTTATTAGCACCCTGCTTTTCTGCTAGCAAAGGTTAGCAGCCCGGCCTTTGCTATATTTTGCAAAGGGTGTCATCTTTTTTTACAGCAGAGAGTTAAATAAATGATGAGTTTACCAAAGGATGTTCTTAGTTTTAGTGCCTCATAGTAAAAGACAATGGAGCAGGATGTGTCTGCAGCCTGTAAAGCTGTCTGACTGCTGTCCGGTACACAGCATTAACTTTTATCTACACTCACTCTGTCATTCACTGCTCACTTCCACTGCTCGCCTTTTCTGTTTTTATCACTTTTCAAGGACAGTGAGGACTAGAGTCCGTCTAGCTTTCATTGATCTACTGAACATAAAAAAAACTAACAATCCAAATGATCTACCTGATGTCAAACCAAATGTTTTTGATCTTTCTCATTTGTTTCTTAAAGGTTGACCATTTACTTTGTTTTGTAGTTATCACTGTTTTTAATGTGTAATATTTTTACTGTGTTAATGGACGATGTTTTGAAAGTGAAACACAGTGAAAGGTTAATGGGACCTAAAGTCTGTGCAGATTCACATTGCATCCCATGGGACGGTTGATAATGAGTGGGAGAAGAAACCAACTCCCATCAGTCCATTTTAACAGCGTCTGGGTCAGTGGAGTGTGAAGGCTTTACTGGGAGTCAATGGCTGTTTTTTTGCCCTGGATTCATTGGAAAGTGACACATGTATTGATCAGGCATAAGCTGCCACATTGATTAAACAAATTGAGTTTTCAGTAGCTTCTTACTTTAACGATGGTCACCACAACCACAGAGAAAGCTCACAGACAAGAGAAGGCTGCATCTGTTAGCTGCTACATCGACTAACAAAAATAGGTGATTTTTGAGTGGAATTTGTTGGAGGAGAAACCTTTTTGGTTCATGTTTCGATCCACGGATTGATCCTCTGACTCCAGTCTGTTGATCCCTCGTTAATACTGCAGCAGAGACAGACAGAGAAGCCTCACAGGAATTAAATCTGGAGGTGTTTTTGCTGCTTCCAGCTCTGTCAGACTTTCTGCCCTGATCTGAACTTCTGCAGATAACGTGTGACTACTTCTATAAAAAGACAAAGAGAAGATGGAAGAAAGAGAAGATAGAAGAAAGAGAGGTGATAAAAAAGACAAAGAAGTGAACCAAAGATAAAAAATAAGACAAGAGAACAAAGTGACGTCTCTCTACCTCGCTGCCGAAAAAGCCTTCATCTCTTCTGTTCTCTCCCACCACCCTGTTCGTCCATACCTCATCCATTTTTCTCTCTCTTGCAGACTTTCATCTCCCTCTTGATAGCTGAAGTGATTTGTGGAAAACCACAAAATACATAAACATCAATGAATCCAATTAGATTCTCTGTTATGTCTCTGTTATTGTCTCCCTCTGTCATACCTGTGAGTTTGAGATTACTGGTTCAACAAAAGACATTTGATGATGATAATTTGGACTCCTCATATTCATGACCAATTAGACTTTCAAACAAGCTATGAAATTTTAAAACATACGTCTGTCCCATAAGTTAAACATCAACTTTTTAGCTTAGAACATTTCCCCTGAGAAAATTATAACCATCACGTGTTTTAGTGAAAATGTGTTGTTACTGTCCTCTCCATCATCTCCATCAAACTGCTTGTTTAAACATGATTTTCCAGAGATTTTGATCTCAAGTGACCATCCTGCTCAAATGAACGGTCAAATAAATAACATTACACCATTGTAAATGTCTAAATTTGCATCTTGAAGGCTGTAAAGAGGGATTACTTTTTTTAATTGTTTTCCAGGGCATGTTTAGCAGAATATTGGGAGCCACATTTACTAAATGACCACTGGACAACAGCCAGCTGCAGCCTCTTTAAAGACCCGGGAGACGGAGTGGGTGGGAGCTCTTTGCTTATTCGTTACAGACTGATTGAACATGAGAACGCTTTATTAGCCCCCACGCCTCCATCTCAAACACATTAACAGATCAGAGCAGAGACTCGGGCTAATGTGGAAACCACGGTAAGGTGTTGTTTAACCCTGGTAGCTGTGTAAAAAGAGATGAACAAGGCGGCTAGCCGAGGGAGAAGAGCGTGTATTATTGATCTGCAAAGCCAACAAACAACTCAGCCTATATGGAGGATGTCAGTCTGTGACTAATAGTTAGTGTTTCATGGGATCTCTTGCCAACACCCCAATGACTGATGGTCTTTCCTCTGGAGTGAAGGAGCAGGGGAGTAAAGCCCATGTTATTGATCAGCCAAAAACATGAACGCTAATAACTCCTGACCACAGACAGCAGTGCTTAAGAGAGCTAAAACGTGTGCAGCATTGGAAAATTTAATTTCCAAACCAATTTCATCTGCTTACTGGACAATTAAGGTGCGGATATGGACCATTGATCTGGGGTCCATTAAAAAATGAGTGATTTTTATTTTCCTCTCAATTGAGGAGATTTAACATCCCCTTCTGTTCTACTTCTCATTGATTTTTGACAAACGGTGTGTAGCTGCAAAGGTTAACAACGCTAAACACTATTTGCTTCTAAATGAGGCATCAGTGTTTCAGGACCTGATCAGTTTTATCCTAATTTAACAGAAGATCATTCTGAGTTAAATTGCTTTAGATGCAATAATTTGTCTACAATCACCAGGAAATCACAAAAAAATTCAACTACAAGTCAGTTTCAGGATTTTTACCAGCTGGCTGTCAGTTGTTTTTGACTAAATTACAGACATTCTGCCAGAAAAGGCCTGAGTTTGACTCAGACAATTTAAAACAATACTGTTAAAGTGTGCTTAAACTCTCTTCCTCTAAAGGTGCCACTCTGATCTCTGATCCCCATCAGATCTCAATATATATTACACATATCATACATATTTCAAAGCTAATTTTTAATCAGGAGAACAACAACAAAAAAATAGATTTAATTGTGGTTGTTTCAGAACTTTTCTGATGTTTTTGGGTCGTCACACAATTTTCAAGTATTAAAAAAACCCCTCATGTCAGCATATTTTAATATGAAAGCCAATAAACATCTTTTAACAATCCACTGTGGTGATGCAATATAATAATAAGTACGGTTAAGACTGAGGTAACTAATGGCTGCAGAGCTGGATAATGGGATGTATTGATGTTCTCTGCACTTCCTTATCATTAAAGAGTGAGGGGGAGAGACACTGAATGTCTTTAATGGATGTGAATGTACTTGCTAGGCAGATCTGAACTTGGCTGAACTGAGCTGAACTAAGAAGGAAGTATTAAAAAGTAAAGAATAAAAGTCAAGTTTTTCCCCTTGTCTTTGTCACATAATTGTCCGCCCCCATTTACATTATTTCTAATTAGACCTGACAATCTCCTTCCTGTCATTAGAGGGAAATGTGCTTTGATTTTACTGGATGTTTTTAGACAAAATAGGAGTCAAATTAAGTCTAATGATTCACATTTACATTTGAAATAATGAAAACGACTAATAGCAGAGCTATTTAAAAAATAAATCATAAGCCATTAACGACATTAAGGCTGTTTTCAGAGCTCCGAAATGCTGTTGACAACATTGATAATGTGTGTAGCTGCTCACTGTTGTTTATTTTTATCTATAAGCATCTATAGCCCAAACTAAACCACGTGCATGAATCTGGTAAATAAAAGTAGACAAAATCTCCAGGGACGTCAGTTCAGGGTTTAAATCTT
The DNA here is from genome assembly GCA_029814765.1 of Acanthurus leucopareius. Lineage (NCBI taxonomy): Eukaryota > Metazoa > Chordata > Actinopteri > Acanthuriformes > Acanthuridae > Acanthurus > Acanthurus leucopareius. Next base: position 6,945,170 of record JAQMCX010000055.1, on the reverse strand, counting down.
CCAGCTTTACGTAATAAGGAAAGCAAACTAGTGTTATCACATGTAATTGTGGATACAAGGACGGGAAAATGAAGGACACATCACTCTGACTCTTGTTAACATGAGGAGCAAAGGTGAGTCTCCTCAACCACCTGAAGTCAGAACATCCAAACCAAGCTTCAGAGATTTGATGAGAGCTGTTAAACCTGATATTAAAGCAAAAAAAACAACAACTCTGTTTTTCTTTAGTTTTTCTGATTCTACTACTTCTCTAAGTGAATCAGTGAAGCTCTTTGCCCCTGGCTTCACAGAATAATTACCATGTAATGAGAAGACTCTGGAGACCCGGGCATTATAAGATAAATCACATGCTGCTCAGGTTTTTTAAGTCTTTCAGATGCATCCCAGGGGTTTCCTCTCTGCTTAGAGACAATTACACTGCAAGAAGTGAAACACCTCAGAGATTTTTTTTTTAAATATGTGAAGTCACAGTGTAAATAAGCAAGTTTGTCACTGCAAAAGGTTAAATTTCATGGCAGCGCCTTGGGTGAAAAATGTAAAATATATGTGTATATAATATCCAATAAATTAAATATGTGCACAGCTTTTAAGCTGTAATATTCATGCAGAAGTGGTGCTTGAGGGTGAGCAGTTTTATTTAAATTAGTTATATTAACAGTTGTATTACACACAAAAAAAGGTAACTTAAAGGTGAATACAAGGTGTGGCACCACTATTTTTAGATCATTATCAGAAGGAATTATTTTAAAATCAGGGAAGCTGTTTGTCAATGTACATTTGTATCTGAGCTGAGGTTAGTTCAAATGTCTTGAATCAAGTAAACAGCAGATTTTATTTTTTATTTTTTTTTTAAAGCATGCCATTTTGTTCAGTGTAGGTGGTGCGTCTGGTGCCAGCGGGATTTATTTTGGAGTGGAGTTATGAGATTTAAGGCTCCTGTGGAGCAGACAAACATTTAAGACCCGGTACAGTTCTGCTGGGAAGCTTTCAGGCGCCCGGAGCACAGAGAGGGCACCAGTGAAATCTAATGAAATGATTTAGTCAGGATAAAAATACAAAAACCTTCCAGCACATTTAATTTTTAAATTCAGCAAACTGAAAATATCACAACTCTGGAAAGGTTAGACTCAGTTTAATACTGTTTTTAAATTTACAACTGAAAGACCTCAGGATTTTATTTTATTTATTTATTATCTTGGCCCCTCCATGACTCTCACAGATTGCCCAATTATGCACTAATTACTTTAGCTCACTGCTATTCATACTGCTCTCTGTGACTCACAGTTTGGGATTTTTCCTAAAATTCGGTGCATATCTGTAGTTTAATTATAAAAGTAGCTACTTTTTAAAAGATTTTATATTTATGTATTTTTAGTTTCCTGGTTGGTCGCATTTTCTTTAAATCAAAATGGCAAAGTTACTGACTAAAGTTAAAATGAGATGTAAGGCTAAAGTGCACCATCATCCTCTCTTTTTTCTTCGACTTCTTTTAAATAGTCATGGCTAACACAAAAAAAGTGTTGCCATTCAGGAAGACAGATGGATCATTTTCCTTCAAGAATTGAAAAAGAAAAGGAGGAAGATGAGTGATGTTGTGTGTAAATGGGCGAGGTGGCGCTAGCACCTGGTTAAAATGCCATTAGATCAACACCAAAAGCCTTATCAATCACTTACAATGGATAATAAGGTCAGCATGCAGCCATAAAACACACACACACACACACACATCCCATCTTCACTTCTTCTCTGCACATCATTGATGCCATAAATGGCCTGGAGGAGCTGTAAAGTAGACATGAACACACACACACACACACATCAGGAAGTGGAGAGAAAGATGGAAGGAGTGACATGGAGGACTGTTAGCATGTGAGCCAGTTGTCTCCTCTCATCTCATATTTGTGTTTCGTGAATCTACTCGGCCTCTCGCAGAGTGCTGAGCCGGGGGAAGGGTCTTATTACTGCCTCTCCTCCTCTCGCTTCACTAACCATCTTCACTGTCTGAGAGAGCCGTGAGTGAGGAAAAATAGATGGAGAGAAAGAACAACAGAGTCAGACAGAGCGAAAGAGGAGGCAGCGAGCAGAGGAGGGGTGAAGAGGAGATCAAGTGTGTGGGTGTATGGTGAACATCTTTATGCACAGTATGTTTACTTTAGCGTACATTGCATGATTTTAAGCTTCTGATCCCGTGTAGGTGGCTTCTGCATTCTTCCTGTGAGGTTCAAGTGTCTACGAATGTGTGTGTGTACGAGTGTGTGTGTGTGTATGTGCCATATGTGGGAGTGTATACACACATCTTGGCCAGCAGTGTCAACCCGGGGTTACCTTCACTCTCATGGTTCACTACGACGTTATAGAGGAAACCAAGTGTTTGAAGTGAGAAAGTGTTTGTTTTTCATGATACTGAAGTTCATCATGTTAATGACGTGATCATCATCTCCTCCCTCACAGCCTCCACATCAGGTGGACCATGACACCGAGCTGCTGTTATTGAGCTGTTTCTTCTGCCTGTCCGTCACTGTGCAGGTCAGATGGACACAAACAAGCCAGAAGCTTTGTTTCTATTTATAGGAAATACATATTTATCAAAAAAATCGACCAAACCAGAGTGGAGATTCACATTTTAAAAAAGCTCAAACTGTACAGCTGTGCTATTCATTGTAAGTTATTTACTTGTTTACACAAAATATTAGAAATAGTTAAAGTATTATCATATTTTGTTAATTAAAGGGTGACCTTGGGCTAAAGCTTAAGTACAAAAATTCAAATTTATAAAACAAAAAAAGAAAAAAAGAATAAAACTACACTACAACTTGTTTTTGATTCATTTTATTTTTATCTGACTTTAATGGTTAAATCTTCTGTAAAAAAAAAAATGACCTGAGGAAAAGTCCACCCAGTTTCCACCCGAGAAATTTTTATGTCTTGTTTTTTGCTGACCTACAATTTAAAACCTAAAAATGTTCAGTGAACAGTGACAAAACAACTGGTAAGCTTTATATTTACACATCGATGAAGCTGCAGGAAATTTTTGAAACTTGTGATGAATGATGATGAATCTTTCAACAATGTTGTTCTTAAGAGATTTTCTGTAACAGACTAAATGCTTCAGGACCAGTTTAAACACATTAACGATCAAAGGATTCAGCAGAATTATTCAGCTCTGTGTTGTAAACTGTTCAATCATTTACTTTTGAGGAAACAGCACTTTTCCTGAAAAGCCAGTCTCTGGTTCTGCATTAAAGGAAATCCTTATCCACCGACTGGCTTGAATAGAAAGTGAATTAGATCCTGGTCGACTCTTTAATCTAATAAGATTAACAAAGCATTTCTAATCCACAAACAACCAGGACTTTTCAGCTTTATAAAACCTCTTTCAGCCCTGCAGCCTTTAAGACACACTTTTACTGCTCCTCTGTTCACCAGAGCATTCAAAAAAACAACATTATTACCTAAAACTTACTATCATAGTCAGTGTCTGAATGTTGTATCATTTACTACAGAAAAAGCCTCTGAATTCTGATGTCTGTAATATTATCTTTAAACATCTTGTATCTCATCAACTCTGGCCAGGAGTTGTTGTTATCCAGTCATCCACACAAAAACCCCGTTATATCGGTGTTTTTATGAGCAGAGGCTGCATAGCACTGCAGCAACCACGCAATGAATGTAATGACAGTGTTTTATCTAATAAGATCAGCAGCACTCCGTCTAATCCTCCAGTCACCACCTCCACTGTCACAGAAACAACATTAGCATTTTTATGGCACTGCTACGGTACACAAATGTCATCATGATTTCTGGTATCAGCTTATATTACACTCGTTAAGGCATCGGGCTACAAAAACACGCTCTCTGGATGGAAATATAACCAATTGATGTATGCTTTGTATTCCAACATGGAGAAATAAATCCAGAGCTGCCCTCCCTCTGTAAGGCTCAGTGATAAGTCAGCCAGCAGCTATCAGTGCAAAGAGCCCAACGCTCAGTGCACATCAGGATCAGAAACAGTCCTGGGTTCAGCCACAGGGCGCCCAGGGAAAACTCAAGACTGGTTTCTAATTTCAATACATTTACATATTACTGTCTCAGTGAAAACTGTTTAACTGAAAATATGCCACACAACAGGGATTACTTTGATAAACTTTGAGAACATAAACAGTCATAGTTTTAGGACTTTTTGCTGATAAATGACCCAATGCAAGACTAATAAAGCAGGTCAGCCCTAATCTTAAATGAGCAAAAATCAGGAAAAACACCCAAAACCTGTCCTTTATGCATCTCTCCTTATTTTCATTATGAACATTAAAACATCAAATGAAACTGTCTGTGGCTGCTGCAAACTGTCTTCTTTCCAAGCTCTTTCCCTTCTGGGATCAGCTAAGTGTCCCATGTAACTTTTGGAAATTCAAGATGAAATGTATAGATGACAGAGAAACCAGAGTGAAGCTAAAAGAGAACATGTGTATTAAAATAGCAACATAGATGAGATGAGACAAGTCGATACAAGCATGAAACAAAAGATCAAATCACAGCTCTGCAGAGGTTTGACTGCTGTAAACAGCAATGACCCTGATGCTTTACTGTGTTTCACAGCTGCAGCTAAAAGTCAACTTCCAGGAAAAGTCTTTATCAGATTGCTGTCTGCTTTCAAAATGCATGTGCTCACTTCAAAGACTTATGGTTTTCTGCACTTCCCTGGAGTTAATGTGTGGGTCTGTGCGTGTCTGTGTGAAAGTAAAGTGAAGCATTACTCCAAAAGACCACTTACGCTCAATCAGCATCTCACAGTCTGCTTTTTTTTCTTTTCTTTTTTTTTTTGATGTTGTGATTTAATTTAGCGATCGACTCGAGTCTCTAAATGTATTCAGAAAAGGTGAAATCTCTTAGGCGAGCAGTTTCCTGGGAGGCTCAGACAAATGTTGGGTTTATTATTCACTGACTGTGCTCAGACGTGTGTTAGTGCATGCAGACTGCAGAAATGGATGGCTGTGTCTTCACAATGCATGCTGTTGTATAAATGGTTGTTTAGCATTTAAGCATAATTTAACATTCTGACAGATGCACCACTTTTACAACACTCACTCACATTCAAGACATGATTTTGTAACATAAATTCCTGAAAATGTCAACCGGATCTAGAATAACATAACTTTAAATATATTGGAAACAAATCAGAATCACTTTTGTCTCCATGCATTTTCTCTGCATGCTCTCATTAGATGTTTCCTATCTTGATTAAGCTGCAGCTGATGTCGGCATTACTCAGGGAGTCATTAGTTAGAGGCGAGTCGCTGAGCAGCTACAGGCCCCAGGTGACCCGCGAAGAGACTGTGATTTTAAGTCCAGCTACACCCTTGATGTGCTTAAATCTGGTTTAATCTCTGTTTAATGTTACCAACCACTTTGACAAGTAACTAAAAACAGGCTGTTTTTTCAGTGTCTGAACACTGGCATGTTCAAGTTGAGGAAACTAACTTAAGGTCTTGTTAAAGTTGTGCAAAACCTTTGACTTTTGGTGGGAGACACAAACTACAACCTCCTGTTTGAAAGTATCAAACTTAGTTCATGTGACCTCTGACTGTAGAGCTGATAAAACATCAATGTTTTGCAAAATTTCTGATCACAAGAAAAAGCAAAGAACCAGCCACATCATCAGTGCACAGCTCGCTCTTGCAGGGCTTTAACCTTGAGTTTTAGAGGCCAGACTGATGCTAAAGGGACTGTAGCACAAAGAAAAATACTCAGGATTCCTAAACCTTCTAAAACTGCAAATTCAAGAGCTTCTCAAGGACTCTACAGATCTAATTCCCTGACATTCAACAACCAAATGCAGCACAGTTTCAGAGACAAATTATTTATAGATCACAGAGTTTTTATATTGAAAACTATCAGACTTAACAGAGGCTCACAGGCAGTAATTACAAAGAGGAAGAGGACTGAACAGTTTTGAATAGTGCTGCTGTGTTACAGTCATGGCAGACAAAGACCACCCTTGCCTTTTATAACACACTGCTGCAAAACAGTATGCGTGTGAATCAGTAATTAAAGATGAGACACACATGCCAACAGCAGAAAAGTTGCACAAAAAGAACTTCCTTTCACTTTTTGCACAAAATACATTAAGTCAAGCACTTTTAATTACCCATATCTTTGTCTACTTTCAAGAACCTAAGGATTTGAATTATCGCCCTTAAAAGTTTCTGTGATTTTCTGCACTGTTTGGGAAGCTACAACAATCTTTTTGAAACTTTTCCTCTTTAAGCCACTACAATGACTTGACAATAATTTAAGAACACAAATAATAAATTTGTGAAAAGATTATCATTATCACCCTTTGCCAGGCTCTGCACAAAAACCAGAATGATAATTTCTTGCCAAATAAACATTAGAGGACAAAAACAGATAAAGTCACAGATGCGACTGTTGGCATTCACAGACAGCGTGTCATAACTCCGGGCCTTTGTTGGGCCTCGTCTCTTGTCTTTAGGCTCATCTGGCCCGGACTGCAGACAGACTGCCTGTCCCGAGCCATTAGTCAGAAAGAAGTGAGATTGTCTTGTCGATCAGTGGCCGGCCCTCTCACAATGAGTTGTAAGGTTGCTCTAATGGGGTCAGTCGGCTCTGGCCTCATTCCACAGACTGAGAATTATTTCTAGACAGCAGCATGGACTCCATCAGTCCGAACAGCCAGGCTATTTCCACCCACGCTCTGATACACGGCGCATAAGGGATTATTACTGAGACTACATCTGGATCAACACACACACACACAGCAACACACACATACACACATTAAAAGAATCATCATTATCATGAACACAAACATGGCTCTGGGTCATTCTGCCTGCAGAATCCAGCATCACATCAAAACTGTGAGAAGAACACAGTTATGGGCTGTTTCATTATGTGTCAGTGCGAGAGTGTGTGTGTGTGTGTGTGTGCTGATGACATATAGAGCAATGATAGGATCTTTAACCTCATCTGTAATGACAATCATGATGGCAGCTGAGCAGAGATGAGAGGAGGAGAGAAAAGAGAGATGACATGGCAATGATACTTATGGGCAGCAATGGAGAGGTCAGGATCAGAGCAGGAGGAGAGGGAAAAATGAGGAGATGGGCCTTTGAGGAGGTGACTGAGGGGTCAGGGTGAGGCAGGGAGGAGATGGTAAAGGGGTAAATGTGAGGTGGAGGACACTGCGAGGGTGCCTGAAGGAAAGAGAGAGGGATGAAGGCTGAGATCAATGAGGGAACGGATGGAGGAAAACAGATGAGGAGGAAAAACTTGGCAAGGAGGCAAAAGGTTAGACGCACAGAGGGCAGCAGAAATGAAGGATTGATGAGTGGACAGAGGAAAGTATGAAGGCTGGGGGAGAACCGCAGCGGGATGGATGGAGATGGTGAGGCAGAGGTGGAGGACAGGATGGACAGGTGACAGGGGATGATGGAGCTGAAAGAGGTGAAGTGAAGGGGGAAGAGACCTTGTAGAAAGGGAACATGAATTGATCCGAGGAAGGAAAGGAGAAAGAGATGTAGAACTTTGGGAGTAAAAAAATAGGAAAAAAGGCACTCCGACTTTCTTCTGCATCTTTCTGGTTGGATGACTAGATGAAGAAAAGATGGATAAAAACAGAAACTGATTAAACAAAAAAGATGAACCCAAGAAAGATGGCATGAAAATGTAAAATCAAAATATGGTAGAAAAGCTGAGAGGAGGGGGTTCAAACTTCAAGGGAACAACAGGAAGGAAGGAGGGATACAGATGTGTAGAGGATAACAGAATACAGAGACAGATAGAGGAATGCATAGAGTGGGATGTGAGGATAAGAGGTATGGCACAAATAAAGGACAGGATGCAGGGATAGATGGGGATAAACAGCCCAGCATGCCTTATTAAAGACGGATCAGGAGCTAAGCCGGATAGGTAATTGTCAGGTTTGGTCTGGCGTGGATTGGTCCGGCTCAGCTTGGCACATTAAACCCAGAGCCCTGTGATTTATTAACCTCCTAGCTGCCGAGCCAAACTCATACAGCTGACTGGACTGAGCAGATGCTGGAGGATTAGTTTCCACTGTGGGTCCTGCCTTCTCCTCGGTCTGACTTACAGATGAAAGTTCTCCTGTTGTGGTTCATGGACGTAACGAGCACTGTGTCTGACATGTGAGTCTGATGACACACATCACAGCAAGACCAACAAAAACCAATTAAAGGAAGGTGGTTCCCGGCTAACACTGACTTGCTTCGGGTCTTTTTTGGCAGTTAGCTCTGTGTTGTGATTCAGTTCTGATCATTTTACTCACCAAACGTCTTTGCTGAGATCTGAAGACGCTGTAACTCCACAGAGTCCAACATGAAGGGTGAAATAGTCCGACAGGTGCATCCACACTGGATTTTTTTTTTTCTAACTTATAGCTCTCTGTTCAGGTTGCTTGTAGGTTACACTATGCTGGGAACTGCATGAGGTTACATCATTTATTTTCTTTTCACATCCACATCCCAAATCCCAACAACCGTACTTTGACTTCTGTCTGCACATGATGTCCACTGTTTGCTTCAGGCTTCAAATGACATGATATGATGTTACCCAATTATCTACATTCTGCTGTCTTCCATAGGTGCAACAAATCCACAATCACAGCTAAGACACACCCCCACAGTCTCTTGGAGAGGCTTAATCAGGTGTAACAAGGGACAGACATGCAGATAGAAACATGGACAGAAGGGAACGAGGGAGCAACTCACCAGCACAAAACAACAGCTGATCATTAAAGGTCACAGAAAACTTTCACTGTCTGTGAGTCAGAGATGAATGTACCGTTCAGGAATAAAATGTCCAAGCTGACAGTTTCAACCACAGCACAGACACGACTTCACTCAGAGTGAATGAGAGGCAAAGTACTGACAGCAGAAACAACAGTTACAGTGCTTCTGAGCACTTTGAGTGTGAAGAATCTGAACTATGGGCAAACCACATGATGTTAGCTGTCAGTATGACATGATACAGGAACCCAAATAAACCAACCCTAGTGTAACCACACCAGGCCCTGCATCTCACCATGAAGAGTATAACAATTAACACACCAGTACAGCAAGACTGAACAGTGAGACGGATCAGAGTCTCTGAACATGACACTTGGGACTTTTTCCACAAACTCTAATGAAGCAGAAATGCCAATAAACGCTCATCTAAGAGATGTTTGCTCGTTACTAGAGTTGCAATGTGGATGGGAAATTACCTGCAGGTAAATTTTGCGGATGGTTGATCATCGTGTTTGCTCCAACAGACATTTTGGCAGAAAACCAGCCAATTATTTACAAAGAAATCAAGTTCTGATGAGAGGAAAACAAACTTCATTTATTGATCCCTGAGGGCAGAGTGAGTAATTATGTCACAGGAAAAAAAAAACACAGAACAGTTGGTTAAATTTGGAACAAGAGTACTTATAAAGGATATGACTCAAATGTAATTAACTGAAATAAAATCTCCATTAGAGCCACAATAAAAAAGGGAGTTGTTAAAACGTGTCCCTTAGGAGAACACCAACCACTGAGGCTGACAGCGAAAAAGGATGGAAGCCAATTAGGCAGAATGTTTTATTCTCATGCCAAATCCATCCCATCCCTACCAAAAAAATCCAGTTCTAAATGTGTCCAAACTGCTGTTTGAATCCCTTTGACCCTTGAAGAAAGACGAAGGAGGAGCTGAGAAGATGAGAAATGATTCCATGATCAATATGTTACTTCTAATCCCACAGCTCTTGTTTCTAATGGACAGGCAGGGTTGCAGCAAAACTGCTCACTCATCCAGGACGTTCTATTAAAAAGATAATGAGCATATACACATCAATAAGAAGTGTAAGTGATAGCTCTTTTCCTTGTTTTTTCAGCAGATGGATGAAAGTGGTGCAACGATCAACAAGAATGATGCAAAGGCCAAAAAAAACGGTGCTCAAGAAAAAACTTCAGCCTGAGATGACAAAATACGATTTGATTTTTTTTTTAGTCTTCAGTTTCTGCTGTATTTCAGTTCAATTTTAGAAACTCCAGGTAAACTTTTGTTTTAGTCAAGAAAATATTAAACTGCGATGCTTTTGAAAAGATTAACTAATTTTGTTGATCTGATGACAGATTCTGTAAAAGTGTAATATTTCTTTTTTATGAAAGCTCTCGAGGACATTGTTCTGACTTCACATAAATTTTAAAACAGAGGATGTTTCTTAATATAATAGCTGTCTTTTATTATCACTGCATGCATTTTGAGCTGCGTATTAAAGATTTCTGCTGTCAGTGTCTCTGTTTGTATAGTAGTCCAGTGGAAGCATGATATGCTTATAAGAACTCTGACTTAACGACTGATGTTCGTCTGCTGCATGACCTGATTGGTCAACGTGGGTCAACCAACCTGGGAAGGTCTTTATAGCGAAACATTGGAAATAAACTTATTATAATAAACTTACTTATCTCTGACAATAAATGGAGAGGAAGCTCCTGTCAATCTACAGGTGCTCAAAAGTTTTGCTTTATTAAAGTAAAATATTTAATATATGAATATTTATTTATCTGTTTTTTGTATCAAAGCTCAATTGTCTGTTTGCACCATCTAAATTTTAAATGGTCTCCATCCTGCCAAACAGAAGTTTGTATTGTTGCACACACAGCTCCCATTAGCAGGAGGCCACTTTGCATTCTGACGACAACACATGGCGTGACAGAGAGCTTCTTTCACATATTCAGCACTGAGTAAACTCCATTCCCTGCGCCTTTAAACACAACACCTTGACTCCAGAACAGGTTCAAAAACTCTCTCTCACGCACACACACCTACAGATACACACACTAACTAGAAGCTTCTGAGGCCAGGCCTCTTGACAGATAATTTAAACTATAAAAGTGGGCTTTAAAATATTCAGTAATGTGTATAGAAATGTGAATCATGAATGATTAAAGATGGCATTATGATGAGTGCCATTAAACCTCTACCCTCATCCTGAGCAGAGCTATAAAGACACACTGTCATGCAAATATAGCTTTGCATTTTCCCACAGCAGTTAAAAAGGACATTCACCATCCAGCTTCAGTTACAGATGACGAGATCTGTCATTTGGTCAACTGTGAGTGACTAAATAAGTCTAAAACACCAGTGAAACGCCTCAAACTCTCTCCTTTGAAACACCATAATGGCACATAATATAGTAGGGTGTTCATAGTGTTTAATGGACGCTTTCATCTGGAACACCTTGCAGCTCCTTGAGTGCATACATTTTATGACGCCCTCAAGGGGGAAGTGAACCAGTGGAGGTGTAATCTGCTACCTAGTGAGCTCCAGCACACAGAGAACAAAGGCTTCAGTTTCAGCTGCACAATAAATACTCACTGCTGTCCAATGAAATCTATGCACCTCAAAGGTGAGCTCTTCATGAAGTGAGAACGGCCTTGCTTTAACCTTCGAGTTGAGGCACTGTTTGGATAGTTCAGTATTTTTTAAGGTGGTGAAATGACCTTATAACTTTTTTGTAGATCAAACTTCTGGTTAATTTAATCAGAAACATTCCAAAAAGAATAATTCAGAATGTGAAAAAACATTCTTGAAGCCCAAATATCACAGTAAATTGTAAGACTTCATCCTTTTGACATGTTCTAAACAAGACATGTAATTGAAAATTCAATCAATGAGTAAATTAATGGGGAGAATAATCATCCACGGATGCCATCATCTGACTGACTCACTAAAACGCGTCACAAATCGTGAGCACGCATAAAGATACACAAGCAGAGTGACTGACTTCTCAATGAAAGTCAGTTCCCTCTAACAGATTAGCTGTAGATAATGTGGATGTCAGCTCCACAGCAGAGGAAGTCAAGTCAGTCACCAGGGAGACGACAGCGACGCTGCACTGAGCAAAACCCACAATGCCATCTGCCATCAGGACTTCACAGCACAGTAGTTGAATAAGCTGTCTTCAGCCTTGAAGTGCAGTCAGTGAATGTTCTGCCCAAAATCAGTACATTAAACTCACAATGATTTCACATTACTGAGCTGCATGTTGATATACTGCTTCCAGATCTTCAGATATTATTTACATCTTAAGTTTATGTTGTAAATACTCTTGTTGCATTATTTATCAACTGATTTTAAATAGCTTTTTAGTTGCATATAACATTATGCTAAAAGAGAGATGCAGCTCTGTATTATTTGGATATTTGACCAAATAGTAGAGACTGTGCCTCTTTGTTTTTCAGGAGTAGAGTGATGAGTCTGTTCATTATTCAAAGACCAAACATTACCCCAGTTTGCATTTATACATAAAAATGTACCTATAAACACATACACATACATATCGTGGGCACAGTCACATTCACACATGCAGATATTTTCATTGTTTCTCCATTTTCACCAGACAGAAAAACAGATTTTCTTTTCACAAATTCATCCTTAGAATTTGAATATTTTGGCAGCCAATTCTGTGAAATACATTGTGTTTATGTTTTAGCAGGAGGGTGAAAAAAATCTGCCTTTCTTTTGGCCTCCAACACCGTCTCTGCCTCTCCTCTTTTTGTCTCCCGTTCTCCCTTTCACTTTCCCTCTCCTAGCCCTTCTTTCATCTCTTTCCTCTCCTGTTTCGCTTTCCATTACTCCTCTTTTTCCCGTTTCCTCCTCTTCCTCCTCTCTTTCCACTCCCTTCCTCCTCTCTTCCTCTCGATATCTATCACCACTGTCAGTGTGTGTGACAGATTAGCTCTCATCTCACCATTACCATTTAATGACCTGGCCTTACATGGAGACACTCACCCATGAAACTCATTACATCAAAGATGACATTCAGCTCACAAAGTGTGTGTGTTTTAGTATGTGTGTGTGTGTGAGAGAGAGAGAGAGAGAGAGAGAGAGAGAGAGAGAAAGAGTGTGTATGAGCACAAATGGCTTTCTTGTTTGTTTGTGAGCCACACTGCACACACACACACATTGGTTCTGGGTAGACATATGTGCAAGTCTTCCTGTCACGGACACACACCCACACAAAATCAAAAGCACACACAACAACCTCACAAACATGAGCTGCACTTGTACACTCGGTTTGCCTGTGTGTGTGTGTGTGTTAAAGAGACATTTTTCGACTCATTCTCACAAGGAAGTACAAACTCAGTCAATTACACTCATTGTTCTGCTTTTCCCCACTCTGCACTGTGCGGCAATGATACACAAAAACACACACAAACACACAGAAAAACACACAAAAACCCAGCGCACAATTAATTAGCTGAAAATAATGTCAATAAATAAAACATAACCAAAACCAACTAACACAGACACAACAGCACAAATAAAGAAATCACACACACTGTCTCTCTCTCTCACACACACACACACACACATGCACACACACACATGCGCACACACATACATACATCCCGACAGATAGTGTCTATTTTTATCTCACTGCTGACAGCACCCTGTCCCACTGTTCACACTAAGCTGAGCCACGTAATTGGCTGCAATCTATCCTCTTTCTCCGTCCTTCACCGTTTCTCTCAGTCTTTAGCTCTGCTTTTCTCTCGCTCCCTGCCCCTTACTCTGATATCCCTTCATCCTACACTTTGTGGTTTACCCCGGCGAGTGGGGCGTTCAGAGTTAAAACCAAGCTCTAATTTTCTTTCACAGCAGGAGGGCTGAACTGCAGCAGAGCTGAATCACAGGCTGTGTTTACACTGAGGCTAAAGAGAGAGGGATGAGTGAGGGATGGAGTGAGAGGACGAGATTCGAGAAGAAGAGTAAGCATAGGAGGAAGACAGGAGGGTAGGTGGAAGGAGAGATGAGGGTGTTTCAGAGAAAGACAAAGAGAAAGAGGGAAATAGAGGGAAAATGTCTCCAGGGATATTTTTAGTTTGTTATCAGGAGTGTTGTTTAACACCTGCTGAGATCTGTTAGACAGGAGAGGAGGAGAGCAGGAGAAGAGGAGGTGAAGAGGAGAGGAGAGGAGCAAAGAATAACCACTAAACCCACTCTGCAATCTAATTGAATATGCTTAAGATTTAAAGATGATATGGACAACATTTATACCTAGCATATCAACATCAATGCTAACGTAACTATTCAGGGATTGAACCTGATATTTCTGTAATTTTAACAATCTAACCAGTAACAACACTTTAGTTCAGACTGTGAGGACTTTGACTGATGTTACTTGTTGTGTAGTTGGTTTAGATTTGCTGAATCATACTTTTATACTTTATAATCAGAAGCTTTACCTAGAAACCTGTGTGCTAATGCTAACGCTAACTCCTAAGCCTCAGAGGTCCATGATGACACGTAACATCAATGTAGCTCTGCTATTGGCTCAGAGATCCTTCAGCCAATCAGATCTTGCTGGCAATGATTTTGGACATTTTTTAAATAATTATTTCACTATTTTTTCAGGAAAATATAGACTTTCATTTTGCACCTTTCTAAAAATTCTGGATGTTTGATTTTTTTTAATTCTTTGTTTTCATGCAGTTGTTGTTTATATGACTTTTATGAAGAAACTTTGACCGTCTGCAGCATCTTTTACCTGATATAACATGATACACCAATGCATTCAAACCCAACCTGCTAATCACCAGTTTAATTTTGTTTTTGAGCTTTTATTTTGAAGGGATATCTTTAAAAACGAAGGAGAGAAGAACTCTGGTTTCAAAAATACCCACAAGCATTTGGACCAGACTTGGTAGCATCACATACACACCAACTCTGATCGTTTCTAACGGCCCATTTTCCACCAAAAACACAGTTTTCCATCCAAAAAGCTGTTTACCGTTTAATCACAATCCAAATTCAGCTTGAACATCTTTAATACTATTGTGAATATCTTTAAAATCTAATTAATTTGAACCATTTACACAACCAAAGCAACTTCATCCACCGTGCCAGACTCTAAAATAATGCAGTTTATTATCTTTATCGACCCAGAAATTAACCACCAATCACACTCTTTTCGGTATCAGCTCCCTAAACTGAGCATCATTCACCTTCACCACCAAACAACATTTACTTTCCCAACACTGCAGCTCTGCAAACACCGTTTACTAAACCACGACAGGTCCTGCACGCTGGATTTACACTCCCTGCAGACACTAAACATCTCCCACTTTGTTTCCCTCAAAGAGTGTTAACGGCTCACTCTCTCTAACGCCGTTTACCGGGAACGGTCACCGTTTCATTCCTCCGACTCTCAGTCTGTCTCTCTCCACTTTATCCATCTCTTTTTCCCTTTTGTCTCTCTGACACACCAATGACCGTTATTTATTACCCAGCAGCCCCTGCTTTAGCCAGGCATGCCAAGGCTGGTCGCCCTGTCCTCAGGCAAACTCTCTCTCTCTCTCTCTCTCTTTCTCTGTCTCTGCCAATGTCTCTCGCCCTCTCCGTTTTCTTGCTGCTGTCTGGCACTTTCTCTGTCTCATTTCTCCCTCTGTCTTGCCGTCTGTCTGTTGTTTTTTTTTCCTGTCGCTCTCCATCTTCTGTTTGTTTTTTGTTTTTTTTTACTGTGTTCGTATCGCTGTACACACACACACACACACACACACACGCACACGCTGCTGTCACCAGAGGCAGATGACTCTCTCCAGACACCTCTCTGTCTGGTGACATCCAGACGACATTGGACTGTGTGTGTTTGGATTTTGTGTGTGTGTGTGTGTGTGTGTAAGTGTGTGTATGTGCATGTTTGTGTTCAGGTGTGTTTTTGTCCTATTGTCTTCATCTGTGAGTGTGTGTGTGTGTGTGTGTCATAGATAAACAGATAAACATGTCAGCGTCAGTTCCTGTGCGTGCGTGTGTGCATGTGTGTGTGTGTGTGTGTGTGTGTGTGTGTGTGTGTGTGTGTGTTTCCATTCAGCTTCCACAGCAGCAGAAAAAAATAAAAGATGCTTTCACAAATTAAGAGATTGAAGGGATGGAGCGATGGAGGAATAAATGGATGGAGGTGGCAGTTGAATGAGGTTGAGATAACGAGGGAGGGGGCAGGGACGATTTATGGGGGGGGGGGGGGGGAAGCGGGGGGGTGACCGGGGAATGTGGAGCCTTTCGAA